>CM026571.1:11007716-11319736 GCA_015143295.1 Tetracentron sinense | reverse complement strand
TCTTTTTGTTCTCTGTTGTGCATAGGGTGTCAATCATCAGGGAACGATTAGTGAATTTACAATATAGTTATCTTACCAACCGCAAAAAAAGAAGGAAAAAATCCCATAAAAACTCTTCTTTATACCTCCCAGCAAGTATAGCTAGGTTATCCTTTCCAAGTCCTTCTCATCACTCCATCAACTTTTTAAATCATTGACACAAGAATTATTGATCTAAAGAAGGACATGAGTGATCCACGCTTGGTTCGTGTTATCGATTCAAAAGTTTTAGACTCACTAGTGGACCTTCTGCCCCTATGTAAAGGATCGAGTGAATCCTTTTTAGTCTATCACCTAATGCTTGGTTCAAAATGTCCCTAGGAACATATTTCAATTAGTAATCTCACAAAAAGATCTTTCAGTCTAGAGCTTGTTTTTTACCATAGATTTCCCGTCAATACTTGAATACCATACTTTTGATTGATGCTACCTTACTCGTTGGTGTTTCAACGATTACTGCTCCTTTAGTATGAAGAGAGGGAGCGAGAGAGTCTTCACAGCCTGCGCGTTTGGTAATATGTGACAACCCTGTTAAGACTTAAAACTATACACGTTGTTGACCCACATGACCATGGGAATGAAGTTTCCCAAAGTGGATAGATGAACCCAACCATCACCCAAAAATGCCATGATTTGGGATAAGCAAACATTTTTGTGGGACAAACCAAGAAAGCACACAACGTATATAAAAAAAAGACAAAATGGTGTAGATGAAACTAAATTTAAATGAGGAATGAAACGTAGTAAAGATGTAGAAAAAGGCCAAGGAATTCTTAATGATGTAACATCAATAAGCATCCAAAAAACTTTTAAATGCTTGAATCCCACTCAATGAAGAATTCCATACACGTGGTATATCACCAGAATCAATCGGTAACCCTGAAACCCCTATCACTTTCCTTTTCCATGCACAAATATCTAAAAAGGTACAACCAGTAACTTTCCCCAAATAATTACTAGCGATGACAAACAGTGCCCCTAATAACCATTTACAGTCTTGTTAAATATCTCCATGCTTTATAAGAATTTCTATAACAAAGAATTTTCCTAATTGTGCCCAGCCACAAGTATCACTGGCAAGTGCTGCCTGGATAAAAATTCTAAATTCCATTTTCCCATGATATGTATGCAGATATCTTTACACCCTCAGTTGCTTCCAAATCTATACATAAAAACATTCTACATACTAAAGACCACGTGTAAGTGGACACCCATATGAGGAACATACCCCAAGCAACAATGGTTATTGCTAAAAGACACCAATTTGTCTTAGTATTGCCTGGGGCCCAATCAATGCATGATAATTGCACACACTGAAGCCACCAAGAATGAAGTCCATCTCATGAGGCGATAAGACAAGAATCACAAAGATGGAGTAGCTATCTTGTCTGTAGACTGCCTCTGTGTATACAATATTCATGCAATCATATAATTTGAGCTTTTTACCGGGGTAAAGTCACTCCATACTCCATAGTTCACCAACTCACTGGCTTATCAATAGTTTCCATTTGTGCAATGAGAAAATCATCCTACACCCGAAGGACAAAGATGGAATCTATCTCCTAACCCCAATTAAATGTCACCTTCCCCAAACCCGTGCGCAGAGTAGGGGGTTGCAACTGCTGGATGAAAGTATCTTGAAGCTCATCCTTGTTTGAATAAATAATGCCTACTATCTCCCAAACACAATTTATGGCACCAGGGCAATAAACATCCTCTTGGACAGAGGTATCTAACCATATCTGCTCATCTTGGCCTTGGTTCACCTACATATAATGTTTATAACAATTAAGCCAAGGCTTCCCATATGTCTGTATTTCAGTCTCCACCCTGCAGTGCGGGTCTTGAAGTCCTTTTTTTGTAAACTTGCATTTATGCAATTAAATGGTTGGATTAAGATTAGGCCACGCTCTCATACTCATAAATTTTGACAAAGGATTCAAACCATGCCTAAGTTCGTAGTTAATATGACTGCAAGTACAACAACGAACCTCCTGATGCGTAAGTGAGAAACGTCCGAATAGACGTTCTTGCAAAGCCAAATTGTGGTTTTTATTGGATATAATGAAAATAATATCGCATGTTTTGGTCCCTACTGAATTTTAAGGTTCTCCTGTTGCAGGGTTGCTTCATCAAAGTTAAAAAACTTGTCCCCCTCACCAGTTCCCGTCTACAAATAATCAATCACCTTACTAAATCTTGTATAACCCACCCTAATCTATTTGAACTTATCCAACTTCCATTGCCCATTTAATGGGTCACAATTTGCCTAATTGTGAGATGAACAATTTTCAATGATGAACGAATTAATGGTCACTTACCTAGGAAAAAATACAACATAGTGATGTCCAGAGAGACACAGCTTGGTTTTTATTACAAATTTAGTTTTGAACGCAGGTGTACATAACTTATTGTAACAGAGCTTAATAGTTTGAATACTCCATAATTTAAGGGGGCATTTTAATATGAAAATAAGATTTTATTGGATTATTCTTTGGAAAAAAACAGCTCTTATCTAGAAATAAGATCGTTTGTTAAAAGCTCTTAGAACTAGTTAGTGTCAGAAAACCCAGATGGGGATTCGGTGAGGTGATCACAGAGTTCAATAGGAGATCTACGCGTAGCAGCTTAGGACATTGTAAATGCCTTGAAATTCCAGGGCGATTGGATTGTAGGAAAATCCCTCTCCTTTTGGACATAAGACAAAACCACAGGGGAATAAGTCAGTAACTACACCATTTTTCAGAATATGCATTAATTTGTATGTTTTTTACCAAACATGCTATTAAGAAATAACTAAAAGAGCTTATTTTTAGTTAATTACCAATGAGCTCTTGTTCTGTTTATAGACACCCGGTTTTGCACGGCCAAGCACCTCATGCCCGAACAATGGGTCAATTTCCCACCTCCTCAAATTAATATCAAGGAAGGACCCGAAACTCTTAAAGCCTTTTAGGAAACCCTTTAGGAACTAACCCCCAACCCTGAAAGAGGTGGGCCAACCAATACTGGGACTAGGGCTGCCGTTTCGAATGGTGGCCTGACTCTTTATATTAAATCAGACTTGTTCTTGCCCTTCAGTGAACGGCCCATTGTGTTTTCCGAACAGTACCAATCATTTATTAATCTGAAATCAAATCCTCAGATTTATCTAATACAACTTAGCGTCAGTTTAAATGAAAAAAGGGGCCAGCTGGTCGTTCAAGAACAACGCAGCCCTATTGAAATTTTGGATGAAAATATTCTTCTAAAGCATAACATTCATCCACCTCATTTCAATTCTCAAAAGTTTAGTTCCACATTGATCAGAGAGTCATTTACCCCATTATCTATCCTATATAACCCCCTCTCCTTTACCCCATTCCTCCAACACCAGATTGAAAATTGAAAAAAATACTAAGGCACCTTGAGTGAATTTTTCAGATACTTCAGCAGAACTTCAAATGGACTTGATCTTTTTTGGAGGACCTTGAAGACTATTACCCCAACGAGTCAGAGTAGCCTTAAGGAGTTTTTGGAGATCCAAGAGCACCTAAGCTTTGAGTTTTGGGTCCTCGCCTTAGAGACCACTTTTAGGAGCTTGGAGAAGTATTCGAGGGAAGCTTGTGGAGAAGCTGAGGAGCTAATATGCCCTCTTTCTTTCTTTTTTGCTTTATTAAACAGTCTTCTTTGTTTGGGTTGGAAAATTCCTTCTTTTTCTTCCGAGTTAGTTTGGGATCCCCCTCCTGACGCAGTTTGCCGAATAATGTGAGGAATTCCTGGACAAGACAAGGAAAACTTTGTGAAGGTTTTCCTTTAGAATTAGAACCCCGTTTACTATCTTAATGGTTGTTGATCATGTTTTCCCCTCTCTTCTTATTCTTACTATTCTCCATTGAAGTAGAGTTGGAATCTCCAATGATAGCTTCGAGGATGGGGCCTCCTTTATGAAAATAAATGGAAAAATGGAGGTAAGGATCAATATGACTTCCTCTTGAATTTTAAGTTTTGAACACACTATTTTTAGTTATTGTGAGTCCCTATATATTGTTCTTTGGTTCGTTTAAGGTTAGAGATCCCTCGTCATCACCCTTTAACTCATGAGTAAAAATTTTTGGCCTAGGAGTGAGAAGCCGGGCCTATAGGGGTTTTCCATTATAAATCCCGCCAGATTTAATTTTGTTTCGGGGATAGTATAGCTTGTGTCGATTTTTTATCTAGTTTTAATTTAAAAAAATCATGATTCCGACATTATTTTCTCATCGTGAATAAGAAAGTTTTTCTTATACGATATGTCATGCTTGACATATCTCTAAGTTTCGAAAGAGACCATAATAGAGGAACTTTCATATTCGCTTTTGAGTGAGTCTAGTCACTTAATATCCCTTAGATTCCATCTTTATAAGATGATTCGTTCCAACGCTGATTTCATAGAATGGTAGAATTTATATAATATAAAAAAGGAATGAGAGAAGTCTAGATAACCAGCTTTCATAGACGAATGGATTGGGGTGCCTAACACCTCATCCAGTCCATAGTGAACCTCTAATCTGTATCTTATGGGTCCCATAAATTTAGGTCATTACTTTAATAGCCTGATTTTTGATGACCAACGACACTAATTTTATGATGGTGACTCCAAATGCCCATCTTAGTATGCAAGTGCAAGAATGGGAATGACCTCATCTACATACTTGATTGGCGGACCCTTCCAAAGTCAATAATCATCATCTCTATGGAAAAATTGAGAAGGCCTAAAATGAAAAGGCTCTTATTTGTATATTTGATAAAGTAGCTCTTATTAGCTGAGATAAGAATTGCCAAACACTACCTAAGTAGTTTGTAACATGCGTACCCAAAGACCAACATAGTCCTCAACAATTTCACATGGTTTATCATAGATTTGTATGATTAGCTTCTAACGCTGCTTAGGCAATTTCATAAACGTACCATAACTTTTCCTATTAATTAATTCATTCTTTCTTTTCTTATGTAGGTAATCTTGGCTTAAGTGAGTGCTTCCATGGGATAATTTAACTAAAATATAAGGTTTACAGTCTTTGGCACTTACACCCCGAACATCACTGGACAAAATAGACATTAATGTGCTATAGAAATCAGCATGATCTGATTTTTTTAACAAAAAAAGATAAAGGGTAGGGTAGGAAATTAGCTGTCATATTAGACTTTCTTCAAACATAAAAACTCCGATAAATAAAATCTATAAGTTGACTCTCTAAGTTTAGATTTTGATGCTAATAATTAAAGGCCTGGCATGGTAGCTAATTTATTTGATATCTTAAGTCCAACTTCAGGTTGTATCTCTTTTCCACAAGGAATTATCCAAATAGTTATGAAATATCTCCTTTGCACTAAGGCTCGTTAGGCTAACGAGAAAAGGGGACCCAAAAAAGAATTTGTAAGAAATTTTCTTTTTTCTCAACGTTCATTTAATGAGAAAAGGGCAGATTCTGAGAACTTGGTTTCTACACAGTGCTCATTTTCTCGCAAAAAAGGTGGTTATTTGTGAGAAAAGAAACGGAAGATGTGCCGGTGGGATGGATTGTATAAAACATAACCCTACTGTTAATTTACAGTATATTCTCTCGTTCTCATTTTTTCTCTGAGACACTCTTGTCAGTGGAACGAACCGTCAAGCAAGATTTTCAGTTCCCAAGCCAAAGAGTAACTCTCTCACCACAAACCATCTTCAACTCTGAAAGGTGTCTCTCGCTCCCTCTGTGTTTTTCCTCTCTTCTTCCTGATCTCCCTCGTGCTCACATCCCATCTCTAATCTCCGTCTGTCTTTTGTTCTCTCCCCCTCTCTCTCTCTGATCTCCTTTGTCACCTTATGTTCTCCTCTCTTTCTCTCTTTGATCTCCCTCACATTCCCTCCTCTGTCCCTCTCTCTTTGTATGTCCCTTTATTGTCTCCCCCTCTCTCCTATGATCCTATCTCCCTCTCATTCGCTCCCTCTGATCTCTACCTCTGTGTGTGTGTTTCATGTCTCCCTCTAATTTTTAAAATGCATATAAACATGCACCCTGGGCAATTTAGGAAATTGATTTTTTTTCATGGTAAGTTTTATTGCCATCCAAACATGGAACAAGAAAAAATCATTTTCTTTTTCTTTTCCTTTCTATCATTTCTTTTCTCAAATTACTATTCTTGCAAACCAAACAGACCCTAAGTTTTTGCTCAATAATCTAACTTATTGGTTCTCTGAATGTATTCATTGATGTGGATGCAATGAACTTCCACATGACAATCGTATTCATTGATGTTGGATGCAATGAGCTTCCTCATGACATCGTGACATTACTGAGTCTTGTGACATTTACTGAATCTCTTAAGAAGAAGAATTGAATAACCTCATAAGAAGGTAAAATGAATTGCCAATGTGAAGACTCATGAAGTCGATAAAGCATCAAGAGGCTGATTCAGAAAGAAGGAATTTAAGTTGAGACACTTTCAATTTAACCTTTAACACCATCAGTTATTCAATACTTTGCCTATATGCAAGTCCGTTAGTCTATGCAGTAAGACATGATACTGCTCCCAAACTATTAATGGGTCCTTGGTGGAGAAACAATTGAGCACCAGAAACCTAAACCCTATGAGTCTCCACAATTATTGTGGACCATAATATATAAACAGCCGTACTATGAATTCCATCTAGGCCTTATTCATTCAAAAACGAAAAAGCTAATAGGGAATTAACTTAACGGATGTGGTATCTCCCCATTGCAACCATCAGGTCGCGTGTTTGAGTCCAGCTTAAGCACCAAAGGGAAACATACACACACTTTATATGTGGCAATCAATTAAATACACCATGATATCAAACTTCTTACCTTCATGGACAATGCCATGATCTGTTTATAGTAGACATCAGCAGTTCCTCTGCCGTTCCCAGGGAGACAAATAAGCGGAGGTACCACCTTTGGACCAAAATCATATATCGCCAATGCTTTGTGCCAATCTGCAAGAAATAATAAGCTTGTGATTGAGAGACATTATTAGGCATTGGAATAGTAACTAGCAAAAAGGCCTCTTCTTATTTAGCGACTATTCTTAGAAGATCCAAACTACTCCCTCAACAAATCCAAATCATGACAATTTCCACTTGCAGCAAGAAAACATGACCAACCACATCAATGATACAAACAATCTGTAAGACTCAGAACTGTACTCCATGATCCCAGCAACTGAATTGGTCGGTATCCTAAAAATCCGATTTAAGGATTCAAACTCTAGGAAAATTAAAATCACACTGAGAGTCAGGTATGGTCTAAAATGCAACTTTTAAAACATACCCATCTCAAAATTTGTAAATTTGATAGTAAATAAAATGAATCCCAATTCAATATATGATCAAAATCAGCTCGAAATGCAAGAATGTGGCCTAGAAGCGTGCATTCTGGAACATACCCATATCAAAATTTCCAGAATTTAGGCTAAAAATTGAAACCCAATACATCAAATGATCAGAAAGATATCAAATCAACTATCCAACATTGTTTACAAAGAGAGCTTACTAGGTTACTGAATATAAAGAGATACCCAGTTACAAGATGAAGCTAACTAGTGAAACCCAGAATTCAAAAATCAAAATCAAAATCAAAATCAAAATCAAAATCAAAATCAAAATCAAAATCAAAATCAAAATCGAGATCGAGATCGAGAGAGAGACGTACAGAGATCTTGTGAAGGGGGACCTGTGATTTGAAGTGGATGTAATCTCCAGGCGCCGAAAAGACGCCTTTCATTGCTGCTGATGCCCGAATTCGCCCATCACAAATCAAATTTAATCGACTCTGATCTCTCCGTTTTTTTCGTAATGACCTCTTTGTTCTTGGCACTTCTTTCTTTTATTTTTATTCTGATTGACGAGCAGATGAGACCCACGTGGCCCTCGCCTCTCTCTCTCTTTAACAGTCTCGGAGACGAAACGCTCGAAATCTTCACAGTTGGGATCATATTCAATTGCGATTGAACCCTCCTAGAGTTCAATCGCACCACATGTTAACACGTGTCCCTTTAGTCCTTTTGCCTGTGGTTAAGATTCGCTAATACTTAAGATTCAATAATTTAACCTTGATTCTTGAGAATTTTTTTTTAAAAAAAAAAATTAACCTGAAGAATTAAAATTTCTTAACCAAGGTTAAAATGAGCTTTGTGAGTGCCATTGAACTCTTTAAATTCAATCTCAATTGGATAGATTTACATCATATTCAATTATGATTGAACTCTCCCCTAATTCAATCTCACCCACAGGGCAACACGTATTCCGGTAAACCTATTAACTATGGCTAAGATTCATTAATCTTTAGGATTCATCCATTTAACCTTTGTTTTTTTAAAAGAAAAATATATTAAAAATATTAATCTTAAAGATTAAAAGTTCTACCAATAGCAATTTGAAGATCCCGGACTCCAAAGTTTGTGTCTAGCATGCTTCTCAATAAATTAAAGATTCGTGGTTCACAGAACTATTAGGGCCGTTTGGCATCACTAATGTAGATCAATTCTCTATTCCAGTGTTTGACTTGGTATAAGATTCAGAGTAATTTCAAAAAGAGTAGTGATAGGCGGACCCAGGATTCCATTTCCTAACCTAAAGATACCTATTAGTCCGTTAACTATTTCCATTTGGAGTAAGATTTTTTTTTTTTTTTGCTTGGTCCTAATCATTTATCTACCTAGGTTAGGGGTTAGCACTCATGATGGGCGTCAACTACCACACCAAGACTCGAACACGAGTCATACTTCCCCAAAGGGAGATACACTACCACTGGGATAAGTCCAGGGTGTGTTTTTCACTTTGCAGTAAGACTTGAGGAGTACAAATTTTTCACTTTTCAAAACCCCTTCTCAGGAAGAATAAAAATACGAGCTCTCCCACAAGATTATTTTTATTTATTTATTTATCTCCTTATCTTTTTATTTTTTGGTTCCATCCAAACGCTACTTTTTCACAAGGAACTCTTTTTTTTTCTATTTGAACCACCGAGCCATACACTGTAAAGGTCACCATTACTATCTTTCATACATAAGAAAACTTTGCTAAAATTTTTCCCTTATTGTAAGGGGTTTTTTTTGGATGGTAATTTTTAAGAAGGGGTGCCTGTATCACTCACTCGGGAACTTTCCCTACAGACACTAGGATAAGTCGAGGAGGGGGAGTTTAACACACGACCACATGAAGCAAACCCGGACTGTAAGGGTTTTATACTAAAACAAAGTTAAATAACTTTGTTTGATAAGCCAAGCCATTAGATCTAGGAAACTAGGACTGCATATTGATTCTTCACAATTTCAGTTAAATAGGCTGCATCCCAACCCGTATCAGCCCGAATTAAGCCTAGGGTTGAGAAATAAACCCTTGGGTTGAGTTGGGCCACGGACAAGCTGTTTTGCTTTTAGGGTTGAGCTTAGGTTAGTCCTAATCCGAACCAACCAGTCAAAATTGCATTCCTAATTGTATGTACAATCAATGATACACGTTAACCCTTATCCATAACCAGATTAATGAATGTGGATGGTCATCAAATTCTTAGGAGGGATTTGGTCAACGGGCTTCAAAGAAAATATTGCTAATCGTTTCAACAGTGAGATCTGATCACTGCCAATCGTGATTGAACTCAGGGAGAGTTCATTCGCACCCACAAGTCAACAAGTGTTCCTTTTAATCTCAATTAATCATGGTTAAAATTCATTAAGCCTTAGAGTTCAACAATCTAACATTGGTTTTTAGAATTTTATTTTTTTTAATTAACATAGGGTTAAAAAAATTTAACCATAGGGTTAATTGTTTTTAATTTTTTTCTAAAAAACCAAGGTTAGATTATTGAACCTTAAGGGTTATTGAATCTTAACCACTGTGGGTGCGATTGAACTCTCACCAAGTTCAATCGCGATTGGCTGTGATCCAATCTCTTTAACAACTTATTTCAAATAGAGAATTTTTAAGAAAAGCATTCAACCTGTGTCTGATAAAGAAAGATAAAGACATTACACATGATCGTTGTCTTTGTCAAACCACCAAGAAGAAGCAAAGCCACAGATTTAAGAAGAGCATTCAATCACTGCTTTTATTTTCGATTGGGCCGAGCCAAATTAGACTCGATTCAAAGGGCATGGGCTCAATCCGATTTGACCGATTAATGGTTGGTCTAGGTTACAGATTCTTCAACTTTGCTGTGCATCAAACATGGGTTTTCTCCTGTCTTCAGTTTAGTCATTTAAAGGAAGTGAACTGCAATTTGCAGACAATGATCAGGTGGGCATCGAACATACAACCGTTATTATCCGGAGTAGAGCCAAGATTTTCTTGTAGGGGGCAAACAATGGTTAATTAATAATGTCAATAATTAATGATAGATTTGTAAAGAATGATTAGGCAAATACGGAATATTATGTTTTTAGGGGAAGGAGGATTCCAACCCGTGAGGGTTTGGAGGTATAGCATTAAATTTTTTTTAGGGCAAAGTTCATGGGTCATCTCGTCAATACGTGTCATAAATATAATATAAAAATGTATATATTTTTCAAAAGTTCATAAAAGGCAGCTGCCCCATGGTTATGCCAAATTAAAAAAATTTGATAACATAGCATTATTATTATTATTATTATTATTTATTTCAAAAAGTTCAGGGGGCAGCTGCACTCCTGCTCCGCCCCTGGTTATTATAATGGCGACTCCTTGGATAAGATATATATCTTCAATGTAGAGACTTTACATGCATTCATCTAAACTGGTAAGAAAAATTCCTCAATTGATTGATTTAAATTGATGTTTTACAACCTAGCAGATTAGTAGGAATCTAAAACACTTTTCATCGTAGATAAAATTAATTGTGGATGTGTAACTGCCTTAGAAAAAAGTTCTTTCATTCCTAGCAAAAATTAAGACTGGCAATTAAGAAAAATCTGACAAATTGACTAGAAATTGGAGCTTGGGATGACTTAATGCTATTGTGGTCGATGAGATGAGGCCAACTGAATCAACAATATATATATATTGGTAAAGAGATAACTGAATTGATATTAAGAAAGGATTACATCAAAGCTATTGCCAGGAAGGTTTGGAATTATGTCCAGAGGAAGTTGAGGCCTTCGCAGGCTCAAATTTAGCGCAGACTGAGCTAGATCATGGGCCATCGAATTGGTTTCCTGATAAACAAAAGAAAAGGTCACAGCCCCCTCCATAATATTAACCACTGACTCTTCTAGTAGTCACTTGTATCATGTCTGTTGTAAATAATCTGCGGGACTGTTACCTACAATACTACAGAGCTTTGTTGCTGGTACCAAGCTAATACAGGTGGATGGGGTCATATATTCAAATATCTTCAGCCTGATTTTCTGGCTAAAAGATCCGAACCTGCAAGAACAAATCAGGCAGATGGGATGAGCAAAGTAAAGAGAAGTTTTCCCAGTTTTATTTTCCTCCATATTCAGTCGCATTAGACTCTTTTCCACCAAACACTTCAAATTTAGGGATATTTTAGGCCTGTTTTCCTGGGCAAAAAAAAAGAGGCAACAACGATAGGATGTAAACCATTTTTATTGCTGTACTATTTAACCTCTCAAGTTGCAATCATCCTTTTTAGATGAACCACGGTCATCGAAGAATATGAGCAAAAAAGCGACAATGAATCACAATTTTATTTTGGTTAGGTAAAGATGAATTTTAACCATAAAATATCCATGTTCCTTAACACAAAATCGGCAAGCCTCGGGCTCCAAATCATCTATAAAGAGGAACTGACGAAAGTAAACATCCAATATATATATATATATATATTATGTTGTCCCCTACTTACCCTCCAGCACATACTTGTCAAAAATTCGCTTGTTCTCTTTAAAAATACCAACCAGCTGCCGCAGGGCCCTAGATCTGACGCATTAAAAAGAAACATTCACCGAGTTTAATATTTGACACCTATGCATGAGTATGATCTACCGAGTCCCCATTTTCTTTACACAGCAACAGGCATATGTTTGCAAAAAAAAATACATGTAATTGTGTTAATAAAAAAATGTTATTTACAATAGACAAGGAATTAGGAAATTCCCTCCAAAAATCATAAAAGGAGAGACTAGTTGTCACAAAAAACTAAAGACACGGGATCTCCTCAAGTTGGTGACGAGGAGACCGCCAACACCCACTCCCAAGGCGCCACATCAGCATTTGCACACTAATCAAAGTGTGTGTACACTAACCAATGCTTGGTTGGCATGCAAAAGCTGATGTGGCACCTTGAGAGTGGGTGCTGGCAATCTCCTCACCAGCACCAACTCGAGAAAATCCCAAATCAATACTAAATGACTCTAATATATCTGTATGGTTAGATGATCCACCTCTAAGTACAGCTGCCCAAAGAAAGCATAACTTGCTTGAAGCATTACCCCATACTAAGCGAATCAAAATGACGTAAGAAAAAGTTTATTTCAATCCCAAGTAGAAATATTTAACAAAAAATTCACCTAGGGATCCCTTTCCACATTCTTTTGTCCTCTTCATTTAGTCAGTGCCTGGGAGCAAATAGTTTGGAGGCATCCCTCCACCATTTTCTATGAGTGGGACCGCATAACCAATAAAAAAATAAAACGTGTCCTTAATTAATTGTAAAACCCTAATAAGGTAACCCTAGGGATTAATGCTAAGCTAACTAGAGTTTTTAACAAAAGTGGGAGACAATTGACATTTAGGGACAAGTGTCTCATTTTTATTGGTTAATGTGGGTCCGCTCACAGAAAATGGTGGAAGAGTCCTTCTAGATGATTTGCTCTCGTCGGGGCCCAACCTTGTTAAGGCAAGCCAGGAATCTGACAGTAATATCAGTTTCCCAGTCATTTGGATCTTGCCTAAACCTCAGATTCAACACCATCCTATCTGAAATCCTCTCGTAGCAGCTAGCAACAATGGAGGGGCATGTTTACATTCTTTTGTTTGGGGGTCCGCTTTCCACATTCTTTTGTCTCCTTCAATCAATTGGGACCCAACCTTGTTAAGGCAATGCAGGAATCTAACAATAATATCAATTTCCCAGTCATTTCATGATTTCATCTCACCTAAACCTCGGATTCCTCATCAGCCTAACCCTCTCATAGCAGCTAGACCCAATGGAGGACATGTCCTCCACCATAATGAATATCGCTGGAAAAGCATGTTTTAGAGGCTCTTCTCCAAACCGTACATTGTCTAAAAACTTTATCTTGGTTCCATCACCCTCCTTAAAATAAATAAATTTAAAGAAATCATCCTGATGAACCTTCAAAATTCCTCCACACTCCTAACCCATAGCTGCAACCCACATCCCTGCTCTTCCATTCGTTTCTGCTTTTGCAATAGCTACGTACCATTCTACTTACCCAACAGAGCCTTATTCATGTAAACAGTCCTAAAACTAAAACCTTCCTCTTAGTTTTACAAAATGTCTTACAGTCAACCAGGTGATATTTTATCTACTCCTTTTTACACAAAATCCATCTTTCTCTGCTCTATACACCACTGACATTGGTAGTGAGAGAAGCTCAACAAACTGATGTTTATTAGAGTAAGCCCCCCATGCCAAAGTCCCCTCTTACATGATGTTAGACTTCTGAATCTTTCAACCGCTGAATCCCAGAATGATTTCTAACTGTAGCTAGCCTTAAGAGGTAGATCGAGATATTTGGAGACCGAACTTGTATTTTAAGCAACTAGCTAGCTCTGCAGTATTTAAAACTTTCCTAACTTGATATGCCACACTTTGTTGAAGTTGATTTGTAGCCATGGAACTACTAAAAAAAATCTCAAAATGCATATAAATTATAAAATAACTCAAATGCATGTGGGACACATTATAAAAAAATATTGTGTCATCCAAAAACTAAAGATGCAAAATCTACAGGTCCAAAGCACCGATTGAGAATCACTCAATTTCGTTCTCTATCTTGCTTAACAACCTGCTTAGAGCTTTTGCTATCATGGCAAATATTTAAGCAAAAATGGGTCACCTCTAGAGCTTTTGAACTTTGAAGGGACCAGCCGGTGAGCCATTTATAAGGACCAAGAAAAAGACCATAGAATAGCAAGTCCAGATACAATTCCTCCATTTTATTTCAAAGCCCAATCCTCCCTAACATATATTCCAATATTTAAAAAAATCCCAACAAACTGGGTGGGTTGTATGACTTTTCCATATCTAGGTCACAAAGAACCTCCAGAATTCCTTCTCTGAGTCATATGAAAGCATTCATTTGCTCTAGCAGACCTATCAAAAATCTGCTGGCCATTGAAGAAAGCACCCTAAGTTGGGGCAATAATGCTGCCCATCATCTCCTTGAGCCTAATAGCCAAAGCTTTCACAATGATTTTGTACACATTCCGACTAGACAAGTAGGACATAAGTCTGTTAATTTTTCAGCACACCATTTCTTCAAAGTTAGAGGCCTAGAGCAAACGCGAAATTTGCATATCTATCTGAGCAAGATTCCCTGAAGAATTCTGACACCAGCTTCACAAATTCTTCTTTAAATTTTAATGATGACCATCCTTTCTTATGAAAAGCAAGAAAGAAACCATCAGGTACTGGAGCTCTATCCCCCCAACTCACCAAGAACTATGCAAATCTCTTTGAAAGAACTTTCTAGCCAATTCCTCTTTTCTGAAGAAATTCTATCAAAGTTCACTCCAATCCAATTTTGGTCCATATGAGCGGGACTTCAAGGATGGATTTTTTTTTCTTGGAGTAAAAATAAACCATCACCTCACCAACTCTTTTAGGTTCCACCAATAGTGTTACATCCACCCTCAGCTATGTTCGGCAGATTCTATAAGCCAACAAGCATGTCCTATTCCGAAATGTGTGGACGAAGACGCGCCTTGAACATGACTGTTGTGACTCATATCAAAAGAATCTGTGCATTTTAGACACAATTGGATACAAACACGAACACGACTAATACCTATAAACTTTTAGTATTTATTAATTATGATACAAAAAAGCATATAACTGCACATAGTTATATAAATTTTAGCAAATTCTTTTTGACTCTCATCATCAAAAAGAGAAGCCGATAGGAAAAAAACATGATCTATTTGTTTTCAACAAAAATAAAACAGAGAAAGAATATGAGGAAATCTGATCCCTATAATAGAAAATAAATTTGGGGGAGAGAGAGAGAGAAATAGGGGTGTCAACGGGCTCAATTTGAGCCACAAAACTTTTTAAATTAATCATCTTTGAGATTAGCATTAGCATTAAAAATTAATTTATGTTAAATTGCTAAATATATCAATATTTTATTTGCTTTAATCCATGTCGTATTCATATTGTTTAAAATTGAAGTTTGTAATACATTACTTAGTGTTTGTAATAATTTTGCATTCATAATTAATTTTTTTTTAATCTAATAGTATTATCCATATAACATTTAAAGTATAATCATTTTTAAAATTTTAAATTACAATATCCTCCAGTGCCCCTGAATCTTTTTTGTGGTTCATAATGTCCGACACCACGTATCTGAGTTCGACACTTTTGTCTGTGTTTATGCAACATAAACCCTCATGCTTCAAATAAAATTACTACTTCAACCATTAATGATTACATGAAAAATTGAAAATTTTTAGCTTTTCGTCGCTTTCTCTCAACCATCTTACTCTAAAAATTAAACACCAACTGATCTCCTCACAAACATAGTTACCAAGTATGGGTATAATACGACAATGATCTGTTCGAGAAGTACGGGTGTTATACGGCAAATATACGAGAAAATTTAAATTTAAAAAAAAAAAAATATATATATATATATATATATATATATATATATATATATACATATATGATATTAACTAATTACTAATAACAATCATTTATACGGAATATGCATTTAACATAGTAAAAGCACACATAGTTACCAAGTTGGGGTTCGGGTATTATTCATCTAGGTAAAAGTTTGAAAAAAAATCGGCAAAATTTCGAGTAAGAAATGAAAAAAATATAAAATAAGATTACTAATGATGGAAATTATAAACAAATGTATTTTATATATTAGATATTTATTCGGGACTTTTTCAAAAAGTTGGAATAATTCGTATTTAATTCACGAAATTCGCGATTTTTTGAATTAGTCGCTATTTTTTCCAAAACTCGAGAATACTTCGGGAATTAATTGTTCGATGAAAAAATCGGATATTATTCAGGATTTTTTGAAAAAAGCAGAGAACTTGGTAACTTTAAGCACGTCAAAAATAATCGTGTTATACACGTTTAATATGTAATTCGCATATTAAACAAGTATTATACGGCAATATGCGTATAATATGTAACATGAAAAAAGTACGAAATTTTAAATGGCAACCCCCCTAAAAGTACTATATGGGTTCAATACGATTGTTTGGTAACTATGGTTGTAACTTGTAAGCAGGATAAAAGAATCAAGAAGTAAAAAAGTTGCCTAATGACTATTGTATATTGGCATTCCTTCAAAGGAATCTTCTTTAATTAGCTAGGCGCTATCATTTTCTTTTATTTTTTCTTTTGCATCTTCAAAAATTACAATCTTTCCCTACTTGTTCTTATGGTTTATCCTTTCTTTAGTTATTAGGAATACTATCCAAAGACTGAAGCGTTCCATCCACAAACACACATTTGGTGTATCCTATTAACCAAGTCACCAGCTGATCATAACAGATTATGACAGCTGGAGTAACTGCTAAACAGTTAGTTAGAATATGTTAAGAGTTTGTTAGAAAGAGGTTAAAGTCAAATACTTGTATAGATTCAATAGCACAGTTGTATCAGGGTATTAAGCAGGTTTATATAAACCACTTGTAAGTTCTGATTCAGAATATATCAAACTTCTGTAATTGTATTCTCTCTTTCATTTTCTCTAGTTCTAGATTTTGTCATGGTATCAGAGCCGTGAAGAACGATCACTCGTCAAATTCTCGATCCTAGTTGCAAGTGTTCATTAATGGAGTTTTTATATAGGTTGCTTCTGTAACTGTTGTTTCAGAATACAGATTTTGTTTGGAACCAATGGCATCATCAAGCTCCACAACAATGGAGACTTCAACCACAAATTCACCAGTCAATCCTCTTTATCTACTGTCAAACATCACAAAGTTGGTTTCCTTCAAGCTTGATAGCTCCAATTATGTCCTCTGGAAGTATCAAATCTCTTTGATTTTCAAAACTCTTTCATTATTTGGTTTTCTTGATGGATCTGTCTCTTGTCCGTCTCAATTTCTTCTTGATGAGACTGGAATTGCTACCTCAAATCCAAATCCAGCTTACACTACATGGATTATACAAGATCAGGCTTTAATCACCTTGATTAATGCTACTCTTACTACAAATCATAGTTACCAAGTCGTGAAGCGAAAACGAGAAGCAAAACGAAAGCGAGAAAAAGGAAGCGAAACTCAAAAAATCCTTAGGAAACGGGAAGCGAGAAACAAATATAGGTGCATCATTCTCATTATGTTAAGATAACCAATTATACCTTAAATTTTATTTTATATGAGATATTTGTGGAGAAGTAGGTGTCTTAAAGTCTTAGGTTTCAATTCAACGATACTTGCCTAGAATATATGTCGTAGGCTTTAGACTCAGGTCTATCCCATTACTTCCTAAATAGGAAATTCATAACCCCCTTAACCACTAAATGAGAAGCGAGTGGAAGCGAGTCTAGGAAACGAGCTTCCCGGGAAGCGAGCTTCCCACCTTGTACATAGCTTCTTGGCAACTATGCTACAAATGTCGTCTCATGTTGTTGGAAAGACCTCTGCTACAGAAGTTTGGAATGCTTTGGAGAAACAATATTCATCTCTTTCTCGATCAAATATCTTGCAATTAAAATCTGATTTGCAAATGATCTCTAAGAAATCAAATTCTGTTAACTCCTCCATTCAGAAAATTAAGGCAATTCGGGATAAATTGGCCATTGTCTCTGTACATATTGATAATGAAGACATGTTACTATATACTCTGAAAGGTTCTTCATAATATAATGGCTTTAAATCTGCCATACGCACCAGATCTGAACCTTTGTCTCTTAAAGAACTTCATGCTCTTGCGTGCTGAGGAACAAGCAATCGAGGCTTATCACTCTCTGGCCAGTCAAGATTTGCATTTTTCTGCAATGGCAGCTGTTAACAATCAAGATAGAGGTAATTTCCAGAATTCTTCTCAGTCCTATGGCAGAGGAAATTTCTTCAATCGAGTAAGAAGAGGAAGGAATGGTTGACAAAATAGTGGATTTAGAGGAAGATCTTATTTCCAAAACCAATCTTATAACTCAAGGAATATTCAAGCATCTTCACCAAATTTTCAAACTTCTACAACTCAGTCTCATTTTCAATTCCCTTCCCATAACCAGAAGATGATCTGTCAAATTTGTGGAAAGCCAAATCACTCTGCTATTGACTGCTACAATCGAATGAATTATGCTTTCCAAGGGAGACTTCCACCTTCACAATTGACTGCAATGGCTGCCTCATCATCTTCATTTGTACCTCATAGAAACCAGAATACCTGGATTTCTGATTCCGGAGCTACAAACCATATTATATTTGAACTTAACAACCTCTCATTTGCTGAAGAATATAGCGGTAATAATCAGGTTTCCATTGGAAATGGCCAAGGTTTACCTATCTCTCACACAGGTATCTCTCATCTTAACACTGATTTTCATCAATTCTCTTTGCCTAACATACTTCATGTTCCTTCTATACCTACTAATCTCCTCTCAGTTCATAAACTTTGCAAAGATAATGATGTCATTTCATTTTCTTTGCTGATTCTTTCCGAATTCAGGCCAACTCCTCAGGGAAGATCCTTTACCAAGGTCCTAGTAATCAAGGTCTCTACCCTATTCAAAGTCTTTCAACTACTACTTTACCTATTGTTGCTCACATTGGCTGCAGAGTTTCTCATCCATTGTGGCATGCACGATTGGGACATCCCTCCAATAATGTTCTTCAACATCTACTTCTTGCTTCTCATGCTTCTCAGCAAGCTTCATCAACCTGCCAACACTGCCTTCATGGCAAAATGTCCAGACTTCCATTTCCTCAGTCGAAGACTCTTTCCAATTTTCCTTTAGATATTGTACATAGTGATGTTTGGGGTCCTTCTCCCTACAAATCAATAGAAGGCTTTCGCTATTATGTTTCCTTCATTGATCATTGTACTAGATATTGCTGGACTTTTCCACTTCTTAATAAATCTGATGTTGCATCTGTTTTCCAAAAGTACAAGACTTATATTGAAAATCTGCTTCAATCTAAAATCAAAATTATAAGGACTGTTGGTGGTGGTGAATATATTTCCTATTTGTTTCAATCTATCCTAACCACTAGTGGCATACACCATCAAAAATCATGTCCCCACACTCCTTAGCAAAATGGCATAGCTGAAAGAAAACATAGGCATATTGTCGAAACAGCTATAGCTTTAATGTCCTATGCTTCCTTACCCTCTCAGTTTTGGTATCATGCCTTTTCTACAGCTGTTTTTCCTATCAATAGAATGCCTAGCACAGTCACATCAAACAAGTCACCATTTGAACTACTGTTTGGTTCAGCACCTGATTATAATTGCCTTAAGATTTTTGGTTGGGCTTGCTATCCTTATCTCAAACCATATTCTGCAAATAAACTTGAATATTGAACTAAACAATGTGTCTTCCTTGGCTACACTTTGAATTATAAAGGCTACTTATGCTTTGATAGGACCTCAGACAAATTTTTTGTTAGCAGGCATGTTATTTTTGATGAACATGTTTTTCCATTTACTGTTACATTAGAAAAATCTGATTCCCAAGCATCTCAGTCTTCCCCATGGGTTCCTCCAACAGTATTTCCACATCCTTCTACTCTTGGTCCTCATCCTTCTACAATACCTTCTCCTGCTCCTCTCTCATCTCCATTTCTATACAATTTTCATCCAATCCTTCTATACCATCTGATTCCATTGTCCCATCTCTCTTAGCTTTACCTCCTCTTAATTCTCATCCTATGCAAACTAGATCTAAATCAGGCATTTCCAAAAGGAAAACTAGTCTTACTGTTATTCAATCCGAACACATCACATAACCAACTTCATTTACAGTAGCAAACAAGTCATCTGAATGGAGAGCAGCCATGGCAGAGGAGTTTACTTCCTTGCAAGAACAAGGCACCTGGACATTGGTTCCTCCTCCTCAAGATAAAAACTTAGTAGGATGCAAATGGGTGTATCGAATCAAGTACAACTCTGATGGATCAATTTCGAGGTATAAAGCAAGACTTGTTGCAAAAGGCTTTCATCAAGAGGTTGGCCTTGATTATGAAGAAACCTTTAGTCCAGTAGTAAAACATACCACCGTGAGACTTGTTCTTGCCCTAGCAGCTCAATATGGATAGAGTCTAAGGCAGCTTGATGTTAAGAATGCATTCCTTCATGGTTACCTCAAGGAACAAGTTTATATGACTCAGCCCCAAGGCTTCTTGGATACAACTTGTCCTAACTATGTTTGCAAACTTCACAAGTCTATCTATGGCCTCAAACAAGCTCCCAGAGCTTGGTTTGAGCGATTTACCTCTCATCTTCATGTTCTGGGATTCCACTCTTCAACTGCTGATCCATCTCTGTTTCTTCGAGTTCATATCTCTCAACTGACCATCCTATTACTCTATGTTGATGATATAGTTTTGACAGGAAGTGATATGGCCTATGTTCATCAGTTCATTTCTCAACTCCAACAAGAGTTTGATATGAAAGACTTGGGTCCTCTGCATTATTTTTTAGGATTGGAAATCAATAGATCAACTCAAGGGATCTTTGTTAATCAAGAAAAGTATGCTAGAGACTTACTAGTCAAGTTTAAAATGACTTACTGCAAGCCATGCTCTACCCCTTCAACAGTGTCCTCAAAGCTTCCTCCCAGTGACAGTCTTCTCTTATCTAATCCTACTGAGTATCGAAAAATAGTTGCAGCTCTACAATATCTTACCTTCAGTAGACCTGACCTGGCATTTTCTGTCAACCAGGTGTGTAACGACCCGGAATTTTAATAGAATAAAATTATACGTTTATGGGTGCTTAACTGAGGTTGATTAGTTAAGTATTTGTTAAATTTGTGGAAAATCAGGTTTGAAGGCAAGGAGCTTCACTTTGGGCGTTGATCTTTTTCCCGAATGTGTTGGCAGTGTCCGTTTTGCCCCTAGACGTCTCGAAAAGCGCAAAAGAGGTAAAAACCCCTTCCATCTCTTCTCTTTTCCCTGTTATTTGGTATATTCTTTATGTGAAATGTATGCGCGTTGATGGAAAAGGGTCTGAGACCCCGTGGATATGTTATGGGAAGGTGGTTGTGCGTGGAAAATGAGTAGAGGGGTGTAACCCTCGGTCTCGGGTCTCAAAACCCCGGATTTAGACTCACTGCGTAAAAGGCGTGGATGGGAAAAGGGTCGGAAACCCCTATGTGATGTTGTGATGTTATGTGGACATTCGAGGAGCCCAGATCGGGTCCCGGGTAAATTGTATCGTCACCCTGGGGTGTCGAAAAGTTGTTTTGCAGGTCTTATAAGGCTATGGACACATCCATTAGCCTGGAAGCGTTCCCTAACGGGACGGTGTGTTACTGGATTTGGTTCACGAGCGCGAGGTCCGAGTATTTCAGTTAACCAAGCGAGGCTTGGGTTAACTGGGGTTAATTTGTGGTTAGAAAACCTAATCAGGGTTAAAGTATAATCCACCGTGATTGATAGTCAGGAGTGGGTGGATTTGATATCCATAGATCCTCTTTGACTAGGTCAGGGGAGAACAGATGGTTGTGTTATCTGATAGATATGCCGTACCGAGGCTGAGTCAGTAGGTTATGATGCCTTTGATAGATATGCCGTCCGTACCGAGGCTGAGTCAGTAGGTTGTGTTGCCTCTAATAGATATGTCGTCTGTACCGTGGACGAGTCAGATGATTGTGTTATCTGATAGATATGCCGTGAGGATAGAAGTCCCCACCGTGGCTGAGTCAGATGGTTGTGTTATCTGATAGATATGCCGTACCGAGGCTGAGTCAATAGGCTATGATGCCTCTGATGGATATGCCGTCCGTACCGTGGCTGAGTCAGATGGTTGTGTTATCTGATAGATATGCCGTACCGAGGATGAGTCAGTAGGTTATGATGTCTCTGATAGATATGTCATCTGTACCGTGGCTGAGTCAGGTGGTTGTGTTATCTGATAGATATGCCGTGAGGATAGAAGTCCTCACCGTGGCTGAGTCAGATGATTGTGTTATCTGATAGATATGCCGTGTGGATAAAGGTCCCCACCGTGGCTGAGTCAGATGGTTGTGTTATCTGATAGATATGCCGTACCGAGGCTGAGTCAGTAGGTTGTGATGCCTCTGATAGATATGTCGTCCGTACCATGGCTGAGTCAGATGGTTGTGTTATCTGATAGATATGCCGTACCGAGGCTGAGTCAGTAGGTTGTGATGCCTCTAATAGATATGCCGTCCGTACCGTGGCTGAGTCAGATGGTTGTGTTATCTGATAAATATGTCGTGAGGATAGAAGTCCCCACCGTGGCTGAGTCAGATGGTTGTGTTATCTGATAGATATGCCGTACCGAGGCTGAGTCAATAGGCTATGATACCTCTGATGGATATGCCGTCCGTACCGTGGCTGAGTCAGATGGTTGTGTTATCTGATAGATATGCCGTACAGAGGCTGAGTCAGTAGGTTGTGATCAATGTTTTAAAACGCTAAGGCGTGAGGCGAGGCGTTGCACTTGCCTAAGGCGTGAGGCGTAAGCCTCGAGGCGTGAGGCGTAAGCCTTTTGGGATTTGAATTTTTAATAATTAAATAATCTAAAAAAATTAAGATAAAGGTAATTAAAATATATCATTCACCATAAATGCATCATCAATCTCATACATAATTCATAAGTAATTAAATTGAAAATTAATGACTTCAAAAATATAAATTGAATGATATCAACAATTAAGAAGCCTAATTTCCCACATCTGAATAGTATTGTGAAATATTTTCAAACAAAATCATCATCATTTATCACATCAAATGCATCTTCATCATAATTGCCAACATCCCCTTGAACTTGCACTCCAACGAAGTCATCAAGTTCATCAAGCTCATCAACCAAATTAACTTGTACACTTTTGCCTTTGCCTACATACAAATAAATGCTAAAATTAGTAATCAAGTTCAAAAGGGTTAACTTTTGATTCTTGTAGTTAATTTTAACTTTGCATTGCTTACTTTGTTGTGATGTCCCACTTTTATCATTATGCGTCCTCTTTCTTTTTCCACGATCAGTATTGATAACTGTTGGCTCTACTAAAGTTGTATCTCCTATCACTTCTACTGCAGTAATTTCGAGAGCCAAGTCATCATCTTGCAACCATGAAGCTTCAGATGGAAGAGTAGGATCTTCTTTTTCGGTGATCCACTCGTCGTCTGAGTCAATGTGTTCAACCAAAATGGGATCAACATTCGCATTTGCTTTCCTCCTCATACTTCTCTCCCTCAACTTCATATTATACATCACAAAGACAAGAGAATTTAACTTTTGTTGCTCTAATCTGTTTCTCCTCTTTGTATGTACCTATTTTAATTTATTAGTAGAAATTAGTACTTGAAATTCAAGTCATTATAACTACAAAAAAAAAAGTAAAGATACCTGCTCAAAGGTACTCCAGTTGCGCTCACAACCTGAAGCACTACATGTCAGACTTAAGACTCGAATTGCAAATTTTGTTAACTCAGGAGTATTTGTCCCAAAACGAGCCCACTAATCAACTACAATAAACATTAAAATATTAAATATAATACAAACATATTAAGTTTAGTTAAATGATGAACATATTAATAAAATAACTCAATTAATTACCTGGAGATCGTCTCTTCCTTGTGTTGATTGCCATTTCCGAACCAAAGTCTCCTTTTGCTTCATCATAGAAATCTAATTGGCAATCTGCAGTTATGCGCTCATCTTGGTTATGAATCATTCACTCCATGCATTCATATAACCCCTCTCGCACTTCTTGATCACCCGAGAAGTTCTCATCATAACGAAATTGTGGGTTCAAGTAATACCCGGCTGCATGAAGAGGACGATGAAGTTGAGGAGTCCATCTTTCATCAATCTTCTTCCAAATAGGCGTATACTTCTTTTTTACACCACCACATGCATATGCAATCTTCTCCTTTGCTGAATCCATCATCTCATACAAATAAGGCATCGACGGTCTCTCTTCAGAATCCACCTCCCTGAGTACTGCGACAATCGGCAAAGTTGCTTTTACACAGAAACTGACCGAGGGCCAAAACTGGGGATCAAAAAGTATCGTTGCCTTTGCTATTACACCCTCAGTATTCTTAGACCATTGGCAGTTATTCCATTTTTCTGATGCAAACATTGATTGAAGAGATTGTTTTTGTTTGTAGAGACTTTGTAATGTGAGGAAGGAAGTAGCAAAGCGTGTCACAGCTGGGCGTAACAGCTCATGACTCCTCATTAAGCTCAAAACCCACCCATGTCGATAAATAAACTTGGTGACTTGCTTTGCCTTATCAATCGTGTCAGTAAAAACTTTCATCTTTCCAATATCTTCCAACATCAAGTCAATACAATGAGCGGCGCACGGAGTCCAATATAAACTTTTTCTCTTCTCCATTAACTTCTTTCCAGCTAACACATAACTTGAGTGATTATCTGTGATAATCTGAACAACATTATCCTCTCCAATTTCTTCAACAACATCATCCAAATATTTGAAGAGTAACTCTCCATCTTTAATTGATGCAGATGCATCAATCGATTTATAAAACATTGTCCCCGTTGGACTATTTACCAAAAAGTTAATCAATGACCTATTTTTCCCATCAGTCCATCCATCTGACATTATTGTACACCCATACTTTGACCAAGACTTCTTGTACTCTTCCATTAAAATATTGACGCGTGTTACCTCCTCTTTCAAGACCCATGTCCTCAACTCATGCATAGAAGGGGGCTTAAACCCTGGTCCAAAGTTAGCAATGTCTTCGCACATTGTCTTGAAATATGGACTATTTACCAAATTAAAGGATAAAGCATTTCCATAAAAGCACCTCCCTATTGACTTACACACATCTTTTCTTTGTGCCTGCTTCCATGATTTGTTTAAGGTAGACTGACGTGCTTCGGATGCAACAAATTGATCCATGGGACCCATTGGTCGTGGTTGTAAATTCGAGGGAACATTTCCAATACTACTATCATAAGTATCTTGATTAAGCCCTTCAACCCCAACTCTATTCCCAGGAACTTCGATATTGCTTGTATCAGCCCTCCCAATGCTACAGACAAGTTCTGCTTCTCGTTGCTTCTGAATCTTAAAATCATTTAAAGCCTTCTCACATTTTTTCTTCACATCTTCTGGGCATTTTGTACATGCACCCATACCATAATGAGTACCGGCTAAATGATTTTTCAATCGACTAATACCGCCAGTACATTTTTTATTGCAAAATTTGCAATACATATAGCCTTTAACAGTATTTCCTTCATCTTCTTTGGCATATTCCCATGCAAAATCCCTTCGACTAGTCATTGATGTTCCTAAATAAAATTGAAATTAGAAAAAAAAATTATAAATAATATACTCACAAGTCACAAGCAGTCGAACACTAATCATATTTAAAAAGATTATTGTAATTTGTACTGAAATTTATTTATGAATTGTTTATTTTGTGTTTCTTTTGGTCTAAATTGAAAATTATGAATTCCCTTGCAGGATTTTGGACGCGAAAGTGCAGAAAAATTCTTGATTTGGACTATCATTAATCAAATGGTTGTATCATTATCAACAGGGCTGTACATTAAGTTTTAAAAATACACTAAGTTGATTAACTGATAATCAACGGTTGGATCATGCCCCCAGCATCAAGAGCAAAATTCATTCAACTTAAACCCTGGTTAAACTTCAACCCAAGTTCAACTTAAACCTACGTACAACTGTACAAGCCTACAAGATACTTGTTCTCATCTGTAAGGAAGAGTAAAAAAAAAAAAAAGAGGGGAGAGCGTGGGCACGAGTGGAAGACGAGAAGGTATTTAGCATATTAACCTCCTCTTCTTCTTCTTCTTCTCCTCCTCAGTTTTTTTTTTAATGGCAGTATCCAGCAACTGACATATACCAGAGGAAAAGACAGAAAAAAAGACGGAATGAGATTGGGGGTTGAAGCCGAACCAGAATTTCTGGTTCTTCTTCCTCCTTTATTATTCTCCTCTGTTTTTTTTTTTTTTTTTTAATGGCAGTATCCAGCAACTGACATATACCAGAGGAAAAGAGGAAAAAAAAAAAGACGGAATGAGATTGGGGGTTGAAGACGAACCAGAATTTCTGGTTCTTCTTCCTCCTTTCTTATTCTCCTTTGTTTTTTTTTCATCACCCTCAATAAAGTCGTAACAGTGCCTTCCCAAAAAAAAAAAAAATCGTAACAGTATGAGATGCCAAAAAAAAAAGGAGGGTGAGAGAGAGAGAGAGAAAGAAAGGGTTGAATACATACCTGTCAGGAAGGCCGAAACAGTCCTACTGCTACTGCTGCTGCTTCTTCTTCTTCTTCTTCTTCTTCTTCTTCTTCTTCTTCTTCAACTTGCACAGAAAAACGGAACAATCAGGGAGGCCGAAAAAAAAAAAAAAGGAAGGAGAGAGAGAGAGCGAGAGAGAAACATACCTGAAATTTCCATGTTCTTTTTTTTTTCTTCTTCTCCTTCTTTGGATCGAACTGAAGACGTCTTCAGTAGGTTGTCTTCTTATTCTCGCTGTTTTCCTCTTTTCTACTTCTCTATTTTTGAGAGAGAGAGAGAAAGAGAGAGTCAGAGGAGGAGAGACGTTGAAGTCTGAAGATATCCCTCTTTGGGTTGAACTGCAGAACTGAAGACGTCTTCAGCAAAGATGTCTATTTATTTCTTTTTTAATGTTAAAATTGGGTATTGGACTTCTAAAAGGAGAGAGAAAGAAACGGTAGCTTCTAAACACGTTACTTGTAACTTTGTCTTGTAGCGTAAAATAACCATAAGGCAGCGTTTAATGGCGTACGCCTTTCTGGATGCGTAAGCTTTTATCACGCTTTTCAACAAATGCGTACGCTATTCATTCCCACACGCCTTTTCTCCACGCCTGGTAGCGTTTTGATAGCGCCTCGCCCTGAGGCGCGCCTCAAGGCGTGCGCCTCTACCGCTTTTTAAAACACTGGTTGTGATGCCTCTGATAGATATGCCGTCTGTACCGTGGCTGAGTCAGATGGTTGTGTTATCTGATAGATATGCCGTGAGGATAGAAGTCCCCACCGTGGCTGAGTCAGATGGTTGTGTTATCTGATAGATATGCCGTACCGAGGCTGAGTCAATAGGCTATGATGCCTCTGATGGATATGTCGTCCGTACCGTGGCTGAGTCAGATGGTTGTGTTATCTGATAGATATGCCATACCGAGGCTGAGTCAGTAGGTTATGATGCCTCTGATAGATATGTCGTCCGTACCGTGGCTGAGTCAGGTGGTTGTGTTATCTGATAGATATGCCATGAGGATAGAAGTCTCCACCGTGGCTAAGTCAGATGATTGTGTTATCTGATAGATATGCCGTGTGGATAAAGGTCCCCACCGTGGCTGAGTCAGATGGTTGTGTTATCTGATAGATATGTCGTGCCGAGGCTGAGTCAGTAGGTTGTGATGCCTCTGATAGATATGCCGTCCGTACCGTGGCTGAGTCAGATGGTTGTGTTATCTGATAGATATGCCGTACCGAGGCTGAGTCAGTAGGTTGTGATGCCTCTGATAGATATGTCGTCCGTACCGTGGCTGAGTCAGATGGTTGTGTTATCTGATAGATATGCCGTGAGGATAGAAGTCTCCACCGTGGCTGAGTCAAATGGTTGTGTTATCTGATAGATATGCCGTACCGAGGCTGAGTCAATAGGCTATGATGCCTCTGATGGATATGTCGTCTGTACCGTGGCTGAGTCAGATGGTTGTGTTATCTGATAGATATGCCGTACCGAGGCTAAGTCAGTAGGTTGTGATGCCTCTGATAGATATGTCGTCTGTACCGTGGCTGAGTCAGATGGTTGTGTTATCTGATAGATATGCCTTGAGGATAGAAGTCCCCACCGTGGCTGAGTCAGATGGTTGTATTATCTGATAGATATGCCGTACCGAGGCTGAGTCAATAGGCTATGTTGCCTCTGATGGATATGCCGTCCGTACCGTGGCTGAGTCAGATGGTTGTGTTATCAGATAGATATGCCGTACCGAGACTGAGTCAGTAGGTTATGATGCCTCTGATAGATATGTCGTCCGTACCGTGGCTGAGTCAGGTGGTTGTGTTATCTGATAGATATGCCGTGAGGATAGAAGTCCCCACCGTGGCTGAGTCAGATGATTGTGTTATCTGATAGATATGCCGTGTGGATAAAGGTCTCCACCGTGGCTGAGTCAGATGATTGTGTTATCTGATAGATATGCCGTACCGAGGCTGAGTCAGTAGGTGGTGATGCCTCTGATAGATATACCGTCCGTACCGTGGCTGAGTCAGATTGTTTTGTTATCTGATAGAGATGTCGTGAGGATAGAGGTCCCCACCGTGGCTGAGTCAGATGGTTGTGTTGTCTGTAATCTAATAGATATGCCGTGAGGATAGAATTCTCCACCATGGCTGAGTCTGATGGTTGTGTTGACTGATAGAGATGCCGTGAGGCTAGAGTTCCTCACCGTGGCTGAGATCAGGCGATTGTGTTGGTTCTAGCGGGTGAAGGCCTAGATTATATACGGAGTCTATGGACTCAAGATTGTATGGAGTTTATGAATTCAAGGTTGTACGAAGTCTTAGGACTCAAGGTTTGATTTCATTGGGTGTAAGCCCGGTTGATCTCGATAGTTATCATGGGGGTATGGGACGCCATGGTAACAAAATTAATGTTAACGGATTTGGAAATGGATAGCGAGTCTACGAACTCTAACTTGGATATTGAGTCTACGGACTCAGGTTGAATACGGGTGAAGGCCAGTTGATGGAGTGTACGGACTCAAGAATAGAGTGTGAGCGGTTGTCTGGGATGGTAACCTTGTGGTGTAGATGATTGGATGAACTTGGAAATTGAGGTTGGGAACCTTGAAATAGAGTGAATAGCCCTGAGTGACCTCGGGTCACGGATTACGAGATTATATATTATTATAATATGAGAATTGTATTGCAACACTATATTGTTATTGATGATGATGATTGTTACTAGGTGGAAAATAGCCTAGATGGATTGTGGATTTTGCTGGGCTCTATAGTTCACTCATCTCATTTTATGTCTTCAGATTTGGAAGCAGTTGCCGATTGACCAGGAGTTAGACTTGATGGATTCTGAAAGTGTACCGGCACAGTTGTGGCGCCAAAAGTAACGACAATTGTAGCCAGTGAGGTAACGTATTTGCTTATTATGGGTTATTGTGATGACCGGTTGTTACTGCTTACATAAGCTCATCAGAAAAGTTGAAAAATCCCCGCATTTTCGCGGGTAAAGTCTTCCGCATGCGTGGTTATGACGAACGAGCACGCGTCTTGGAACTTGATTTCCCAGCCGCGGGTTCGGGGCGTCACAAATGCATGCTCCCACAGCTGCTCACTTCACATCTGTTAAGAGAATTTTGAGGTATCTTAAGGGCACTTTGTCTCAAGGACTTTTTTATCAACCTGGATCTCTTCAGTTGAGTTGTCTGCTTTCAGTGATGCAGATTGGGTAGGGAATCCTACAAACAGGAGATCTATTTCTGGTTTTATCATTTACTTTGGATCTAATCCTATACATTGGGGTGCTAAGAAACAACCTACTGTTTCAAGGAGTTCTACAGAGGCTGAGTATCGAGCCTTAGCCACTGCTGCAGCTGAGCTGACCTGGCTTCAAATGATAATTTGTGACTTAAAAGTTTTTCTTCACCAAATTCCTACTCTCTGGTGTGAAAATGTGTCTGCTATTTCACTTGCTTCAAATCCAGTTTTTCATGCTCGAACAAAACATATCGAAATCGATTATCATTTTGTTCGAGAGAAAGTCATTAAAAATGATCTAGCTGTTGCTTTTGTATCTACTGAAGATCAGCTTGCCGATATATTTACCAAAAGCCTGTCTGTTGCTCGTTTTAATCCCTTGAAGAGCAAACTGATGGTGGCTTCTCCACCCACCAATTTGAAGGGGCATATTAACCAAGTCACCAGCTGATCATAACAGATTATGACAGCTGGAGTAACTGCTAAACAGTTAGTTAGAATATGTTAAGAATTTGTTAGAAAGAGGTTAAAGTCAAATACTTGTATAGATTCAATAGCACAGTTGTATCAGGGTATTAAGCAGGTTTATATAAACCACTTGTAAGTTCTGATTCAGAATATATCAAACTTCTGTAATTGTATTCTCTCTTTCATTTTCTCTAGTTCTAGATTTTGTCATATCCATCGTTTTCTATATTCATCAAAATAATGAACAGCACAAAAAAAAAAAAAATCAATCACATTGCCTCAACACATCAATGAAATTCTCAATACTTAGAAATTTTTCATACCATTCAAAAATCAAACACGAGTCAGACAAAATTTAACGAAATGCAAATTACATTACCACCACAGATTTCTTAAGGAAACACGTATATACCTACATACTATGCACACAAATAAACCCTCTAACGATAAACAACAAAACGCCCCAAATCTCCCAATAAATTACCCACAATTCAATTGATAATCCACCACCAAACAGACTCTAAATACCAAACATCACAAAAACCAAAAGAAAAAGGCAGAACCGCACCAGCTATTATCAGGAAATAATTGGGGCAACCATTGTATCACTTGGCAACCATTCTCACGATGAAATCGTCGTAACGAATCCTACCGTCCGATCCAACATCGACCTCACGGATCCACTCATCGAATTCAGCAGGATCGAGCTTCTCACCGATACTGGTAAGAACATGGCGGAGATCGGAGACGGAGACAAAGCCAGTGGAGTCCTTGTCGAGGACCTTGAATGCGTCGCGAAGCTGGCGATCAAAGGGCTCTGGCTTCATATGTTTGCTCATGAGGTCGAGAAAGCGAGGGAAATCGAAGGGAGAGGTTAGGTTTTCCTGGACTACGATCTCTTTGAGTTTCGCCTGTGTAGGGTTTCCTCCCAGAGATCGCATCAGAATCCCTAGCTCCGACGCTGCAATTCGACCGTCTCCGTCTGTGTCGAAGAGAGTGAAAGCTTCCTTCATTGAGGCGACTTGATCTTCGCCGAGATCCTTCCCCATTCCCGCGAAGCTCAGATCAGATCTCTCTCTCTCTTTGTCGCTCGATTTCTCTGTGAGGAAAATGGTGGGAATGTCTGTAGTACACGAAATTGGGAATTGTAACTAATTTGATTTGAAATTTGAAATTTGAAATGATTCATTTTATTGGGCTCTTGTTTGAAATTAGGGCTACAATCGGGCCGGGCCCTTATGGACCGCTACCGAGGCCAGTCCCACCCTTCAAATATTCTTTTTGGCCGTGGATATTCACAAATCACATGTGGTTAGTAGTAGAGGTGTATCCGAATCGGGCTAGCTCGAAGTTCGGCTTGACACTGCCAGATTGAGCTGGCAATGAGCTCGAAAAATAGACTATTAAGCTAAACCAAGCTATTTTTTTAGTTTTGAAAATGTATTCAAGCCAAGCTCAAGCTAAGGCCTGTTTGATTCGGCTCAGCCCGATTGAGACTTGGTTTAGATCGGCTTGAATGTTATATTAGAAAAACAGTATATATATATATATATATAAACAATATATATTTATATATGTACTAAAATATTATTTTTTTATTTAAAAATATTTTTTTAATAATTCAATCCAAGCTCATGCTCGAGCCTAGCCTAGCCTAACCGAGATTTTCTAATTACATATCGAGCCGCACCGAGTAGAGCCAAGCTTGGCTCCCAGCTGGAATACAGCCCTAGTTAGTGGTTAGCATTAAGGAGTGGAGTTCTTGCAAGTCATAACCTGGTGGGAATGAATCTTTAAGGGTGGTGCTAGGCGCAACTAACCTTTTTTTTTTTTTTTATATGATTACACTTCATTTTTTCTGTTCTTTTTTATATTCAGTGTTTTTAACCCGTCTAATACCGCACCCCACCCCTTATCAGATGTTTGGATTGGATTTTTTTGGCCAAAAATCAATTCTGGTAAAATTGATTGTGTAGAAATTCATGATCAAATAATCATTTTTTCAAATAATAGTGTTCAGAGAATACGTAGGTGAGTCTCTCAACTTCGTATTCTCTGCACATTATTATTTTAAAAAATGATTATTTGATCATGAATTTCTACACAATCATTTTATCAGAATTGATTTTTGGTCAGAAAAATCCAATCCAAACGCCACCTTAGGGGTACGTCTCATCTTTTGGGAAGTTCATCATTGCCTACATAAAAACAAAAAAAAAAGCATTGCCTGGAATTGAACCCCAACCCCCACCCAATGGGAAAAAAAATACTATACCGTACTTGCAAAATCACAGATCCGACAAAGGTAGTCCACAAGAGACTACCCGTAATAAATGTTAGGCCACTTCTTTGATGAAATCAGCAGGTAGATTTGATTATCTTTACCGTTTGATTGTTGACCTTTTACCATTACCGTTTGCGTTGACAATTTTTTTGAGTTGTTCATCAAATGATCCTACGCTTCTATGGTAGTGGCACCATCATATATTCATAAAAATCGATAATTCTATCATGAATTCTTCAAGGTGTGAATTTATTGATACATGATAAACCTTCAGAACTAAGACTCATGTCCTAGTACTGGAGGAAATGGGCGTTTATATGTTACGATCTAAGGCTTTTGTTATCTCTATATTGGGTATTTGACAAACATTGACCTTGGAAGTAACAATGACTGATCTATTATGCTGAAATAAGCAATTTGTAAGAATGATAATGTCATTGATGATATGTGATCCAAGGTGTTCTTACCTGCAAAATCATTTCCCTAAGTAGCTTGCAATTTCTAAGAACGATGATGCCATTGATGATATGTGATCCATGATGTTCTTACCTGCAAGATCATTTGCCCAAGTAGCTTGCAATGTATGGGTTATTTATTTATTCTCTTTTTCTATTTAGACATGATATCTCATTACCCATTTTGAGTTAATTTCCTTGGGATGGTAAAAAATTGTTTTTGGGAGTGTAATTATAAAATGTATAGCTATTTTTATTATTTTTAGGGTGTAGAAATAATTCTTTGAATTTAATGGTGTGCAGTAAATAATTTTTACTAATGAGGTACAGTCATCAAAAAATGGGGTGCGCCTAACAACACCCATCTTTAAACCTTGTTCATAAGATAGAACACTCTACAATTGGAGCAAGCAGCGGGGTAGGAGGGAGGGCAGCCTAATACTAACAACTAATTGTAGATAAATATATTGATGCCCCATAATAGGCCATCAAAAAAAAAAAGTAAAGAGTGTGGTTACCTTTTTTCCATTGGATTAATCTCATTAGGTCAAACAAATTTTGATAGTGTTATTGTGATTAAAATCAACTTGATTATATTTTACAACTTTATTTACGTGGCTGAATCAATTTAACTCACTCTTTTTTCTTGATATGACTTAATCAACTAAACCAACTCTTTTAATATTTCAAAACTTTAGCCAAAGAGACTTTGTAAAAGTTTTAGGTTCTGCAGTATAACTGCAGTAATGCGTAATTAGAAATTGAATGGTATGTATATTTGTGATATGACGGAAGAATGAGGTATTCCTGCACCTTATGCTTAGCAACAATGTTTTATTGAAACGTTCCTAAGGTAAAAGGGCTATCGTACTGTGACTGGCACTGTGACTGTGAGATAAGAATTGAAAATTAGTAGTAGTTTAATTGGGGGTAAGAATATATATATATATAGAGAGAGAGAGAGAGAGAGAGTTTTTTAAGTAGCATAGAGATGTAGTATGAATTGAGAAGTAGTAATGGGAGGTGGTGTGTGTGCTTCTTTGCCTTGACTGCAGCTATCGTCTTGTGGTGTTATTGCCTTAACCAACAGGAAGAAATTTGGACCTACCAATAGGTTCTTTCATGGTCTAATAAATATTGTAAATAATTTTTTGAAAAATCTTTTTTAAATCTTATACTTTTAGTAACAGAAGAATAGATAGAATGGTATATATGTAGAGTATGATTTCTTATTGAATCAAAATTCTCATAAGTTAATGTCATAGAATTTTAGGGTGATTGGAATTCACTTTAAGATCATCTCTTACCTCGATGAGAATAAGGATTTTGGGGAATTTCAAAGTGTGTTTATTCCGTTACCCCAATGAGATTTATATAGAATTATACAAGAGAATACATAATAGGAAATCTATACAAAAGGAAATATCACAAGAGAGAATGAGATCGCTCTACAAGAGGAAAGTATCATAATAAAATTGCTACTATAGTTATCATACGATCCTTTGAGAGAATCTATTGGTAGGTCCTATTAATAAGATTCATTTTTTTCTCATAAACAAGCATAAGGTGGTGGATTCTTATAATTATAATATTTTTTTATTCATCAATTGTAAACAAACTATAATAATCCGATAAAATTTCAATATAATTTTATTATATAATAAAGGTGAAGGGTAATTACATCCACATAAAATATAAGTACACTCCTTATGCTTTTATTAGTAGAATGATAAGGGTTAAAGGTGTGAATACCTTGGTGACTTTGGGTTCTTTTTGTAAAGCTCTTAATGGACCTTAAAAGCCCATTAAATTGTTAGGGTTCCTATAGGCGTGGGTATTTTCACCTTACAGATAGCAAGTAGCATATCTCTAATATGTCCATGTGTGTGTGTTGGCCTAATGTGTGTGTTTTTTTTTTTTTTGCTAAGGGTATCATTTAACTACATTTAGTGGGTGAGAACAATGGTAAGGGGTTAGCTTGGGAGATTGGAGCTCTTGCAGACTCGTCACCCTGGGGATTGGATCCTAGACCTCCCTCAACAAGGAGGCCACACCCCACCACTGGAGCAAGAGGTGGGGTGTTGTTGGCCTAATGTGTGCTTTCCTCTTTACCAAAAGAAAAATGGTCACCAAACAAGAAAACTATATTTTAACCAAAGAAAACCATATCTGCTTTTTTGAGAGGGATTGTAAGTTGTATGAAGCAATCCAGGGTAACTAACAAGGAAGGAGCTCCAAGCCAATGGGCATAAGTGCAGAGCTTCCAATAAGTAATGACAAACCACAAACGATGATAAATTAACCTGGCCTTGGGGCTTAGTTGGGTTCTAAATACTCAACCCAAACCCAATCTTTTTATAAAACCATATATATATATATATATATATATATACTAGCAAAAACCCTGTGTAAATGCATGGGGTGTCAAAAGAAAATGAATAAACAAAAAATATGATGAGAAAATTAAAAATAGAAGAAAAGAATAAAAATAAAATAGAAGAAAAATGATGATAGTTTAATCATCTTGTGAGATTTTTTAATATGTATCCTATTAAAAATAGTTAATGTAGTAAATTAAAATTTCATAATTTTATTGTTATATATAAATTTTTATCTTATTATTATATAACTTCAAGAAAGTAAGTTTGCTTCATTATAAAATAAAATGAAAAAATTATCTCATCTCATCTAAAAATTAATGTGTCAAAATTATTTAAAAGTTTTAAAGATGATGATATTTCTTGTAAATAAATAAGTTCTTTAAATAATTAGTTATTAAAACGAAAAGTTTGCATAGAAGAGAAAATGTTAGTCTCTTCCTATTCTTCGACCCGAAACAACATCTAATTAAATTTTTTTCTAATGGAACCCACTTTAATACTACCATTGGTTTGCATAATACAACAAAATACTCATAATTTTATTGTTATATATAATTTTTTTTCTTATTATTATATAACTTCAAAAAAGTAAGTTTGCATCATTATAAAAAAAAATTATCTTATTTCATCTAAAAATTAATGTGTCAAAATTATTTAAAAGTTTTAAAGATGATGATATTTCTTATAAATAAATAAGTTTTTAAAATAATTATATTTAAATAATTAGTTATTGAAAGAAAGTTTACATAGAAGAGAAAATGTTAGTCTCTTTCTATTCTTCAACCCGAAACAATATCTAATTAAATTTTTTCTGAGATCCACTTTAACGCTACTACTAATTTGTATAATATAACAAAATATAAAATAAAAATAAAATAGAGATATCATGTCAAGAAACTCAATTTCTTATAGAATATTTACTAATTAGAGAGTTAACATAATTAATTTAAACCTAAGTAAATCAATATAATTTATATATATATAAGGAGAGATTAAAGGTGGGCCATTATTTTATGAAAGATCTCTTTCCTTCTTTTATTATTGTTAATTTTTTTTTACAATTAATTGAGAGATAAAAGACTTTAGAGGAAACCACTTGACATTTTAACACCAATGAATATCAAGAATAATTTGAATTTCATTTTATTACTCTTAATATCTATGTAAACGTGAATCTCATTAATTTCAGTGAAAATAATCTATGTTATTTCAAATAGCTACTACAAGAGCAAAATAGAAGACCTAAAATAGTGTCTAACCTAAGACTAAGATTAACTCAAAGACTAACCTACTTGCTTTAATGGTCTTAACACTAACTAACTCATCTATCGTTAACACTAACCTGTTGGATATTCTATGTTAACTTGAACTACACCAACTACCCTAGTGAGTTTAACATTAACTTAAATGCTAACCTGTCAAATTTTAAATGACTTAAGATTTAACCTAAAATCTAACCAAGAAACAATTTGGCCTAAACCTAAGTTAAAACTAACCTACAAACTAACCAAAACAAATTTAATACTAACTAAAGAATAAATTTTATCTAAGTTTAAACTAACCTAGAAAGATTAACCAAAAATGATTTAGACTAAGCTAGTCCTAACCTAGAAGTTAACCAAAAACAGCCTACATATAAGTTATAATTAATCTAAAACTAACCAATATCAGATTTTTAAATAGGTTAAGATCTATATCTAAGACTAACTAAAAGACTAACGTACAATTAATTTTGGGACTACCCTAGCCTAACTTTAGGATTACCTTTGGACTAACTAAGGAATAACTAACTAACAAGTTAAAACTAACATTAGAACTAAACGAAACATTATACTAAAACTAGCCTAACCTAAAATCTATCTATGGACCATAGTTAAAATTGAACTACAGCTTTACAAAATAGACTTTAAATAGCTTACGATCTAACCTAAAACTAGACTTTAACTAACCTAGACCTATGGTAAAGATAACCTAAGAACCAACTTTTATGGTAACCTATTTCTTTAAAGTTAATCTATTTTTAGATCAAAACTAATCAAATTCAAGCATTAAAAAAAGAAAACTAAATTAACAAATTGTGCAGACTAAGCTATTTAGTACTAATTAAATTGAACTCAATAAATCTGAGATACCATCATATAAGAGGGTTAGACAAATTCCAATATCCAATAAAATTACAGCATGTTGAAGCATTTAAAAATATTTATCAACATCTAACAAAGAAGGAAATGATCAAAACAATTGGGGAACTTACTTACATGGGCATATATTTATCATTTTAGGCTTTCAACCAATTAATTAGACAAATTCCACTCTACATAATCGAATCACACTAATCTTACAAAGAAATATTCAATTCCAAAGGGATTTAAACAGTTTCTAGCATTCAAATCTCATTAGCTACAAACCAAGAATTAATATATGAACCAAAAAAATATAAAAAAATTGTTCAAAGGGCCTTACTGTCATGAAGATGCTGGAAATGGGGGGTGACTATTGCTGCCGTGGACCAGCTGGGGATGGTCGTGGATAGGGGAGAGCACCTGAATAGAGAGAGAGTGACTGGATGAGAGAGAGAGAGAGAACGAGTCACAAAGAGAGAGACTGATACCTGAGAGAGAGAGAGTGAGTGAGTGAGTGACCAGCTGGGGATGGTCGTCGGAGGTGGCCTAAGCAGGGAGATGGCCAGAGCAGAGGTGGTGGATGGAGCACTAGAGCAGGGAGGAGTGGGTGGTCATGAGGTGGTGGCTGCCGTGAGCAGGGCCATGAGGTAGTGGCTACCATGAGCAGGGCCGGAGTGGGTGGCCGGAGACACCGGAGATAAGGGAGGGGAGCAGAGAATAGAGAGAATGAAAGGGAAGCAGAGAAAATCAATGACGCAAGGTGAAATGAGAGGAAACTATTGGGGCCCTAATTAAAGATTTATAACGCAGTTTTTTAATACCGCCTTATCAATTAAGTTATAACAACGGTAATTTTATAACCGTCGTTACTAGTAACATTAATAATGACGGTTATTAAACAAACTGCCACTATAATCATGACGGTAATTGGCAAGGCGGAAAGCCAAAATGGTGGAGGCCAAAAAACTCTTTTCCACGATGGTTTGTTAATAACTGTCGTTACATACTATATTACAATGGCAGATTATTAAAAATTGTCGTTGCATAATATATTATAACGACGGTTATTAATAACCGCCGCTACGAAGAGGCAGTAACCATGCTTCTACTGTGGTTATAATAAACCGCCTTTACAAATAACCTGTTACTGTGGTTATTGGAAACCGCCGTTATAGACCTGTAGTTTGGAAGTTCCAGCCAAAGCTCCATGTAGAGACCCATAAGTATAAAGGTAAGTAATGCCAGAATCAGAACCTGACAACTTTCAATAGCATCGAATTATCCAAAATATAGCACCTGAAAATGCACTCATGCCATAATGCACCTAGACTCAAGAACTTCCCAATAGTTGTCGTGAAAACAAACTTCTTAAGATTTCCACTCTAGATGCTCTAATGTTTAGGAAAAACCTCTCTGGTGAACCATACTAATTAAAGTGCACAACATGTCAAATCCTTACATTACATGTTTGAGAATGAAAAGTGTCTTGTGGATTTGCCTACTATTTATAGGGGATTAGGGAGAAAGTCGACCAAGAGTTAAAAAATTTGAGGGTGGTAGATGTTACAATTTAATAAATTACCATTAAGGAATGAGAATGTGGAGGGAAGAAAGAAGAGACCCTTAGGCTTCATATTTTTAATAATTTAAATGTTACAACTTAATTAGTTGTAATTAAATAGTATAATTAGAAGAAAAAATAAATATTTAATGTTACAATTTAATTAATTGTAATTAAAAACTAGAATGTGAGTAGGTGAATGTGAGCATTTAACCCATCACTTAATTAGTAAGGAAGAACAATAATTAAAAGGGTGACATGTCGTCTTCTTGTTAGATCAATCAAAAGATATGTGACTTTAGCCAGAATGGAGAATAGAGATCAATGAGATATGCCACGTGGAACCAACCGGCATATAGTATTGGTATATATATATACTAGTAAACACCCGTACGATGCACAAGACAAAATTGAGATCAGACATACTGGTAGTGGCGCATCTGCTATCTAAATCATCCCAACTCCTCTCCTATCTAATACATCCCAGCAAAACCCCTTGATATTCGTTTAAAAGTGCTTATTTTACTATTATTTTTTGAAGCATTGTCAAATTCTACTATGTAAACTTTCAATTTTACAAACTTTTCTACGTAAGGATTCCCTTAATTGCATAGCACACACATTTCTGATAAAAATGATACATTTGCATGAATTTAACATGTTTCTAAAAGTCTGAATTCAAAGTTATTTTTATGAACTCTCATTACGCACTTTAATGTTTCAAGACCCAGATCAGAAGAATTTCAGGAACCAAAAAGCCAAAACCAACTATCGAAGCCCCATTATTGAAAGCTAAAGGGCCAACAAACTACATCATCTAGAGATGGGTCAATTAAGCATGGGCTGAGCTAGTAACTGAAGGAAGCCAAAAAAGCAAAGAATACATTTTCAAGAGAAAGTGAATCAATTGATAAATATTCTCTACAAGACAAAAAAATAAGCAAGCTTAATTGTCAAAGGCCGGAGGAGATCATTAGAGACCAAGGTTCAAGACTATTTGCTTATTTTTATTTGCTTTTATTTTGTAATTTTAAAACTCTGATCAATTTCTTCTCTAATTAATCTTAGTCACTCATTCTTCTTTTATCCTAACCATTTATTTCAAATCTCCACTTTCCCTCCCTCACATGGTAACTCTAATCTCACAATGTCTTCCCTTATTTTCTTTCCCCCTTTAACTCTCCCTAAATTCTCCATTGTGTTAATCTCTTTCTCTACAAAATTCTAACCATCCATCTCTTCTCTATCACCAAACTCTAATCTTAGCCATCCATCTCTTTCTAAAAACCTTAGCCTACTTTTTTAACCTTAATCTTTACAAAATCTTAGCCATCCTCTATAAATACTCACATCTCTCTCTCCCTTGTAGATAGTTCCCTCCCCTCTAACTTTTCTTCTCATCTCTCTCTCACATTCTCACCCCTACGTTTAGGGAAAGAACACATCTCTCTCTCATCAACCTCTTTTCTGTCTAAGCCTCTCAATCCCTTCTCAAAAATCTCAATCGGAACATTTGCAACTACGCTTAGTGCAAGTTTCGGATTTGCTAAATTTTTCTTACGGATGTAATGCAAGTTCAATTCTAATTGTAAGTGACTTTTCTTTATTTTAATGCAATGAATGTTATTTTTATTTATGCTTTATTGTCTTTCATTAATTAATAGTATGTCATTTTATTTCATGTTATTTTATTCGTAGGTCTTAATAATACTTCTTCCAAAAAAATTGTTTTAAAAAGAAAATCTCATCGATTCCATCATTCTCATCACTCCATCGTTTTACAATTTATTATTATTTTTGTTTTCTTTTTTTATACTAACCCCAACGTTCACGAGTTAGGATTCGACATCCAACACGATTCCTATATAATTCTCATGTGTTTGCAGGATTTGGATTAATAAACGTATTGATAGTAGAGTGATTTTCTAAACGATGGAAAATACCTACTATCACCCCTCTTCTCTATCAAACAAACAGAGGTTTTTTAAGAGTATAAAGCCATATGCAAATATTCAATACTTAAGAGATAAAAAAAACTGCGTGCATTTACCAAGAGACCAACTGACTAAAGTTTATTGGGCCCGAAATCTTTGACATCTTCTGCTATATTGGTTTTCAATCAATAATGGATAAATGCCCTAGCTTAATCAACAATCCATTATCCCTTGAAGCAATAAATTTTAGTATTATATTCTAAGAATGAATTTACATATTCCAAACCATGGACCAAGTAATAGGGGCCTTCAAGAGAGGATTGGCCACTACAAATTGTGGCAGCAAAAACTCTAATTTTTCAATATTTTTTTTAGAATGCCAATCAAATATATATTTGAAATTGTTATAAAAAATAAGTAAAAAGAACATTAAGTTCATGGACTTGTAAGATCGCCAATTTATTGCAACCAATATCAATTCGAATCAATACCTTGGATATGTTCAGAATGAATTGTGATTTGAAAAGGAAGAATCAAGTGGCATTCATGATCTTTGTAACAACATCCATATTGCAGATCCACAATTTCAAAAACATGATTACAGTTATGAGATGGAGAAGTAGGCCAACACACCATTGGTCTAAAAATCAGAGGAACTTGATCTATTTGAGATGAGATAACTTTTATAAAAATCAAAAACAAAAAAGCAAAAAAAGGCATTGTTATTATTCTATTTGTCTGAGAAATCAGAGGAACTTGATCTCTTTGAGTCAATGAAATTCAACACTCATCTTTTTGTCGTGAACCCGTCAATTCTTGAACTTCTGTTGCAAGAGTTCGCATCTAATTAAGAGATCCTTGCCGCAACTAACGACATCCACCAATCGGTCCCTCTCTCTTCTACAAACTTGGTGCTACCCTTCAGAGATATAGAGACCATCTCTCGTTCATCCAAAGCTTCCTAACACCACATTGTGCAGACATTACAACTTTATCTAATATCATGCATGTTTACTCATTATGGAACATGATGAATTCTATGCATTTTGATGGATATCAAAGCATCAAAACCACAAACATGATTGTAGAAATAAAACATTGGCTTATAACGAGATCTAATTGAGATGGATGCATACCCTCCTCTTAAATCTTTGAAAGAACACTCCACTCTTATCCATTCCAATACCTCTGTTGAGATTTATCATCAATTCTTCCAGCTGTAAATTTAGGAAAATACTTCATACGGATACACCCAATCCGCCTATCTGCTATCACCTACACTAATTACTCCTAATTCCATATGAGACTCAGAAGGAAGCAACAAAATCTGTTTGTATAAAACAAAGTTAGAATCAATTTTTATCATAATGATATGTTTTTTTTAATCCTATAAGTAAATTGTGGTTAAAAGAAATAATGAAAAATAAGGTTTCCACACTACAACATATCATTATGGCATTTTCTCGAACAACCGTTGAGCATCATCGATCACCCCACAACAGGCATACATATGAACAACTGGGTTATCCACAAACAAATCTGATTGATAGCCAAGTTTCTAATCTAACCCATGAACAACTCTCCCGTTTGAAAGACCAAATAAAAGCGAGCAACCTTTGAGAAGGAAAGAATGGGAGGGAGAGAACCAGTGAGAGAAAGAGAGGAACCGAGAGTTGCAGACATCACTGTTTCTCAATAGATAGGACTTGCCGAGAGGAATAAATTAGAAAAAACAAAGAAGAAAAACAAGGGCTGCCACTCAACTTTTGGGGGATGGAGACTATGTTCTTGGTTGATGTAGAAGAAAAATAGGAACAAATAATAGGTGGAAAGATGCTTACCTCCAAAATTTCCCTTCGTGTTAAATCCAACAGCGGTATGCTGCAGGTCACGATAAACAATTGGGGGGCGTCTGTATTCCCATAGAGAAAACACATTGTCGGAAAAATATAGAAAACAAAAAAACACAAGCAAACCCTTACCTAGTACCAGTCGATTGTTGTAGAGACTGTAAGGAGACGAACCAGGCGTTTGTTTGGAGAGACTCTTCATAATAGAGGGGACGAACCAAACACTTATTTTGGATTAATAAGGAGGAGGGTAATGAGAGAGAAAGTGGTTCATTGCACAAGAAACGTTTGTGAGAAAGTTATTGGGAAATAAGTTATTCATTGCACTATGGGTGAAAGGAGATGAGAGTTCGCTGATGTGGCTTCACAGAATAAGAGGAGTCTTATGTGACATCAAAATAGAGACATAGGTGTCATTCAAAGGGAGGATTTAACTTTGTTTTAGTATAGATAGTACTATTATAATGAGAGAAGCGGGGTTAAAAAGTTGTTTGATTTTTTTTTCTAATATTCCTAATGAGTCCCAATTTTATGTTATCTTACAGTTAGTAAGGGTGAATTTTTTTTCCTATTTTGCCCATAACTCCATATATACAAAATTAAGATATTATGTTATCTTATTTTACATGAGAAAAGTTAGTAGGAGTATTGAAGTAATATCAACTACAACTAACAATAATCCCTCAATATCTCCACGATTCCCTCAAATCCTATCCTTATCTTCTCTCATGCTCCCTCCTTGGTCTCTCAACAAAGAGGCACACTCTCTACGTTGTAACTACTTTTCAAGAGAAAAAGTAGGGACATGTGTTATGACTTATGAGATAGTTTCAACCCACAACTCTATCTTTTTAAGTTAAAATTTTAAAATTCTCTTAATAGAGTCCCTCTTCCGAGTCTCTCTCCCCTTCCCCTCTCTCTGATGTGCATCACACGTGCCGCCCACTAGTATATATAAAGAGAGTAATTTTGAGGTGAGCTATACTTCACGGTGTTGAAGTGGAGCTCCCTTTTTCATATATGGCAGTGACATTTTTGTATTTATGGAGAGAGTTATCAGTTTTGTAGAAATATTTGTCTCTATAAGGATAAAATTGCCACCGCCATACAATAAAAAGTGGAGTTCTACTTCAACGCCAAGAAGCAGAGCTCCGCTTTGTATTTAATTTGATGTATAAAGTATATTCTATATAGAATATAATATAAATAAAGTAAAAAATATTTATAATAAATAAGTATAATTAAGCTTAAAATAAATATAAAAAATAGAAGTTTTTATTTTCAAAAAAATCCCAAGGCACCTCCTCTTGGCTCTGTCATCTCCATTGTGTCTTCATCTCAAAGATCCCAAGCCTCTAAAGTCAAATCATAAGTTCTATCTCTCAATTTCTCTAAAGTCTAATATGTGTCATGAATGTTTTTAGGTTAGTTTTTGATCATTTTACTTAGGTACTAATATGTTGATTTTACTAGATTTTAAAGGGGCTAGAGGTCGGATTGGATTGAGCTTGGGCTAGGGTTAGCCCCAACCCAACTGGCCCAAGTTGCACCCCTATCAAACACCCCCTCTTAAAGAACATTTAATGAATACTATTTTCTCGCATTTCCTGATTAAGTGTGGGCACACCATCATTTTCAAGTTGTGCTGTGGTCGCCCTTGATTCTGCACAATTAATGGAGGTTTAAGCAAAGATGGTATTCAAGGCTCGCAAAACCTTTTAAGTTAATAGGAAGGTGCAACAAAATGATGCAAGAAAGCATCCATGTGGTATGTTGAAGAATTGTCAAAAGCCAAGGACACTAGACCCTACTTTAAGGCTACATTTTCTTCTTGTTGGCAGTTACCCTAAGGACTTGTCAAAAGCTACCCTAAGGACTTGTCAAAAGCTAAGGGCACTTGACCCTACTTTAAGGCTACATTTTCTTCTTGTTGGCAGTTACACATCTCATATTTATAAAAGTTATTGAAGTTGGTTGGTTTGTTATATGGCATGCTATGTAATAAGTCAAAACATGGAAATGAAGGAATTTCGAGGTCATGCTCAGCTCAGACCATTATGTACAGCTTTATGCCCCATTAGCTAAAGTTTGTATTCCACTTTCACACTCTTTGGTCTCACTTGTTTGCTAACCATCAGCTGCTTTATAAGGTTTTTTTGTACAGAAATCAAAGTGCTAGTGGCCAGTTTTGTAGATGAAGAAATCAAATCACAAAAAATGTTCAAATCTTTATCTATATTAGGAGAATTGTGGAATATCACAAGGAATATTATGCAACATTAGAGGGGTTGGCTGTAACTATACTACACTATATACTACATAGACTTAATATTACACACTATGAGCTATTTTTCTTGTTTGGATCAAATGGGTGTATGGGCACGAAAAATATGCATCCTCCAAAACCCATAATTTTATTTTCTATGTAAACATTTTTGTAATAGGGGGCAATATATAATATAAGAGTTATTTCTACAACCAAATATCACCTTAGATCATCCATCAATATTATCTCCTAAACCCTTTGAACTTTAAAGTCTTGGGATAAAATGGCATGGCCTTGATTGATTTGTCAACAAGTTGAATTTTTATCGATTTTTCCCCTTGTGTTGTGGCTTCATGTAAGGAATGGGAAGCCTATAGCCAAGCTGACCATTTTGTACCATAGTAACAGAAACAGGAAAGTTATGTACATGGTGAGAAATTTGTTTTCCTAAGTTTATTTCTTTCATGTCTCATTTATGCTCCGTTTGTTTTGATGTAAATTAGGGGGAAACAAAAGAATTCTACATAAAATGTCATTTTTCACATGTATTTTCTAGATGACAATTGACATTTTCCCTTAAATTTCATTTGTTTTCCCCTATTTTACATCGAAACAAACGGAGCATTAATGATTAATGCACCGTTTGTTTTAATGTAAAATAGGGGAAAACAAATGAAATTCATGAAAAATGTTAATTGTCCTATAGAAAATACACACGAAAAATGATATTTTTCATGAAATTCTTTTATTTTCCTCTATTTTACATCAAAACAAACGGAACATAAAGTGAGTTATGTATGCAGGGTGTCAATAATCTAGGGTAGTTCTTTGCACATATTCAACAGTGCAAGTATCATTGAATTAGAACTCAAGGAACGCAGTTCTCCACACATATTTATATAACCCAAATTTTAAGTAAGGTACCCATTTCTCATTTCTCATTTTCAATTTTTTTTTTTTTTTATAGCTTTGGTTTGCTTCTTGCTTTGGGTTTTTGCGCGCCCCACTAAATATGCTTTGTACTATATACTATGTACGTTTCTTTTTTGGGATAAAATATATACTATGTACTTTGGATTCTTACATATGTAGGCAAATGGTTCTAAGGCATCTGTTGTAGTGACCATCAAAAGTAGAGATGCCTTGTTTCTTTGTAAAGGGATTGGAAAAGTGTCAAAAGGGAAAAGAAAAGAACAAATCCTCGTACCCCCTTATAGGCGTGCTGTGTATTTAGTTCGTCAGGGTGACAGATTGTGGATGAGAACCTCATTCAACTTTATAATGGCATATGGTGTGAGCCCCATTTTCAATTCACAATGGGGAATACTAAAACACCCTCTAAAGAGTATAAAGAGAAGCAATAGAATACTTGTTTGAATTAGTCTAGGGATACTCCCAAGGTTACTCCCAAATATACTCCCAAATCCTAACGTTTATACCCATATAGATTTCAGAGTATATTTGAGAGTACTTATAGACTGACTCTACTTGTTTTGGATGAAAGAATATAAGAAGGGGTTTCTAGTGATTCATGCCTAAAAAACAGCACATTGGAAGAATATAAAAAGTTGTGCTAGCAGATGAGCAACAGCCTTCTCTAATAATAATAAAAAAATTCTCACATCAGATCATCCTCTTTCACATTATTTCAAAACAGTTATTAAATTTTTTATTTTTTTTTATTGGAGTGGACCAATAATGGGCTACAAGAGGGGCTGCTTCTCATCAGCTCTCCCAAGAAATCATTGATGGGGACCAATATTGCTTAGACCTAGGCTATGAAGTTTGTAACAGACCCTAAACATGCCGATTCAAAAATATTTTGTCCCACTCAAATGGCTTGTTGTGGAGAGTAATCAAACTATTGTTGGGTCACGGTTGAACAGTCAACAACCTGAACAACCCTAAAAGTGTCGTGGGAATAGGTATTTATTGAAAAATTTTAATGTAAACAAAAATTTATTTTTATGTTTGTAATTGCCAAACTACCACTGCCCAAGTCATTTTTTGGATTGCTTTGTTGAATGTTCAGTCCGAACTCATGTTCATAGTTACTCTCTCTCTATGTGGGAGTGGCATTTGAGGTAGGCCCATAGAGGGAATGTAGAAGAACTGGGAAAAAAAATGGTAAGAAAATCTATTTTCAAAGGGTAAGGTTGTGTTTGGATTGGTTTTTTTTGACCAAAATCAATTCTGATAAAATTGATTGTGTAGAAATTCATGATCAAATAATCATTTTTTCAAATAATAATGCTCGGAAAATACGAAGTTGAGAGACTCACTTACGTATTTTCCAAACACTATTATTTGAAAAAATTATTATTTATCCATTAATTTCTACACAACCGATTTTACCATAATTGATTTTTGGTCAAAAAATCAAATCCAAACACCCCATAAGGGACTACGGGTATGTTAGAAGCTGAGGACTGGGGTCCTTGACAACAAAAAGATTAGATAGGTATTCATCATTCACTTACGTATTTTCCGAACACTATTATTTGAAAAAATTATTATTTATCCATTAATTTCTACACAACCGATTTTAGCATAATTGATTTTTGGTCAAAATCCAATCCAAACGGCCCCATAAGGGACTACGGGTATGTTAGAAGCTGAGGACTGGGGTCCTTGACAACAGAAAGATTAGAGCATTCCTAGCAGCCTTATTTTGGTGAGCCAAAAGACTAAAAAGGTGTTAAAATGACTCCCAGCAGCCTCAACAGAATGAAGAAATCCATTTGGTGAGTCTACAATACTCACCAAGTTTGGTGAGTACTGTAGACTCACCAAAGTTAAATCTTTTCACCCTTGGGCCCACACAAAAAATAAAATAAGGTTTCTCTCTCTCCCTTTCTTTTTTTGGTCCCACACAAATAATAAAATAATATTTTTTTCTCTTCCTTTTTCATTTTCCCACACAAATGATAAAATATTATTTCTCTCTCCTTTTTTTTTTGGTTAAAATGGTGAGGCTGTTGAGAGTGTTTTAAAAAGTGGCTCACCAAAACCACTTTTTGTAGGTTTTGGCTATTTTGGTGAGTGAAATTTGGTGAGGCTGCTAGGAATGCTCTTTGATAGGTACTCATCATTCTCTTGTCAATATTCTTGAGGAAAATGGGAAAAGAAAAATGATTTCTGTCCATTTAATTCACAAATGTAATAATGACTTTCCATGGTAGGTCGGCCTCGGATTGTCTCTGGCGAAGCCAGAAAGGGCTCTCGGGGTTCCATACATTGTGCGGCAGCTGGCAGAAAAATGGGGAGAAGTCATTTATTTTCTCCCTATGATTTTTGACTTCTCCTCATTTGATATCTCTCCCCCTTATTTTCACACACTTATCGCCACATGTCCATTTGTGTGTGGAGAAGTCAAAATCATGGGCCCCATGATTCTGACTTCTCTACCACATGTCACCTATTCTATGGAACCCCGAGATAAGCCCTTTCTGGCTTAGCCAGAGGCAAGCCAAGGCCATGGTAGGTCCTTTCATAAATCTGCCTGTATTGTCTTTTCCTATATTCTACGCACAATAAATTTCCTTGATATTTGAATTTGAGCAGTGATTAGCGGATCCGGGTCCGGGTCCGCTGCTGCATTGCCTTATTCCGTGTCCTTTTTAACACCTATTTAACCTTAGTTAAGCTACTTAAATAAATCAAAATTAAGATTTTGATATTTTTTTTTCTAAAAAATAAGGTTGGATCGCTTAATCTTAAGGTGGTGAGTGTTTATGAGACGAGACCACTGAAGACCGACCTTTTCATTAAATGATGGAAACCACGAGTAGTTAAATATGTTCCTTTAAATCGATGGAGATCCTCCTCATGGTCATTATGATTTCCTTCCGCCAAGTAGACACTTTCTCTCTTCTTTTCCTCTCAATTACAGCGACAAATGAGGAGGAATTTTGAAAAGCACCATCATATTTCAATGAAGGGCATCATTTTCTTTAAGAAACTGATCATCTTTAAGAAACTGACCACCCCTAACCTTTTTTTATTCTTCCCCAACCAACCCTTTATTTTTTTTTCTCTAGAGAAAATGCTTGATACTCCTCAGAATTAGTGAGAATAGCTGTCCCACTGTAATCGAAAATCATCATCTGATCCCAAATTATCAAGAGATCAGGATGACCCCACTGCCTTATGAATGACCCACGTGATGCCTTGTAATAATATTTTTCTTTGGACCAATGATTAGCATACCCTTCCGAATGTCATCACGTTTTCTAACGTACCAATGTGTCGTCTTATCTCTTTTAAGGCCTCTTTAACTCTGGTTAAGCTTAAGTAAATTAAAGTTCATATTTTTGTTTTGTATTTTTCTAAAAACTAAAGTTGGATTGTTTAACCTTAGGAGTAAGTGATTCTTAACTACAGTTGGTGATTGTTAAAAAATAGAGTATGGACCAATAAGGATCAGCCATTTCGTTATACAAGGGAAACAACCGGTAAGTTAAGCATTTTCCTTTTCTTGTCACAATGCATCAATTTTTTTTTTTTTTGAGTTAGTAGGCAATTTCATTCATAGTAAAATTTAAGTAGGAGTCAGAGTGTGCTTCTCTGCCTATAAAGTTGAAGGTTACTTCCTCATTCAGGTTCCTCTTCCTACTTAGTGTCCTTGAATATTGGATAGATCTCCACATGCGTTTGGTATGAGTTTTTGGGCAACAAGTTTGTGAGTTCTTTTTGAGTCTGATTCAATTATTAGTTTCTTCCATCTTCAGGGTATTACTGTTTGCAGACCTAGCCTAATAGCTTCAATTTCAGCTACGTGAGATGAACCTCCCATTAAAGGCTTACTGCGTGAAAATAGTACGGTTCCTTCATGATCTCAGGCTACAAGCCCCACTCTCGTCGCCAGTTCATTAGGTAACGCCGATCCATCCACGTTAAGGCTGGTTGAAAAGGCTTACACAATTCTACTAGGGTGATTTCCATAACCATTCCTCTCTTCTTTGCACAAGGCATCATTTCATTTATTTAGTAAACAGGTAAATAAACCTTAAGCTTGCCACGTTACCAAGAGAAGCTTTATTTTTTGAAGACTCGATCATAAAAGATTAATATCAATGCTATGTCTAATTCCCGGCCATCCATTCTCGGGCGGTTTTTACTAATTTAAAATAAAATGATAAAACAAAAGTAACGAGACCCACATAAAAGTGTTATATTATTTTATTTTCTTGTATAAAATAGAGGAAAGTGGATGACCGGAAAGTGAACATAAAATGATTTTAGTAATGAACGTGATTGCTTCAGGAGGCATGCTACCTCTACTCTCAAACATTCTTTACTCTCATCTAAAAACCAACGGATGTCCTTGCGACCTTATTTTCTGTTAAAAACATCGCACTAGTCATTTTTTTAACTGGTGTTGGTTTTTAGCAAAATCCTTTTAACAAAGAGTAATAAATGTTTGAGTGTAAGGCTAGCACGCATCTTAAGTAGTGCTTAGTGTTGGGTTGAAATTTAGAGCCTCCAAAACAAATTGGAGAGAGACATCTTGTCCTAACTCCTGGGCCAAATGGTCTTTACACATGCATACATAAATACACCTCATGTGGATAATCATGTTTTGTGTACCCAAATTGGGTTCCCAATTCTCCGATTCTTGATTTTCCCACTCCTCCAATATCAAACTCAGAACCCATAACCACCCGAGGGGGTGGTTCAGTGGCTTCCCGTGTTCCGTGCCACGTTAGGTGTCTCGAGTTTGACCCTGTGGGGGGTGTGTTGGTGTTGGCCTTTCTTTGCAAGCTTGTCCTCTGGCCGTACGTCTTGAAACCTAACAATGTGAGGCTGAACGTGGGGGTCATTGGTACTCGGGTGGTAGGTGCCTGTTATGGGCAGGCTTAAATTTGGATACCAACCCGTCAACCCGGGGCCAATGCCTAGAGGGTCGTGACGACACTCCGAAGCCCCATTTTTTTCACACCAAAAAAAAAAAACTCAGAACCCATAAACTATCTTATGCTCCTGAGCAATTAAATAAAGACATTGATGTTTTTTTTTTTTTGGGTAAATTAGACTGACCTCCCTAGGTTTGGCAAAATTCCAGAAAACTCCTCTCTTGTTTCTGAAATTACACTGACCTCTTTTGTTAGTGTTAAAAGATAACACTATTACCTTGAGAATCACTTTTACTATTTTACCCCTATTTCTTTAGGCTTGTGAAATGTTTGGTGCTAGTGGGTCTCCTTCTTATTAGGGCTGTCAACGGGTCGGATTCAGACTGGATCTGCCTAAATCCGAATCCGATTAAAAATATGATAGATTTAAATCCGATCCGAGATCCATCTGATCATGAATTAATCGATCTGAATCAGAATCTGATTATATTTTCTAGATTCGAATCCGATTAACGTAATTTTTTTTTTAAAAAAAAATTCTATTTTAATAATATAAAAATCTAATAGTACCTTAATTAACTCTAATTAATGTTAATTCTTAAAAAATTAATACTTTATGTATAAAAAATCTATATAATATATTTAAAATGATTTTAAAACATTATAATCGGATCGGATTTTAAACGGATCTGATCATCCTATATCCGAATCCGATCTGATTATAATCAGCTTCACCAATCCAATCCAACGGATCACATATATGGTCCAAAGTCCAGGTAATTGGATCGGATCCGGATCCTGATCATTGACAGCCCTACTTCCTATCTCTCTGGTGAGCAACCCGTGTGAATGTGATGCTTGAAAAACATTTGTGTACATGTGAATAGTTGAGGGGAAAATAACTTAATTTATGTTTTGTTAATTTTATTTTATTTTATCAAAATTAATTTTCTGTTCAAAATAAAGGATATTAATGTGCTCCCATAGCGTCACTAAGGTTCTATTTGTTTGCATATAAATTGTTTTACAATATAAACTATTTACGAAGGAAAAGCTTTTATGGTACAAAAATGAATATTTTCTTACCATTTTTTTGTTGTTTGGTTGCATTCTTTGAAAATAAGATGATATGTTTTTGGATTTTTTTTTAAATTAAAATTTTCAAATTATAAAAAAATAATTAATTTTTGCTTAGTGAATATGGGTAATTTTACAAATTTTAAGAAAGATTTTACGAAAAAATGACTTGTGAGTACTTAAAACTTACGAAATATTTTACGAGCAAACAAACATACATAATTGATATTTCCACGGATTTGAGTTGTTTTCCCCTATTTTACATCAAAATAAATGGAACATAAAAATCCAACACCCATTGCTTGAAGTGTTTTTGTTAAAGAATAAGTGAGTTAAAAAATATTGTTTGTGTTATTGGTATTTCGGGGGCAATTTGAGCATTTTAAAAAATTTAAACCATGACATCATCAAATTCCGTCAATGTTAATAACAACATATTAATGGAATGGAGAATCTATTACCACTACTTGAAATGTAGGGGAAGTCAGTGTAATTTTAGAAGCAAGAGGAGAGGAGAGGTTTATGAAATTTTGCCTAACCTCACGGGAGGTCAATGTAATTTACCCTTTTGTGTTTTTTGTACAGTCTATGGGTTAGTATCTGCTCAACTCAAAGTGTGGGGAAATCATTACACTCACCTTGCGGGACTCGATCCCGGATTCACCCTCATAAAGAGGGGATACACTACCACTGGAATATTCTCATGGTTTGCAATAAAGATATAAATATTCTTCGGTCATAATTTACGAGGAATTTCTCATTAGAAAACAATATTGTAAAACATATCGGGGTCTGGGGAAGCACTTCTCTAATAGTGAGAACAAATCGCAGCCTATTGCGATTGAACTTAGGGAGAGTTTAATCACATCCACAGACTGTGTTCCTTTTAACCTATAGGTTAAGATATATATATATATATATATATATATTTGGGTAACTGGAGGTGTCCATAATGTTTTGGGTCAGGATTAATCTTCGAGGGTGCAACGAGAGCCCGCAACCCGCCACATCAAGTCAGTTTGGGAAAATCCCGTGTAGGGTTGGGCCCAAAGGGGACGTGAGAAGTTGAACTCGGGACCTTCCGCTTCATGAGACGTAAGTCCTAGGAACCACAGGTCCACCCCTTCAGGATAAAAAGAAAAAGAATTTGAAAAAAATATTATTGGGGAACCATAGGTTAAGATTCACTAACTCATGGGGTTCAATAATATAACCTTAAAAAAAATACTAAAATTAATATTTGAAGTTAATATATTAAAATATATTAAAAAAATAAATGGGCAAGCTAAGGCTTAACTCAAAGGTTAGTAAATTTTAACCCCAATTAATATGAATTAAAGGGAGAAGTATTGGCCTATGGGTGCGAAATTGGCTAATGCGTAAAATAAAATTATTTGAATTTTGAAACTTTAAAGTTTTATCATTGAAAACTAATTTAAAATGTAAAGTTTGAATATTTATATTAAAATAACAATTTTTATTTATTTATAGATCCTTGTTAAAGGCGTACGTATTGTCTTTTCGCGAGAAAATGATACTTCTCGAAGCTGTGATTGTCAACGTATAAGAAGGGAAGTGATTAAAAATTTCGATCGTACCTACTACTATTGGACTTCGTTCGTCCGGGTCCTTTGGACAATTGAAGTGAAAAGGGTATTTACGTAATATATGGGCAAGCTAAGGCTTAACTTCGTATTGACAGGGCCAGGTCGAAATAGTCCTTTTGTGTCAGAGTCCACTAAACACAACAGAAAAGAAACGTAAAAGGATTTCGAATTCGAATTTATTTCACTCTCTCTCTAGTCTCTACGATTACGAACTACGAAGCCCTCCCATTCTCTCAAAACTTCTTTCCTTCAATTTGTCTAATCAAAATTCAGTTTCTCATATCGGCTTTTTACTTCCATAATTAATTATTATCTTTAATATAATGATCTTTTAACATTAATTTTGCTTTTGGAGTGGCACAAACGCCTTCGTTCCTCCATGTTTTAGCTACTTTAGGATAAAGCAATTTAACTGTGTTTTTTGATAGTATTATTTGCTTTAAATGATTTACACAAATATTGATTACTTATTAAATTTTCTCAACACACTAACTGTAGTTAAATGAAACTGTCAGCAAAAATAAAATACAATAAAAAATAAACTCTCAACTAGTGGTCGCACATGAAATACATGTGAGTGGGGAAGTGACAGAGAGTAGAAAAAGAAACCTTAGTGAGGCCCATGATGGACGAGTGTTAGAGGAGGTGATGCAGAAGAAAGAAACTATGTTATAAAAATAAGGTGTGTGGCGGTTGAAAACACATTAGAGAAAAAAGTGAGTAGATAAATAATAGAATATGCTCTATATAACCCTAAAGGAGTGGACCAGTGGTTCTTGGGCCTTTCCCCAAGTGGGAGGTCCTGGGTTCCATTTCTCACTCCCCCTTTGAGGCCAGCCCCGCACGGGTTTACTTGGACTTACGTGGTGTGACGGGTTGCAGGCTCACGTCGCAAGTTCCAAAAAAAAAAAAAAAGAATCAGTTCTATAGAAGATAATTGAAGTTAATAAAATTGAAATGACTTTAATACATTTAAATATATATATTCATTAAATAATAGTGTAGAGCCCCAGACTTTTTCATGCTTAATACATGGCACTTTCGTTGTCATTTTGCCTTTAAAGAGGTATAATTAATAAATAAGGAAGAAATTGGGAATTCTGAAATGTCAGAAATTTTCCTTTTCGAAGTACGAACCCAACGCAAGTTGAATCGTCAAAATCGGACGAACGAGTCAAAAGATATCGCCAAAACAGTCTGGGCCTGCAGGCAATCGGTAGCTCGGAAGGCGCTAAGGACGTAGCTCGGTTATGCGCTAAGGACGTAGCTCGGAAGGCGCTAAGGTCGTGCTCTGATAAGGCACAGACAATGCATAGACAACGTACTCTGAGAACGTAGCTCAAGCTCTGATAACGTATACGTTGTGCATCCGTTGTGCAACAGCAATAACGGGTACGTTGTACAACAACAACGGGTACGTTGTACAACTACAACGGGTACGTTGTGCAACACGTCGGGCACGTTGTACATAAGACAACAGCACAACGTGTTCGGCACTGTTCACAGCACAACGTGTTCAGCACTGTTCACAACACAACGTGTTCAGCACTGTTCACAGCACGACGTGTTCGGCACTGTTCACAGCACAACGTGTTCAGCACTTTTCACAGCACGTCGTTCGGCACTGTTCACAGCACAACGTGTTCAGCACTGTTCACAGCACGACGTGTTCGGCACTGTTCACAGCACAACGTGTTCAGCACTTTTCACAGCACGACGTGTTCGGCACTGTTCACAGCACAACGTGTTCAGCACTGTTCACAGCACGACGTGTTCAGCACTGTTCACAGCACGACGTGTTCAGTACTGTTCACAGCACGACGTGTTCGGCACTGTTCACAGCACAACGTGTTCCGCACTGTTCACAGCACGACGTGTTCGGTACTGTTCACAGCACAACGTGTTCAGCATTGTTCACAGCACAACGTGTTCAGCACTGTTCACAGCACAACGTGTTCAGCATTGTTCACAGCACAACGTGTTCAGCACTGTTCACAGCACGACGTGTTCGGCACTGTTCACAGCACAACGTGTTCAGCACTGTTCACAGCACAACGTGTTCAGCATTGTTCACAGCACAACGTGTTCAGCACTGTTCACAGCTCAACGAATTCGGCATTCGTGTGTTTGTAGAAACTTCAGTAAGGGTATTATGGTCTTTGGTCGGTTCACTCTTACCTTAAGAGTTTAACCTGAGCCTTTAGGGCATCATTCGACACTTAGAGAGTTGAGAGAATAGGAGAAAGGGGAGAAGGCGATTCCAACCTAGGGTTTTCTTTGGAAGAGTAATCAAAGGGTTTTGAGACCCTAGATCACTTCAAGCTCGGTTCTTCTCCAAGATCTCGGCTCAAGCACTCGTGGAGAGCGTTCTCCAAGCTAGGGCAGAAGCTACACAGTCGTTTTGGAAAGAGGATTTCTTCCTCACTTGATCAAAGTCGGTACTTCTTACTACCCTCCTAGTTATAGTTCCTCTTTCCCCTTTATTTCTCTTTATTTTCCTTTATTACACGTGTTATGAGATGGATGGTTGTGAATGGCGAATGGAGATGGACTGGGCGACTGGATGCCAATGGTTGTGTTGTGATGATTATAATGGGGAGGGCATTGTTCCAATAATGAACATACATGTATGATTTGAGAAAAACTCATCTAGAAAAGCATGTTGTAGGGTAAATCGATAATGAACATAACATGTTTGATGAAATGCCAAGGTGAATAAAATGAGTTGTAATTTAGGAAATGCATGCCTAATAAATTCTGAAATTGCTAGGGCCTATGATAGTGTGTTTTCTTGCTTTCCCTAAATGATATGAATATTACATTGCTCAATCATTGATGTTATATGTATCGTGAAATTACCCAAATGTCATATTTAAATTTAAATGCAAGTATGTACACGGTTCCCATGAGCACGGCATGCATGACATGATTTATCGAGGTTTTCAAGAACATGGTTAGAGGTGGGACATATCCTATGATATGTTTTACCTCGTTTTTCACAAGAAGACAAGAACCAACATTATACGAGGGGTCTCCCCTCACTCACAAGTGCATATCATGAAGAAGGGCCTCCCTTCCCCCGCAAGTACATACATATCATGAAGAAGGGTCTCCCTTCCCTCTCAAGGCATCTCTCAAGCGCATCTCACAAGGATAGCTCACAAGTATATCTCACAAGTCACATGATCACAAGCAAGCACGCATGACATGACACGTACGACACAAGCAAGATAGACAAGACAAGCTTTCAAGTACGAAAAGATATTTCAAGCCAAGTCAAGTGCACGATGTTTTCAAGAGGTTTTATCGGTTTTCTACGAAATACAAGCATGATTATAAATTGCTTTACTTCCTTGTATGATATGAATTGCTTTTGTCTGACATATATGAATTGCTCCTGATTATGTATTGCCATTGTTATGCTATAATTGTTGGTTAGTATTTAGTACCCGTTGAGTATTCCATGCTCAGCCGTACTTCTTATGTCGGCAGGTTATGAGGGAGCTGCTGCTCCATTTGATGTTTGTGCTCCTGGTCCATGGGTGGAGGAGGAGTACGTCGAGGAGCCTTTGGAGGAACCTCCAGTAGAGGGTTACCATTAGGTGGTTGTAGATTCTGAGTGGATTAGCTGTGGGTGAGACGAGAGATTATATCCATGTATTTTGACGGGTCTGTCTGCACTTTCTTTGGTTACTTTTGTATAAACTTGGATTTGCGAATGTATTATACATAGAGGTTTGTTTAGACTTCCGCTGTGCTTTATAGTTACGTTTCCTCTATAATGTTCTCTATTGTATATACCCTGTGGGTTTTGCAGGTTGGTTTGTCAAGCAAGTCATGTAAGCCATGATTAGTCGTCCAAAGTTCACTCTAACTCCTAGGGTGGGTTTTGGGTCGCGACAGAAGTGGTATCAGAGCTTAGGCTTTAGGTCTCTAGGGTCACTTAGAATCTTATACCACGGCTTGACAAGAGCATATGTCAGGAAACAAGTTAGGAAGAAAGTAAGTCGGAAGAGAGTCTTGATCCAAGTGTAAGACTAAAACCTTAGTCTTAGTCTAAAATGGTTGCTTTAACCAAGTACGGGTCCTAGGTACGTTAGAACACCAAAGTATAAGTATAATGTGATGAATACTCTGATGACTGGATGTGATGTATATTAGTATTATACAACTAATACAAATTGAATTATTGTGAAATGGCATTGAAATAAGTTGTGGTTTGAAGTGAGACTCATGTGGTGCTATTGTTCTCAGGACCTTAGTCATGGGGCAGGGCACACGGGGTCGTGGACCACACACCAGAGCTTCATCTTCTTCCAGAGATGAGGATGAGCAGCCGGACCTCTCCCAGGTCTTAGGCTCTATTGCTAAGACACTCGCCATACTGGCGGCTTGGCAAGCTATACCATCGTCGGTGGCACCTACTCCACCGCCCGCAGCTCCAGTAATCGTACAGCTGGAGTTGAGGCGTTCAGGAGATTGAGGCCTCCACCATTATATGGGAGTGTGGACCCTCTTGCTGCGGAGGCATGGATACTCCAGATGGAGAAGATCTTTGCGGTCCTCTCGCCTACAGAGGAGGATAGAGTAGCATGGGCAGTTTTCATGCTAGAGGGTGAAGCCCACCATTGGTGGTTGTCCGTATTGAGGATGCGAGATTTGACCATGCAGGGTCAACCTTGGACTTGGGAAGAGTTCAAAGATACTTTTTACAAGAAGTATTTTCCCATCGGTGCACGGGAAAAGAAAGAGAGAGAATTCATCAACCTTGAGCAAGGTTTGATGTCGGTGGCACAATACGAGGCCAAGTTCTCGGAGCTATCACGCTTCGCAACTCACATGGTTGCCACCAAGGCAATGAAGGCAAGAAGGTTTGAGCAAGGGCTCAAAGATGTTATCATGGAGAAGGTTTCGGTCTTCAGACATGCTACCTACCCTGAGGTAGTAGACAAGGCCTTATTGGTCGAGGCCAATTCAGAGATAGTGTCCAAGAAGAGGGAGTTGGCGAGAGGCCAAGCTAGTAGTTCAGCACCTCCAGAGAGGCGGGCTCATACCGGTCCTTATCAGTATGCGTGGCCGGCACCACCGATGCGGCCATCTTATGCGCTTCCAGCTCCACGGCAGTATGTGCCTCAGGCACCACGACCTCAGGCTCTTCCAGCTCCACGACCAGTTGCACCTCAAACGGTGAGGTATGCTCCACCTCCGGCCCCTCCGACCTATACACACGAGGTATGCACTTCGTGCGGCCGAAGGCACCCGGCAGGAGATTGCCGAAGGGCATCGGGTGGATGCTTTCATTGTGGTCGCCAGGGCCATATGATCAGGGATTGCCCCAGTCAGCATTTACCAGGCCAGTCTCAGGGGATTAGGCCCCCAGCACACCCAGCAGGATCATATCAGGCGTCATCCCAGACTACCCGGTCTACACCTCAGTCTCGCCAGGCGAACTAGGGGCGTGTTTTTGCCTTGACAGAGGGTGATGCACTTGCATCTGACGATGTGGTGCAAGGTACGCGTTTGGAGTTATTTTCTTTATTCGTGATTGTTATGTTATGTTTTATTCCTTGTGTACGTACTTGGTATGCTATATATATGTATACCTATGTGTATACACTGTTGATGCTTGAATTGACGTAACTAGCTAAAATTTCAGGAACCCTACTAGTCAATGAGTGTTTGGCTCGAGTGTTGATTGATACCGGGTCTACTCATTCGTTTGTCTCGCCGGGTTTTTCAGAAGGCTTTTCTGTGGAGCCTACTCAGCTAGAATCGGAGTTAGCCATTTCGACTCATCTAGGCAAAACCGTATTGGTAAATAAAGTGTATAGAAATAGCGTGGTCCAAGTTGGAAGCCACGAGTTGGCGGTTGATCTCATAGTCCTTGGATTCCAAGACTTTGATGTTATATTGGGAATGGATTGGTTAGCGGCACATCACAGGCATGTAGCTTGCTTTGAGAAAGTGGTACTCTTCAAGCCAGTAGAAGGGAAACCATTCCACTTTCGTGGGTTGAGAAGTAGAGATATTGCTCGTTTTGCGGCGTTGAGCTTAGCTAACCCCGAGGCAAAGGACTCATCGACTATTCCGGTTGTGAGTGAGTTCCTGGATGTATTTCCAGAGGAGTTGCCAGGATTGCCTCCAGACAGGGAGATTGAGTTTGTGATCGAGCTTGCACCAGGCACAGCTCCTGTTTTCAGAGCTCCATATAGAATGGCTCCTATTGAACTCAAGGAGTTGAAGACTCAGTTGGAGGAATTACAAGGCCTTGGTTTCATTCGACCAAGTGTCTCACCGTGGGGTGCCCCGGTGTTGTTTGTTAAGAAGAAAGATGGCTCGATGCGGATGTGCGTCGATTACCGGCAATTGAACAAGGTCACTATAAAGAATAGGTATCCATTGCCTAGAATTGATGACTTGTTCGATCAGTTGAAGGGAGCGAGATTTTTCTCAAAGATAGATCTTCGATCGGGTTATCACCAGTTGAAGATTAAGGTGGAAGATGTTCCCAAAACTGCTTTCAGGACTCGGTATGGACACTACGAGTTCTTGGTGATGCCTTTTGGACTCACGAACGCGCTGGCAGCCTTTATAGATTTGATGAACCGGGTGTTCCGGCCATATCTTGATAGGTGCGTGATTGTATTTGTTGATGACATTTTGGTCTACTCCCAGACACGGGAAGATCACACACGCGACCTATGCCTTGCTTTGGAAATGCTAAGAGAGCACAAGCTATACACCAAACTTAGCAAGTGTGAGTTTTGGTTGGAAGAGGTGGCATTCCTAGGCCACGTTGTATCAGCGGAAGGCATTTCGGTGGATCCAAAGAAGATAGAGGCAGTCATGAGTTGGGCAAGGCCCAAGAGTGTTACCGAGATACGCAGCTTTCTTGGGTTGGCAGGTTACTACAGGAGATTCGTAGAGGGTTTCTCTAGCCTTGTAGCACCGCTCACTTACCTGCAAAGGAAGAACGCCAAGTTTGTATGGAGTGATAAGTGCGAGACCAGTTTCACGGAACTGAAGAAGAGGCTTACTACAACCCCTGTCCTTACTGTGCCATCCGGACCTTATGGGTATGAGGTGTATAGTGATGCCTCACACGTTGGACTTGGGTGCGTACTCATGCAGCACAAGAAGTTCATTGCCTATGCATCAAGGCAATTGAAGGAGCATGAGAAGAATTATCCCACGCACGACTTGGAGCTTGCGGCGGTCGTGTTTGCACTTAAGATTTGGCGTCATTACCTTTATGGGGTGGAGTTCTATGTGTTCACTGATCACAAGAGTTTCAAGTATCTCTTTTCCCAAAAGGAGCTGAATCTAAGGCAACGGCGTTGGATGAAATTTTTGAAAGACTATGATTGTACCATTCAATACCACCCGGGTAAAGCAAATGTAGTGGCCGATGCTTTGAGTAGAAGACCTCAGAGGTTGTTAGCACACATGTTGGTCCAAGAATGGAAGCTACTAGAAGATTTGGCAAATCTGGACATCAGTGTGAATAACTCTGTCCGTAGTCCTATCTTGGCAAATGTCACAGTTCGGCCATACGTTATAGATTTGATCCAAGAATATCAAGCCATGGATGAGGAATTGTTAGCTTTTCTGGACAAGGAAGTTGCCAAGGGTAGTGAAGACTTTTCTCTCACTAGTTGGGGTGCTATCACATTCAAGGGAAGGCTGTGCGTCCCAGCCAATGCAGATCTTCGAAGAGAGATTTTGGATGAAGCACACCGTTCGAAGTACACAGTGCATCCAGGGGGTACAAAGATGTACCGGAACCTCAAGAGTCACTTTTGGTGGCGGAATATGAAGAGAGAGGTTGCGGAATATGTAGCACGGTGCTTGGTGTGTCAACAGGTGAAAGCAGAACACATGCGGCCCGCAGGTCTATTACAGTCCCTTCCGATTCCCGAGTGAAAATGGGAGAACATATCCATGGATTTCATAGTTGGCTTGCCAAAGACGGCAAGGGGCTCCGATGCGATATGGGTAGTAGTGGATCGTTTGATGAAGTCCGCTCACTTCTTACCTTACCGAACTACTTTCAACTCTAGTCAGTTAGCCGCTTTGTACATCAAGGAAGTGGTGAGGTTGCACGGAGTGCCCGTTAGTATTGTGTCAGATCGGGATCCAAGATTCACATCACGATTCTGGAAAAGCTTCCAGGAGGCTATGGGTTCCCGACTTGATTTCAGCACCGCTTTTCATCCACAGATGGATGGACAAACTGAGAGAGTGAACCAAGTCATTGAAGATATGCTTCGGGCTTGTATGTTGGATTTCAGAGGCAGTTGGGAAGAGCACTTGCCTTTGGTTGAATTCGCCTACAATAACAGCTATCAGGCAAGTATCCAAATGGCACCATTTGAGGCCTTGTATGGGCGAAGTTGTAGGTCTCCTCTCTATTGGGATGAGGTAGGAGAAAGGAAATTACTTGGTCCAGAATTGATTGAGCAAACTGCAAACACAGTTAAGATCATTCGGGATCGATTAAAAGCCGCTCAAGATCGCCAGAAAAGTTATGCGGACACGCGCCGTAGGGACTTGGAATTTTAAGTAGGGGATCAAGTTTTTGTGAAAGTATCTCCTAGCAAAGGGATCATGAGATTTGGAAGGCGAGGCAAGCTCAGTCCTCGGTATGTCGGGCCTTTTGAGATTATCACACGAGTTGGTGAGGTTGCTCACAGGGTAGCTCTCCCACCTCACATGGCCGCAGTTCACAACGTCTTCCATGTGTCTATGCTTCGGAAGTACATTGCGGATCCTTCGCATGTCATAGACTTGGAACCGTTGGAGATTCGAGAGGACCTCACCTTGATTGAAAAGCCGGTTCAGATTTTGGATCGAAGAGATCAGGTGCTTCGCAACAAGACAATCCCTTTAGTTCTTGTGCAATGGCAACACCATGCTCGGGAAAAAGCTACATGGGAGCGTGAAGCCGAAGTCAAAGCAAAGTACCCAGAATTAATTGAATGAGTTTTGTATAGGTTTTGTATATGTGGCTTGTATTTTTGTTTGGATTCTGTTATGTATGTCCCGTCCAAATTTTGAGGACGAAATTTTGTAAGGGGGGGAGGATGTAGAGCCCCAGACTTTTTCATGCTTAATACATGGCACTTTCGTTGCCATTTTGCCTTTAAAGAGGTATAATTAATAACTAGGGAAGAAATTGGGAATTCTGAAACGTCAGAAATTTTCCTTTTCGAAGTACGAACCCAACGCAAGTTGAATCGTCAAAATCGGACGAACGAGTCAAAAGATATGGCCAAAACAGTCTGGGCCTGCAGGCAATCGGTAGCTCGGAAGGCGCTAAGGACATAGCTCGGTTATGCGCTAAGGACGTAGCTCGGAAGGCGCTAAGGTCGTGCTCTGATAAGGCACAGACAACGCATAGACAACGTACTCTGAGAACGTAGCTCGAGCTCTGATAACGTATACGTTGTGCATCCGTTGTGCAACAGCAACAACGGGTACGTTGTACAACAACAACAACGGGTACGTTGAACAACAACAACGGGTACGTTGTACAACAACAACGGGTACGTTGTACAACAACAACGGGTACGTTGTACAGCTACAACGGGTACGTTGTGCAGCACGTCGGGCACGTTGTACATAAGACAACAGCACAACGTGTTCGGCACTGTTCACAGCACAACGTGTTCAGCACTGTTCACAGCACCACGTGTTCAGCACTGTTCACAGCACGACGTGTTCGACACTGTTCACAGCACAACGTGTTCAGCACTGTTCACAGCACGACGTGTTCGGCACTGTTCACAGCACAACGTGTTCAGCACTGTTCACAGCTCAACGTGTTCAGCACTGTTCACAGCTCAACGAATTCGGCATTCGTGTGTTTGCAGAAACTTCAGTAAGGGTATTATGGTTTTTGGTCGGTTCACTCTTACCTTAAGAGTTTAACCTGAGCCTTTAGGGCATCATTCGACACTTAGAGAGTTGAGAGAATAGGAGAAAGGGGAGAAGGCGATTCCAACCTAGGGTTTTCTTTGGAAGAGAAATCAAAGGGTTTTGAGACCCTAGATCACTTCAAGCTCGGTTCTTCTCCAAGATCTCGGCTCAAGCACTCGTGGAGAGCGTTCTCCAAGCTAGGGCAGAAGCTACACAGTTGTTTTGGAAAGGGGATTTCTTCCTCACTTGATCAAAGTCGGTACTTCTTACTACCCTCCTAGTTATAGTTCCTCTTTCCCCTTTATTTCTCTTTATTTTCCTTTATTACACGTGTTATGAGATGGATGGTTGTGAATGGCGAATGGAGATGGAATGGGCGACTGGATGCCAATGGTTGTGTTGTGATGATTATAATGGGGAGGGCATTGTTCCAATAATGAACATACATGTATGATTTGAGAAAAACCCATCTAGAAAAACATGTTGAGGGTAAATCGATAATGAACATAACATGTTTGATGAAATGCCAAGGTGAATAAAGTGAGTTGTAATTTAGGAAATGCATGCCTAATAAATTCTGAATATTGCTAGGGCTTATGATAGTGTGTTTTCTTGCTTTCCCTAAATGATATGAATATTACATTGCTCAATCATTGATGTTATATGTATCGTGAAATTACCCAAATGTCATATTTAAATTTAAATGCAAGTATGTACACGGTTCCCACGAGCACGGCATGCATGACATGATTTATCGAGGTTTTCAAGAACATGGTTAGAGGTGGGACATATCCTATGATATGTTTTACCTCGCTTTTCACAAGAAGACAAGAACCAACATTACACGAGGGGTCTCCCCTTACTCACAAGTGCATATCATGAAGAAGGGCCTCCCTTCTCTCGCAAGTACATACATATCATGAAGAAGGGTCTCCCTTCCCTCTCAAGTGCATTGCATAAAGAAGGGTCTCCCTTCCCTCTCAAGGCATCTCTCAAGCGCATCTCACAAGGATAGCTCACAAGTGTATCTCACAAGTCACATGATCACAAGCAAGCACGCATGACATGACACGTATGACACAAGCAAGATAGACAAGACAAGCTTTCAAGTACGAAAAGATATTTCAAGCCAAGTCAAGTGCACGATGTTTTCAAGAGGTTTTATCGGTTTTCTACGAAATACAAGCATGATTATAAATTGCTTTACTTCCTTGTATGATATGAATTGCTTTTGTCTGACATATATGAATTGCTCCTGATTATGTATTGTCATTGTTATGCTATAATTGTTGGTTAGTATTTAGTACCCGTTGAGTATTCCATGCTCAGCCGTACTTCTTATGTCGGCAGGTTATAAGGGAGCTGCTGCTCCATTTGATGTTTGTGCTCCTGGTCCATGGGTGGAGGAGGAGTACGTCGAGGAGCCTTTGGAGGAACCTCCAGTAGAGGGTTACCATTAGGTGGTTGTAGATTCTGAGTGGTTAGCTGTGGGTGAGACGAGAGATTATATCAATGTATTTTGGCGGGTCTGTCCGCACTTTCTTTAATTACTTTTGTATAAACTTGGATTTGCGAATGTATTATACATAGAGGTTTGTTTAGACTTCCGCTGTGCTTTATAGTTACGTTTCCGCTATAATGTCCTCTATTGTATATACCCTGTGGGTTTTGCAGGTTGGTTTGTCAAGCAAGTCATGTAAGCCATGATTAGTCGTCCAAAGTTCACTCTAACTCTTAGGGTGGGTTTTGGGTCGCGACAAATAGTATGATAATATTATATTTGATTTTCTTGTCGTAGTTGTAAATGATAAAATTCGTAAAATATGCGAGTGTTGTGACAACGAGCATGTCTTTGATGTTATAAACAGTAGATACGAGCTTGTTTGTCTTTTGAGTACATATTCGTTGTGCATATGACAACGAACTCGTTGTGCCCAGCACAACGGGTTCGTAGTCATCAGGACAACGATATCGTCCTCGGTGCAACAATGAAGCCGTGCTTTAGTGAACAACGAAACCGACTATCAGGACCCGATTCTCAGGAGGCGGTCATTCTCCTCTGACGTTAGGTGGAAAACATTGTCTTAACATTTATTGCTAGTCACCTCAGATAAGTTTTCAACCCGAAACCGGCCTTAGAGATTGTAAGCTCACACGTGTGACACGTTAGACTTCGAATATGTGTGATATATTTGGTAATGAGTGTAAAGCTAGTGACATGGTCATCCATTGTCATTGATGGTCATTTCATGGGCATCCAGAGTTTAACCTATAAATACCCCCAAAGACCCAGTGCATAAAGATCAATCAACCAACTTAGAACTGATCACGAAGATTCTCATCTCTCTTAGTGCTTCAGTGCTTTTACTATTCATCATCTTCTTCCCACACTTACTTTGGCATCGGAGTGCAGGATGTCCTACACTCCGATGACAATGGATGACCATGTCACTAGCTTTACACTCATTACCAAATATGTCAGACATATTCGAAGTCTAACGTGTCACATTTGTGAGCCTACAATCTCTAAGGTTAGTTTCGAGTCGAACACTCATCTGAGGTGACTAATAATAAATGCTAAGACAGTGCTTTCCACCTAACGTTAGAGGAGAATGATCGCCTCCTGAGAATCGAGTCCTGATAGTTGGTCTCGTTGCTGACTAAAGCACGGTTTTGTTGTTGCACCGATGACGATATCGTTGACTTAATGACTACGAGTCCGTTGTCTAGAAGACAATGTTTCCGTTGTGCTGAGCACAACAAGTTCGTTGTCCCATGCACAACAAATACATATTCAAAAGGCAAACAAGTTCGTATCTACTATTTATAACATCAAAGACATGTTCATTGTCACAACACTCACATATTTTATGAAATTTTATCATTTACAGTAGTAAAAAAAAATCAATCAACGTCACATTCACTCTCTCATTTTACAAAATTTTAATAACATTTTTACTATATCTTCTCCGGTTCTAAAACATCCCACGTACTCACTGGTTTTAGATGATCAATGAAAAGTATTCCCAACTAAAAAAACAATTTTACCCTTTTACAATTTAATGTTGCTTCACTTATAGAAAGTACCTCATATTTTTGTTCTACTTGTTCTAGCTTAGCGAAGGGGGATATCTCAACCATCACAACTCTTGGGACTTATCGCAGATCAAACGGGTGGTGGACTACTCATCATCAATGTAGCAAGTTTTGCTTCCCTAAAAATCACCATATAAATATAATTTTTTTTTTTTGATAATCAGTAATATAATTAACACCAGACAAAAGGAAAACTAGGATCACCAGGGTCCCAAGCAAACTCCGAGCATGAAGAACATCTAAAACTGAATTCGGAAATGTTCTTTAAAGTTTTTGCTGCAATCTCATGAGCTTTGAAGTTCTCAACCCGACGAAAAAAGACGAACTTAACCGAATCAATCGAGCATCAAACTTCTCTAATATCATAGGTAATTCCCAACCCTTTTACACTTTAATGTTGCTTCTAGAAGCCCTTAAAGATGCGTTGCCTAAAATAAGCACCTTAAAAGGCCAACTTAATAGTTTTAGTTTTTAGTTTTGGAAGCTCCTTGCAAGTGGGTTTTTTATATTACCGTTTGTGGTTGGTGGGTTGAAACATGATATAATGCTATTTTGGAAGTAGACCTAATAACGGAATTAAAAAGGAGAAATTTGTAAATCTAACTGCCCATAAGAGTTTATGATAAAAGTATTAAATTATTTGAAAGGAAAGAAATTAGAATCTTTAGAAAGAGGGAGAATTAGATGCAAACGTAAAAGTTTATAATAAAAGTATTAAAATCCTCCCACGCATCTTTCTCTCAATATTATCAGAACCGGACCGGTCATCGAACCGGTTGAGTGGCCGGTTCCCGGTTCCACCGGTTCGACCGATCTGGTTCAAACGTGTCCTTTTTTAATTTTATTTTTAAAAAAATCAATTTTTATCCATATATGACCGGTTCTGACCACCGGTTCCCGGTTCAACCGGGCAGTTCCCACGGTTCTCACAAAATAGCCCGGTTTTGAAAAGGCCAGTTCTAAGGGTTTTGGGAACCGGTTAGAGGACCGGTTCCCGGTTCCACCGGTTCGACCGGCCGGTCCGGTTCTGACAACACTGCTTCTCTCCTCCTCTCTCGGCTCATAGTTCACTAAACCGATGCACCCACCCTTAAACCCTGCTCAAATTAGATTGAAACCACAATAGTACCCAAACCCTACTGAAACTAGATTGAAAGCCTAACCATACCTTAAAAAAAAAAAAATATTGATCCTTTATTCAGGCCCTAACTTTGAGGGTAGGGGCAGACGCAGAGCTAGGATTTTCAATCCCCCCCCCCCCCCCCCCCTCCCCACCACCACCACCACCACCACCACCTTCCTTTGACCCCATGTGGCTCCGCCATGGGTAGTGGTATTAATGGACCAAGCCTGCCGGGACCTGGTCGAACAAAATAGTTGGGCAGGCTTGCGCCTAGAGCCTTAGGTCTGTGGCCCATTATAGTGTATTTCTAATTGGGTTGGCCCGGGTTCAACTACGCCCATTTACTAAAAAAGAAGAAGAAACAAACAACCCAATTTTCTTCTTTGAATTGTTAGGTGAGCTTTGCTTGAGCTTGGCCCATGGATACCCCTACTCAAGGGTAGGGCTTGTGCTTAGGCAGTTCAACCTCTTCAAGATTATGTTCGGCTCAGGATCTCATCCATATAAGGAGGGTCGGTGAGAGGTTAAGGCTAGATTGGCGGCCAAGGGTCTCATCCTTATAAGTGAGGGTCGAGCCTAATAATACCCATGTCTTGCCTAGGGATGGCAGCGGGCCAGTATAATCAGGTAACCTGTCCCATTGGGACGGTTTGGGGAAATTTTAAACGGGTAGGGGCGGGTTTGGGAATGAGATGTTACATCCTGAGTCAGGTTCGGCCGAAGATGGGTTTAGACTGCCCTGCCCCGTTTATAATGTCAAATCACTATTTTATCACTAATTTAATAATGAAATTACCTAACTATAGTACTTATAATATGATATATGGTCCCAACCCGTCCCGACCCATCCCATCTAGTGGTTAACGGGATGGGGCGGGGATAGGGTTAAGAATTGTTTTGAAACATCGGAAGTGCCCCGCTCCATCCCGTCCTAGGTTTCGGACGAGTTTGGGGTAGGAGTTTTTCATTAGGGATGGGGTCGGGATGGGGGTGCCCCTGTCCAAACCCGCCCCGTTGTCATCCCTAGTCTTGCCCTAGCTAATCAACTGTTCAATATCCCTAATAATGACTCGAGATCATCCTTTTATATCAACTTACCCAACCAAAAATATTATATTCAATAGATTAATAAGAAGTAAAAAAAATCAGTAATTATTAATATCACCTCAATAATTTTAAAACCTTTTAAATTAATTTTTGTTGGTATTCTCATTTAGCTACTGTTAGTATGATTTATTAGTTATTCTTTAATGACGAGAGTAACACTCTTGCAAGACGTCACCCCGATCGAGTTAGATCCCACGGCTTCTGTCGTAAGAGAGGCCACCACATATAATTGATATCTAGATTTTTGCCACATTTTTTCAACTTTCTCTAGAAGTCTAAGTTGGAAATCATGGGCCTCATTGCATATACTGCTCCGACAACTACGGGAGATGATGAGTCAAATTATAATACGTAGAGGGTGATGCGCTGACTCTCCGGCGACGGACTCCCTCTTGTGAGAAAAATAAGCTGGTGGCCCCTTTTCGTTGTTAGAGATTAAAAGTTGACCAAAACCATTCCGGAGATGGAACCAGATCATCTATGATATGGTTCTAAAAGGATTTGGTAAATTCGGTTATGCCCTGAGGTTGTCATGTGTCTTTTTGACACCCCCAAAATGTGATTAAAATTCACCTACTCCTAAGGTTCATCCACCAATTCTTGGTATTTAGAAAAAAGTTACTAATTTTTTTTAAAAAAATTAATTTTAAAATTCCTAAAACTAAGGATGGGTGGGTGACCCCTAATGGAGGGTGAGTGAGTCTTAACCACATTTAAGGGTATTAAAAGGGACACGGGGTGACCTCAAGAGCATAACCGGATTCTGCATTGTTGAGGATTTAGTTCGTTTAGGGATTTAAAAAATAAATAATAAAAAATGATGGAGTCAAATCCCCTTAACCGGATTTGGCAAATCCAGTTATCATCCTTTGAGGTGGCCACATGTCCCCTTTGACACCCCTTAACTGTGGTTAAGATTCACCCATCCCTAGGGTTGATCCGCCCATCCTTGGTCTTTAGAAAAAAAAATATTAATTCTAATTTTCAAATCTGCTTTAAAAATTGGAATTAATATTTTTTTCTAAAAACTAAGGATGAATGGTGAACCTTTGGGGGTGAGTGAATCTAAACCACAGTTAAGGGATGTCAAAGGAGACACGTGGCCACCTCAAAAGGGTGATAACCGGATTTATCGTAGAGGATTTGACTCTAAAAATTATATTTCTTCTCTTTCTCTTCCAGAATCCACAGTTCAAAGTGAAAGACGGAGCGCTCTCGTGGCGTGGACTCCAACCTCAGATCTGGTAGACCAATCGACTGTCTACCGTCCTTATACACTCACCTACTTTGCCCACACATGCAAGGGATCTCATACACGTTCCAATCAAACGGTGATGAGTTGCTCCTGCATCTAATCAAATGGACCATCGTAGGCCCCACTTGTACACTACAGCGCCACACTACAGCGTACTTGGTGTCTACCCATTATCTCTTTTCAATAGTAGTAGGTGCCTCTCTGTTTCTCTGCCATATTCTCTTGGTCCAAGGAGAAAGAAGAAAAAACAGACAAACCAGTGACTTTCGCTTCTCTGCACGCCTCGTTGCGGAGATTCGAACTCCATTTCAAGAAAAACCAAAATACAGAGAGAGAGAAGCAATAACCAGAAGAACCAGAGAAAGAAAAACTGGAAATGGGTTTCTCCATTTCTCTCATTTCTCTTCTTGTTTTAGTTACATTTCCTGGTTTGCCAACTGTTTCTGGAAATGCAGAACTGAGAGCACTCATGGAGATGAAAGCTTCTCTAGACCCAGAAAACAAATTCCTTTCCTCTTGGACCAGCCATGGTGACCCGTGTAGTGGCTCGTTTCTGGGCGTGGTTTGCAACGAGCATGGTAAAGTGGCCAACATTACGTTGCAGGGAAAGGGGCTCTACGGCAAGGTTCCTCCTGCGGTCGCTGGGCTTCAATGCTTATCGGGTCTTTACCTGCATTACAACTCTTTGTCTGGAGAGATTCCCAGAGAAATCTCGAACCTTACAGAGCTATCTGATCTCTACCTTGATGTCAACAATCTTTCTGGGAGTATTCCTCCTGAAATAGGAAACATGGCTAGTCTCCAAGGTTTGTTGTAGATTTTATTTGAAAATATTCAATCTTGGTCATGGTTTTGTGATTTTTTTTTTCTAGTTTGTTGTTGAGAAATATGGGGTGCTCTCTAAGTCTAAGGTCAGATGTAGAACTAAGTTTAGTGAAAAAGCTTGGATCTTGTTTACTGATCTTTTTTCTCAACGTTTCTCATCTGGGTTTTCTTTCTTTTGGGCAAATGGGTAGTCTCGAAGGTTCATCTGAGAGCTGAATGGGTATGGAGAAGAATCTCCTATGCCCCTTTCAGATTTCTGGGTCTTGTTGTTCTGAACTTAGCTTATTTGGGTTTTCAGTCGTTTTGGTAGCATGGGTAGTCACCAAGGATGGATGTAGAACTGAACGAAGGAAAGAAAAAAAAAATATTCAACCATGTTTACTGTTTTTTCAATCATGTTGAAGTTTTTTTTTTTTTGTCTTCAAATTAGCTCTTTTTTATTTCTTTCATTTAGACAACAAGGGTAGTTTCGAAAAAAAGGCTTCAATCTTGCTTAGTGTTGATGGGTTTTCGTTCTTGTAACCTTAGCTTATCTGGGTTTTTCTTTGTTTTTGTAGTTCTGCAGCTCTGTTATAACAAGTTGACAGGGAGCATACCTACTCAGCTGGGGTCTTTGAAGAAGCTCACTGTTCTTGCCCTGCAATCTAATCAATTGACAGGTGCAGTTCCTGCGAGTTTAGGGGATTTGGAGGCACTGATGAGGCTGGATTTGAGCTTTAATCACCTCTTCGGTTCGATTCCTGGAAGACTTGCTGATGTGCCTCTGCTCGAAGTTCTTGACGTTCGAAACAATACTCTCACCGGCAAAGTCCCTACTGGTGATTGATTTCTCCCATTCTTGTTTCATTTTTTGGTTGTGTTTTTTCTTTCTTTCACTATGTAGAGTCAATTTGATTTGGATTTTCATATGCATGAAAAATGAAGCATTGAAGAGATTAAACGAAGGATTCCAGTTTGGAAATAACTCGGGCTTATGTGGAATTGAGTTTGGTTTGTTGGAAGTTTGTACTGATTTGGATTATCCAAACATCAAACCCGAACCCTTTGGACCGGGTACAAATGGTTCAGTTCCAAAAGTTATACCAGAGTCAGCAAATATCCGGATGCATTGCAACCAGACCCATTGCTCAAATTCATCAAAGACCCCACCAATTGCTATTGTTGGTGGAGTTATTGCAGTCACAGTCACATTAACAGTTACCGGACTCCTGATTTTCACGTGGCACCGTCGCCAAAAGCAGAAGATTGGGAGCACCTTCGATACTTCTGATAGTCGGCTTAGCACCGACCAGGCCAAGGAGGTGTACAGGAAGAGTGCCTCGGCACTCATCAGTCTTGAATACTCCAATGGATGGGATCCATTGGCTGATGGTCGGAGTGGCGCCGGGTTCTCCCAGGAGGTTCTGCAGAGTTTTAGGTTCAATATGGAAGAGGTAGAATCTGCGACTCAGTATTTCTCGGAGGTAAATTTGTTGGGAAAGAGCAACTTCTCAGCTATCTATAAAGGGATTTTGAGAGATGGGTCTGTTGTTGCAATTAAGAGCATTAACAAGAGCAGCTGTAAGTCTGAGGAGACTGAGTTCTTGAAGGGTTTGAATATACTGACCTCACTGAGACATGAAAACCTTGTTGGACTGAGAGGTTTTTGCTGTTCGAGGGGAAGGGGAGAGTGCTTTCTCATCTACGATTTTGTTCCTAACAGAAACTTGTCGTGCTATCTCGATGTGAAGGATGGAAATGGCCAGGTTCTAGAATGGTCCACCAGAGTTTCTATCATCAAAGGCATTGCCAAAGGTCAGTTCTCTTTTCTGCTGCTGCTTCTTCATCAATATTTGTAGTGAGAAACTGAGAATTGCAAACTCAACATACATGTTTAAGTAGTTTAAGTTATTTTGTGTAATTATTTTACTAAACTCAGAGTTCCATCTTTTGTCCCGGAAATTTTAGTTGAATAGTTCTCTTCTCGTAATTGCTTACTTCGAATGTCTGCCTCTAGAATATCTTTTGAAGAATACCCATGTTATGGCGATTTGGTCTGCTTTTTCTTGCCCCCTTCCCTCTCTTTTTCTTCTTTATCTCCAGTCCTGAAACCTTAATTATGAGATCTAAGTTGAAGAAAATCAAGGGAAGAAATGTGGTTTTTATAATGGAGAACCTTATTGGGTCCACTTAGTTTGTTTTACATTGAAATTTGGTATTCATTCCAACCAGGTATGGAGTATCTACACAGCAACAAAGCAAACAAAGCGGCTCTTGTTCACCAAAACATATCTGCCGAAAAAGTGCTCATTGACCAGCGGTTCAATCCAGTGCTCTCTGATTCCGGCCTACACAAGCTCCTTGCTGATGATATTGTCTTCTCAGTACTCAAGGCCAGTGCTGCAATGGGATACTTAGCCCCTGAATACACCACAACTGGCCGGTTCACGGAGAAGAGTGATGTATATGCATTTGGGGTTATCGTATTCCAGATCCTCGCCGGGAAACAGAGAATCACCCACTTGGTGCAACTTGGAGCTGAATCATGCAAATTAGAAGATTTAATGGACGCGGATCTCAAGGGGAAGTTCTCTGAATCTGAGGCAACTAAGCTGGCAAGAATTGCGCTGCTATGCACCCATGATTCCCCTAATCACAGGCCAACCATGGTGACAGTGATTCAAGAACTGAGCTAAGTGCAATAACAGTATCTAATATCCATGGCTCTGTTATTTCAACTAGAGTCCTTGCCTGCAAAATTTACCAAAAGGTAGGGGTGAACTGGGAGATGGAGCCATCATTAACTACTTACTAATGAAACTCTTGTTACTAAATGTTCACCATGGTTTGTTGTGAATGCCTAGTGTAGTGTAGTTTGGTTTCTTGTAGTTGGGGGTAGAGAGGGAATTTTGCTGGGGATTTTGCCTGTGGTTTACTTGTACTAATTGAACTTCAGCTGTGTAACAAGTTGGCCATCCTCCATTGGCTGGAACTTTTGCTGTGTAACTAGTTGGCTCTCCTCCTTTGGCAGAACTGACTTTCAACTGATCTTACTTGGATTTTCTCCATTGATCAATTATTGCAAGTCTTCCATATATTTGCCTATTTACTTTTTTGGTGCTCCATGTTAGGGTTTCGTGGATTTGAGAATGTTAATGTTAGTAAATGGGTGAGTAAATTATCTACTGGAAACTATTATCTACTATGAACTTTCCCAATAGGACTTGTTGTTTTGCTAGAACTGTAAAGTCATCCACATTGCAAAGTTGTCATTTGACAATATAATTTTCTTTTACTCCAAAAGTTTCCACAGATGCAAGATTAACCATATCACATGGAGATGTTTCATGTTTTAACACATTAAAAAATTAAAAAACAGAAAAAGTTTGACATTTGTGGCCACCAAGTTGTGTGGAAGACTTGCGACTGGGGCTAGCAAAATCCTTCTTTGAAAACTAGATGTCTCATGCTTTTCATCTCTAGGGTTGATTCCTGTAACACTTCAAATAGAGCAAAATGAATGATTTCAAATCTAATAAAGGTAAGACTTTGAAATACAGCAAAATAATGATTTCAAATCTAATAAAGGTAAGACTTTGAAATCTTATGTTAGTGGGAATTAACTTTGTTAGAAAAGGTGACAAAGTGACTCAAATTTCCTAACTACCATTTAAAAAAAGGTACACTTCACAAGTCTTAACAAAAGAACAGACCTAACAAAAGAACAGACCCTGTAGGAATTGAGGATTACCTAAATGAAGGCTACTCCTTCACCATCCTAACTAGAGGGGCTGGTGTGGCTGATACCTATGGGTCCACTGACCCAATGATTCTTTTGACCCACCAGGCAAAACCAACATGTGATATTGTGGAATGTGTTTTGAGACCCAGAAGTGACCAACTGGTAAATGACAATATGATTTCAGGAACCAATGCAGTCCCAGATTCAGCATATATATCTCTGTCGTCCATGTAAGGCTTGGCTTCTTGTGTTTGTACTGGAATTTTGTCCTAGTACACTCATAGACTAAATAGTGTAAAGCCTTCGTATATGAAAAGAAAAGATGTTGCAACAAAAAGAGAGCTAAGCTTTATATAGCTTTAGCTTTTGGTGTTCGTGAATATTTCTTGTCTTTCTTAAACCTTGTCTCTTCTCGTCTTTATTTTATTCTTAAAAGTTTGATTTAACATCTCATGCACCATTCTCCTCTCTGTCTTTTCTCTCTCTCTCTCCCACCTAAATTTAGGAGGATCTTGAAAAGTAAGTTAAAGGTAGAGCTTGGTTCAGATCATTTGAGATGATTTAATTGCCTAAAAACAAATTAGAAAATATCATTTAAGATGATTTAATTGCCTAAAAACAATATACAAAATAAGTGATGAAATTTTAAACTCTTTAACTCCCACTATCCCTTTTTTTAATTGACTAAAAAAAATGGAACTGTAAATGAATGAATCAGGAGATATCAAAGCTCTCAAAGATAAAACCAGAAATTCAGATGGGAAATTTCAGAAATAGGATCAAAAGAAACACAATGGATTATTCTGTTTGGTGGACAACTTAAAACTTGTTACCAAACAAGCTCAACATGTATTGACTATCCGAAGTTTTTCAGGAAGGGATCTACAATAAACTGAATCCAAAGTTGTTAGTAACCTTTCTTTATCTAGGATCAGTTTTAAATTTTCGATTTATTTTGCTGGGTAAGCTGGACTGATCACACAGTCTCATAAGCATTAGACAGTCCGATATTCAGTGATAAGCTGAGTTAAGAAAACCACTGCGAAACGGTGTGGAAGAAGATTCCAAGCTAAATTACTGTTACTGTGACGAGCTTTCTACCGTAGAACATAATCCAGAGATTATTCTTTATCTTCTCTCCAAATTTCTCAGAAAACTAAAGTTAGGTAATTTGACCGATATGGAACTATATCCTGAATCCCAACGGGCGTCATGGAGTACAGATGGTACACTCGCAAGAGCATCGTGATCCACCCAACATTTGACAGATCACAGAGCGGAAATCTCTTTGGTTGAAAGCCAATCAGATTAGATGATCGTAACCATGGTATGGTAATTTGCTTATCCTTTTCTTTATTAATGACAACATAATGTTTGGTTAGGCTAAACAATGATATATATATATATATATATCATTCTACTAATAAAAGTACAAGGAGTAAGCAAAACTTTGTTTGGACGAAAATACCCTTTAATTAAAAATATTAACTTACTCACCTATGGTATCTATTAAAAATATTAATAGAAGTTTAACTTGTTTATAATTATAGATGTGTAATACCTCACTTATAGCACTCCCCTCTCTAGGTTGAAGAATCCAATATGGACTACTCTCTCTTCTCTAAGTCTATAAAATGGGGTCCACTCAAGATGGAGGTTTTTTAGGATCTTCAACCTCTTCTTTGTTACGCACAACCCTCTCTCTCACTCTATTCCCTCGCCTCCTCACCTCACGTATTCAACCTTCCGCACATTCACTGCAATCCTCTCTCTATTTTCTACAGCAGACAACAACCCCATGAGCACGTTCACTACACAACCAATATACACATTTATCACAACACCCCCCATCTCTCTCCCCTTCTTCGTCATAAGATTCATAACCCAACAAGTGAGTCCTCTTCCTTTCTTTTATTATTTTATTATTATACATTAAATAAGTAGATTAGTGATTAATCTAATTAATTTATAACTTGAATTTTAGATTAGTTGTAAATTGGTTTTTAGGTTAGTTAAACTAGATTAAATTCTGTTTTTTTTTTTTTTTTTTTAAAAACAAAAATTAAGGTCTATAGTTCAACGCTGGTGCATAAGGTAAGAAAGTTTTTTTTTTTTTTTGTTGAAAGGTTAAACACACACTCACATAGGCCAACGCGCACACAAACACTCCATCCACATGAGGCTAAACTCAAACCATCTCACCAAAGGGCCTAACACTTTCTTAGAAAGTTGAAGGAGTTATTCTCCTTTGATTAGTTTTGTATGGAGAAAGCTTTCTTTAAATATCATTTTAATCTTTCTGTATTATAATTGGTTATTTAATTATTTGTTTGTCTGAGAATATTTGGAAGAGATGGGCACTGATATTTTAATCCATAGATAATCTTTTTTTTTAGGCTAATAACAATAAAATTTGTATGTACACTTTAATTGAAGCACCCCATGCATCATCTGTTATCTATCTTGTCTATGTCTGTTTTGATGAATTAATAATTTTTAAGTATGATGATAATAGGGATATGGAAAAAACTGGAGAAGGTGTATTAAATCTAATTTCATTGGATTCTCCTTATAAATCTTAAATTGGAAAGTACAGGATTCCCTAGGATTGAAAGTTTGGGACTGTTTTTACTTCCTTGGAGGTTTGTGGAATCTTAATAATTTTTTTTTATAATATTTAATCTTATTATTTTTTACAATAGATAATTATATTTTAATGAAAAATTAATACGTGCAACGCACGTGCATCTTTACTAGTGTGTGTGTGTGTATATATATATATTTTAGCACTAAGAGGGATGGGGTATTAATCCCTTTTGAGCATGATGTAACTGAAGCCAACAAGGGTATTGAAATTAGCATAGATTCTCTCTTTTGGCGAGTAAGTTGGGCTCTCCAAACCACATCTTCATGATCATTGATGTAAACTAAATTGGGATGTCAATGGGCCGGGTCGGGTCGGGCCTGTTCAAGCCCAGCCCTCACTCGTAAGGGTTCAACTCAAGCCCTCATAGGGTCTGAACTAGCTAGGTTCAAGCCCTACCATCAAGGTCAAGACTGAGTCTGGACTGAGCTCGGTCCATGCCTGAGCTTGAAAAGAAGATAAAAGAAAAACTTTTTTTATTATCATTTTATCATTTTTTAAAACCACAATTAGTTAACAAGTGACGACAAAAATGATAGAGTAACAGAGAGAATTAGAGAGTTACATAGATTAGATAATTTGAACTTGAAGTCTCTCGACGGTGGATGGTCTTTAAGAGGATATGGTAGTAAAAGTACTACCATACCCCCAATGAAATTCTATTAAAGGAGGTTATATATGTCATTTTGTTACAATTTTGTTATATATATATATGTGTGTGTGTGTGTGTGTGAGGATGGCCTAGGCTTGGCCAATCTTTAGGAGGTGTTGCCCAAGCCCGGCCCTCATGTCAACGGGCCTAATTTTTTTGGCCCACCTAGACTTGTGGGCTAGATCTTGCGGGCTTTTGAGGGCCGAAATGAGCTGGATGCCCTCACATGATGGCCTAATTAATAACCCTAATTGCTAACCAAAGGTTCCTCTTAACATTTTTCACTCTTAAGAGTTTAACTAGAGGGTTTGTAATATTATCTCTGTAAAGCATAATAAAAGCAGTGTATAAGCATCTCGACAATTTCTTAACTCCATATTGATCTACAGTGATCAACTGGGATCACCACTTAGACGATCCATACTCTGAAATCAATTGAAGCAAACATTTCTAACGATCTGATTAATGGCCTTTTTCATAGCTTGTTATTCTTAAATTCATCAACCATGCATCTGACATCCAGCTATTGATCCCATAGTTGCCTAGTGTGGAGACCCGAAATTATTTTCTTGTTATTTGTGCAATTGTTTTAATTTCTATATAAATGTGTAAAATTTAAATGCATGATTCTTATGAAAAAAAATTCATGTTTAATATCTCGAATAAGAAAAACCATTTTTTTTTTCTTTAATTCTAACTCGTTCCAATGAATAAATTGCATGGAAAGAAAGCTAGTCAAACTGTAGAAAAAGACCTAAAAAAAATAAAAAATAAAAAATTGTTAATCGACGCATTGGCCGATCGATCGTCCGAAACATCGATTTTTCTCAGGTTTTGCGATTTTTTGGACTCCTTCGGGTTCTCACCCTATATATAACGCTTATATTCGTGAGTTGAGAGTTTCTAAATCATTCTAAACCTAAAAGAAAGAGAGAAAATATATTTTTGAGAGATCTAAGAGGGGAAATCAAAAGTTTTGCAAGAAGAAGGGCGTGGAGGCTTAGATCAATCTCATTCGCAAGTGCTAGATCGTAGGAAAACGATCAAGAGAGGTAAATATGGATTCATTTCTACCAATATGATGATTATTAATATAAATAAGAAGAAATAGTTGGATTTAAAGTAAGAAAACAAGATCAATCATGTTATGTTATATAAACCCCTTATGAAATATATTTATGATTTTTAGAGATGTTTTCTTTATTATTCTTATCTTGTATATCAACAAGGGAAAATAGAATAATTTTATGGTGTATGTATGATGGAGAATGGAGGAATGGATGATTGTTAGACTTGATGGAATGATCATGATTTTGATTTAGAAATTGTGATATGTGTTATGAAATTAGGGCGTTTGTAAGATTAATTTTATAAAAATTATATGTCTGAAATTGATGCGTGATTAATTAAATTGTTTTATTATTTTATTATTGAAAATCTTATAGATCATGTTTTAGATTAATCAATTATGAGAATTTTGATGTGTTTTAAATTGATGTATGATATACAAATTGTATGAATGATATATGTTTGTTAAAACAAACCGTTAATTATGGTTGTGTGACTTATGGATATTATCATGACGGTTTTAGTCGTTATGATGAATCTTGGAGAGCTCTTGACCTATAATTTAATTTGCGATTTAACCAAGGGTTATCGTTGCTCACTCACACTCACTCATGAATTGAATATACACAAAAATGATAAGAAGTAAGAATATAAAAAGTCAGATAAGTATACAAGTACACAAGCGTGAATGTATTTTGAGTTTTGTACGGTCCGAGTATCAACTAGCCTAAGATCAAGGTAAGACAAGCTGTATGCACCGGATAATGTGCAGACAAGCCGTATACACCAGATAATGTGTAGACAAGCCGTATACACCAGATAATGTGTCGATAAGTCGTATGCACCGGATAATGTGCAGACAAGTCGTATGTACCGGATAATGTCTAAACCATGCGGTACCTCAGTAAGTAAGATATATATTAGCATTTACCTAATATATGAGGTAGTGTTATTTTGAGTTATTGCACAGTGCATATTGTTGGATACACTCATGAATAAGAAAAGACAAGTAAGATAAGTACAAGTGAGCACCTCTAAAGATTGAATAGAAAATATGCTTCCGTACTCTGATTTATTTATATGTATACATGTATTGTGAAATCATGATTTATGTTTTACATTAATGTTGTTATATTGTTAGTTAGAAGTTCATATACGCGGAGTGTTTTAAATACTTAGCCGAACTGTTAATTTCGATAGATTCGGGATTCGATATTTGTACACCTGGATCTTGGGAAGAGGAAGGGTATGAGGTAGAAGAAGAAGATCCAACAGGTGATTAACCCGATGGTAAATGGAATTTGGATCATTGGCCATTTTCTGAAAATTGAATTATCAGTATTTAAATTTGAGTTTAAGACATTGTAATATAGTTAATTTTAGATTTTGTGATTAGGTTAAATTGATAGTTGAGAATCATGATTGATGATTTAAATGATTTATTACATTTTAGTTTTAAATTGAGATATTTAAATTTGATCGTGGTTAATTAGAGAAAAATTTTCAAGTTAATATTTTAGATTGTCTTAAATTCTTTATGACAGGATGTTATGATGGTTAAGTCACGTGTCAAGATCTCACTTTAATATAGATGCGATTTTGGAACACAGCACCTAATTGGATTCTTTTCCTGGTAGTTGTTCTAAATTTTTATCCAATATGCGATATAGTCGATAGATTCGGCAATGACTCTAAATTTCTATGTCACTTTAGTTTTTTGTGGTGTGTATGTTATTGGCCTAAATGTGTGTGTACTTTTAACAAAAAAAAATTTGGTGCCATAGAGGTATAAGTGAGACAACATTGACTCTAAGTTCGAGAAATCATCTATATGATCTGCCTTAAAAGAACCTACTGATAGAACTTGTCCCAAAGAAAACTTATATTGCAAAGAAAGTTTATATTTGATGTTGAAATAAGATTAAAATCAGAGTCTTGCTCCCATCATACTTGCGTGGTTTTTGTGTCTGGATTAAAGAGGCCAATTTCATAGTCGTCAGTAGATATTAGAAGAAATAATTAAAGTATTGTTCAATTTGATAAAAAAAATATATTAAAAAAGGTTCGACCTACAAATGCACAAACATTGTTCTTTTCGATGATTAAACTCATAATTTTTGCAAGCCGAGGCAGAGGTTCACTTCTAAATTTTAATAATCTATACTTTTATAATGATAATCGCTAACGTTGTTGTTAGTCATCAGTCATCTACACTTGACCACACTGAAAAGGAATCTCAAAGTCTTATATATATACTAGTGGGTGACACGTGCAATGCATGTGAGAGCGAGGGAAAGGAGTTAACCACAGTTAATAAGGGTTAAAAGGGACACGTATTAACCCACGGGTGCGATTGAATTCGCTAGTGGCACGTGCGATGCACGTGAGAGCGAGGGGAAGGAGTTAACCATAGTTAATAAGAGTGAAAAGGGACACGTGTTAACCCGCGGGTGCGATTGAACTCGCTAGTGGCACGTGTGATGCACGTGAGAATGAGGGAAAGGAGTTAACCACAGTTAATAAGAGTTAAAAGGGACACGTGTTAACCTGCGGGTACGATTGAACTCTCCCCGAGTTCAATCGCAATTGACTGTGATTCTAAATAGATAGATGAGCAAAGGTTAGTTCGGGAATTAAAGCAAAACATTAAATCAAAGGCAAGGGTCATCTATGCATGCCTCTCGCATTATAATAGTAAAGATATATATATATATATATATATAGTGAAGTTTACCCCTTTATTTGATTAGCCCATGTTAAATTACTCGTATATCTAATAGAATGATATTCAATACATAAAAGGTAAAAACACATTCTTAGTGAACACTAGCGTTCACCCCCATATATATGATATAAAAATATGATTAGATATATTGTGTTTACAATTTCTATAGTTTTAATAAATCCTCTTAGGCTCCGTTTGTTTGCAAATAAATGATTTTATGTCGTAAATCATTTATGTTGTAAAGGTTTTTACGGTAAAAATGATTTTTTGACTTATTTTTTGTTATTTTGTTACATCCTTTAAAATAAGGCAAAATTTGTTTTTTTTTATGTCACTTTACTTATGTTTAGAGTATAAAGAATATTGAAAATCACATGTTAGAGTGGTATTTTTGTAAGTGGAATAAAAATATGTAGAGAATGTAATTTTTTTAAAAAATAAATTTTCTAATTAAACAATTGTCATTATTTAGAATACATGTGAAGAGGGTTTACAAAGTGCATTTAAAGGGGCATTTTTATTATTTTGGTAATACATTTTAAGAGAGTTTTTTCATTTAAAATACAACTAGAGGGGTATATTTGTTATTTTGGAAAATAGATGTAGAGATTGATATTTTTTTCATTTTAGAAAATATATATCAACAGGGGCGGAGCCAGGATTTTCTAGTAGTGGGGGGACGTGATGGGGGAAAAAAATTATAACTAAGTTTTGGTGCCATTTCACCCATATAATTCGTACATATCTTACAAGTATTATGAATTTTTCCTTGTTTACAGGATAATTATCCCTTACCCTATGCTTTCACAGTTAAATAGTTAAATAACATGATATAAAAGATATATTTTGTTTTCAATTGTTCAGAGAACATTGTCCAGCCCCTTGCCTCATGCCTCATGGCTATATATATTAAATAATTAAATAATATAGTATATATTAATAGGGACAACGGCCTCTTACCATAATTATGCCTAAAAATATAATTAAAGGTTCAATGGCCATGGAGATCGTAACACAGTCAATTGTGATTGAACTCGAGGAGAGTGCAATTGCACCCACATGTCAACACGTATCCTTTTAACCTCTATTAATTGTGATTAAGATTAACTAACTCTTGGGGTTCGATCAACAATAGACCCCTTGGTTCTTATAATAAAAATTAATAATAAGAATATTTAATTTTGGTTAGGAACTTTAGATCTTAGGGTTAATATTTTTTTATTATTTTTTTAAAAACTAAGGTTATATTGTTGAATCCCAAGAGTTAGTGAATCTTAACTATAGTTAACAAAGGTTAAAAGGGACGTGCTGATGTGTTGACTAGGTGTGATTGAACTCTCCTCAAGTTCAATCGCAATTGAATAATCCATCCATTCCCATGGCTTGCTTAAAATAAAAGGAAAAAAAAAAAACTATTCTCAAAGAATCCAGTGGGGGCACATGCCCCCACCTGACTCCGCCCCTGCATATGGAGTATTTTTGTTATTTTGAAACATATATGTGAAGAGAGGTATTATTGTTATTTTATTGAAGATGAGTATTTTGTTATTTTGAAAAATATGCACGGATGAATATTTTTGTCATTATAAAAATATATGTGGAGATGTATTATCATTTTAGAAAACCACATGTGATGTGGAGTAATAGGAGCTCGGTTATAGTAGTTACATAAGTGGGAGGGAATTCCCTCCAAGACCTAGCATAACTTATACATATAATGGGTTGTTTTAATTCTACTTTAAAATATTGAGACATTAAGACTTCTTATCTAAAGCCAAAGGGTTGCTGCAATATCACAATAATTTCAAAGATGAAAGGAAGAATATAGCCAGAAATGAAGGAAATTCCCTTAGTTAGCCAACGCCTTCGACAAAAGAGAGACTTAGTCTTAATGGTCGGACTCCGATCCAAAGGCCTTCTAACTTAAATCAACACACACTCTAGCCAATGAATTCTTTTTGTATGTGCAAGTGAGCACACAAATCTCGTGTGTCCCAACGCTACATAGGTATTTTAGTATAAATACAAGTTATGAAAGGCAAATTCCTCTCACTGCATAACATTATAACTAGAGTCTTTACCGAATTACCAACAATTGGTGTACTAGACGCACTATCATCCGGGGCACACAAGATCTGTGTGACCACTTGCACACACAAAACAGATACATTACCAATTTTATTCTAGTCAACATCTTTTAATTAACTGATGTTGATTAATATTAATTTGTCAAATTGAATAACGGATCTCACTTATACCCATAACCTCAAAAATAAATGTTTTTGAGTCATCAAGGAGATCAATCCGCACCGTCAACCCAAAAGAAAAGAGATAATCGTGCATGAAGATAGGCATTGAAGAACAATCTAGAACACTGTTGAGGAGCATGGAATGGATTCTATAAGAGTCATTTTCAAATGTAGATGGGTGAAGTTGACTTCTTCATGGGTTCTTATAATGACGGTTGAATCTTTTGTTTCTTCAATCAAAAGAAAAAAAAATTCTTTTGTTTGGATATAATCCATGTTTTGATATATAGTATTTGAAAAGGGGACGACTTATATATTACTTACAATGCACCATTAACACACTCATTTGAAGCACCCGCAGAAGTCGGTATTAACGTACGTGTAAAGTATGTGAGAGAGAAGAGAATCAATGAACTTGGCTTGAGCTTCGTATTGGTGAATGTGGGAGGTAATGCGATTACACAAGTGAAAAGCAATATGTAAGATTCCAACTTGTTTATCATGAATTAAGATTGTGTATGATGGCGGAAGAAAACAAAGAATATGAAAATTAGGGGCATATTTGAGCCGAACTGAGCTGAGTTTGGCCCAGCTCAGCCCGACTTGAAATGATTTTACTCTAGGCTTGAGCTCGGCTCAGCTTGAAATGGTGCTTGAAAAACCGGCTAATAATTCGGCTTGAATTCAAATAGCTCGAGCCGAGTGCTCGAGCTAAGCTCGGCTTGACTCAAGCTCAACTTGATTTATATAAAAAGATAATATTATTATTTTATATTCTTATGTATATATTTGATATATATAAATAATATATTTTTATTTTTTTTATTTTTATATAATATTCAAGCCGAGTACGAGTCGAGTTGAATCAAACAAGCCTTGGCTCGAGCTCGGCTTGAACACATTTCAAGCTTAAAAACTCAGCTCGGCTCGACTCAATCAAGCCAATGTTCCGAGCTTGAGCTTGGCTTGATCGGGCCAAACTAAGCCAGCCATCGAGCTAGCTCGGCTTGTGTGCACCCCTAATGAGAATGCTAGCATGCACTAATTGCGTCAACTGCTAACCGCTTCATTAGAGATAAAGTTAAACTACTTTTAGGTGGTATTTGGCAACACTAATCTAAATAGGTAGAACTTATTTGAAAATGAGTTTATTTAGACTTTAAATCATTAAGTTAAAGGTTAATTGAAAGCCTACATCTTTTTGAAAGTTTTGTCTCTTAAAAAAAAAAAAAAAGGCAGCTCATGTCTACTTATTACTTTAGAGGTAAAACATCTACATGAAAAAGATCTAGACACAAGGGCGGAGCCTGGGGGTGGGGAGGGGCCATGGCCCCCCCAAATTTTTTGGAATTCCCTCTTATGGTAGTGTGAAATAATGGGCCACTCAAAATGTTTTAATTGTTTTTAATATAGTTGACCCTCCCAAATTTTTGTCTTATATAATATAATGGGCCCCCAATTGAGTCCCGTTATGCCCTTGAGGTTGCACATGTCCCTATTGACACGCCTTAACTATGGTTAAAAATCACCCACTCTTAAGGTTCACTTATTTATCCTTGGTTTTTAGAAAAAAATATTAAATTTTGTTTAACCTTCTAGGAGTTAGTGAATTTTAACTAGGGTATAAAATTATCAAGGATAGGAGGGTGAATCTTAACCACAGTTAAGGGGTATTAATAGGGACACTTGTCGACCTCAAGGGCATTACCAAGAAAAAAAAAACTCAAAAGAAAAAAACTATCACAAATTTTTTTTTCTCGGGGGCTACGCCCCAAACCCTCAAGTTCCATACCCTCGATCCATTATTTTTTTTATACATGTATTTTAGCCCCCCCAATGAAAATTCCTGGCTTCACCCCTATCTAGACATTCAATTCAACTTCAACTTAAGAATCTAAAGTCCAACTAAGCTTAATTTTTAAATAAGCACTACCTATTTACATTACCTTAAATGTGGGTCACACTAAAATTGTTTGACTTTGTTATTTATGTGGTAGTGCTAGCACTCCCCTAAAGAAAATGTTCATTGAGCATATATTAGTTGTTTTGCTTGAGAAAAAGGTTCTACTTAGAGCGAAAAATCTTTTAGGTGGAACGTATACCATTTTGACTATTTGGTTTCCCATATTGAGGGGAATGCTACATACTTTCTTTCAAACTCATTTTCTCTATGAAAAAGACACCTGTTATTTTCTTCTGATGAGAATAGGAAACTCTCATATAAAAAAAGTGAGTTAAAAAAAAAGAAAAAAGGTAATGCTAACATTATCCTTCCCATATTTCACCAACAACCCAACACTTATTCCCTTTTGAGGAGTGCTATTCCAAATAGCATTTACTCCAAAAGTTTCCACTGATGCAATGTTTCATATTTTAACGCTTAAAATTTAATTTTGAAAAACTTTGACATTTGTAACCACCAAATTGCGTCCGTGGAAGACTTGCGACTGGGGCTAGCAAAATCCTTCCCTTTCTAGTACAAGTACAAATGCCACTTGTTTCAAAAACTCATTGGGTATAGAGGTTAATGCTGACTCAATTGAATTTTTGAAAAGCTGAGAAAACATGTCATCTCATCTATGTGTGGCCTGAATAGCAAAAAGGAAAATGGTATATGATTCCGCATTAAATATCTTGTGTTCATGACGAGAAGCTTAATCATTTTGATTACTTAAATTACCATTTTTTTTTATATGATATCATGCAATTAACACACAATCTCTCTAAACACACACAACCAGACCTAAGGTAACCTCTAAGGTGCCATAAGGATAAGTCTAAGCAACTACTTGAAAATGATCTATTTAAGGAGGGTTGATGGCCCCTTATACACCCCCTAAGCAAGGAAAATTGGCGTACGGTCAGAGGTCTGCTATGAGTAGTGAGTATTGTCTTGCGCTACCTTTTTGGTTGAATACAACAACACCACGAGGTGTTACTATAGGCAATTGAAAGGAGGACACACATCATGCAGACACAAACACACACCCACTCACCTCATGAAATTTCAACCTCAAAACGGATACCAACCGTTTAAGGCCCAATGATACTTTATGAGGAAAAATGGTACCCCAAGTGAACCGTTTGAGGCCCAATGGTAAACAACTAGCGATTTTTAAAATAATAAACTCAAGCTTTAGTCACACGCTAAAAAAGAAGGAAAAAAGATAAGTGCCCTTCTTATCTTGACCTAACAATCCAGCGACCACCGAAGGTAAAAATTGCTTTGTCATTCCCAACCAGACACCATTAGAATACTCATATTGATGAGGGTGTCACATCCAGTGCTCCTAGGTAATAATTTCACAGACATTTCAGCGTCCCAATTGCATCAACAAGTCCTAACAGTAGCCAGCAACAAAAGATGAAAAAACATGATTCTGTATGAGTTTAAATACAGGAATTAACAGCGGCATTCTTGATCGGATGGTTTCTGATGAGTTACTCAGTAACGGATATTAAAAACTTTAGGATGACACTACAGTATATATCAGGATATTAATATACTGCTTGTGCTACTATGGTGTGTGCGCGTGTGATAGTATTTATGTTTTCCACCTCCAATTAAAAAAAAGGATGTGTATGTTTGGGTCTGATTTTTTTTTTCTACCATTTTTCTTAATACTATCTTTAATAGTTCGACATGTTTATGATTTAATTTTTAGTTATATATGTCTCATTAATCATTATGGAAGTTTATAGCCAAAATAATCAAACACCAAACACGCACTGTTAATATCCCGATGCGGGACCTCTTTCGTTTTCCAATTCTCTGTTTCCCTCCAAAAGAGTTGCTCTCATTGTCCACAGGCTCCACACAGGAAAAGCACTTGAAACGGTTGATTTGGTGACCGCCTCTCATATCGGAAAGATATTACAAATTATTCAATTGGTTACTTGTACAATAAGTTAAAGTAACATATTGGATGCTAGCTATTGCTTTAAACGATTGTATTAATAACCGATAAAAACAAAAACATGTCATTTTTTTACGCAGTTATCACTATCACTCTCTATTGATACTTGGAGTTTTCGGCAATATCAATCATCCGCGTGAGGATGTCAAATATGAATGAAATATATTTTTAGTAACAACTAATCCTCCTCTATCTATTAATGATAGAATGAGATGTCAAAGCAGTAATTTTTTTTTTTTTGGTTGAAATGATATCATGTAACACACACATAATATTTATTTGGGATCAACACGAAAGAAAAAACATATAGTAAAAGAGCTTAGCTGACCGGGAGCTCCAATTAGATAGTCAACCGGAGCAAAACTAGAAATGCATTGGGAAAGGGTAGTTATGAAAAAAAAAATTGTTTTAGAAAACTCTTTTGTATTTGTAATTACCAAACTATCACTATTCCAGGCTTTTTTTTTTTGAGTTGCTCCTATTATCAGTTCAACCGAATTCCTGTTCATAGTTAATCCCATATTAAAAAGACATGTAATCTCAACCAACTAGAAAGTCATGGGAAAAAAAGTATCAAATACAAGAAAAGTGAATTTTAGTGATTGAAATCTAACGACAGTTTTAAAATTCATCGCTACAACACCGTTATACTAACAGTAATTCATCCGCCATAGTAATCATTTAAGCAGGTTTTGATTAAAAAAAAAATAATTGCCTTATTAATCACCGGCGATCTTATACACTAGTGACAGACATAGAACCATCACATGTAATTTAAAAAGATAACAACGGAATATTACCGTCGCTTTTAATCGAATACAATAGCAACGGTAATATTTCCGTCAGTAGTATTTATATAAGTTATAGCGACGGAATTATTACCGTCACTATTATTCCTATGAAATAGAGGCGGTAATATGACCATCGGTAAGGTTTTTTTTTTTACAAAATATAGCATTCCTAATTTTGTGGTATATTTAGAGTAATTAATTAGCTTCAACTGGCCGTTGGATATGAAATTGAATAAACATTTAAAGACAAGTGGTAGTCCTGATGCACAATTCAAATTTTTTTCCTAAACAAATTTCTTTCTCTAAAGAAGTTATGGCTAGGGAATATAGAAAAGTAGCAACACATGTCAATGTTATACAGAATTTGGAAGGTTGCTTCTAGTGTGGTGGTTGAAGGCCCACCTTTAATTGTACTAACCTAATTCCTAACCTAGATAAATGATTACTACAACCAAAATGAAAAAATCAAAAGACGATTGCGCATTTGGCAATCTTAGTTGAATGTGGATTCACATTAGTCCGCGTCCCCTTTTTAACATTCATTAATTGTGCTTAACATTTACTCAACCTAAGATTCATCCATTTAACCTTGGTTTTTTAAAAAATTATAAGAAAATATTAACCTTAAATTGATTAAGCTTAATCACAGAAAGAAGACGAAATGGGGAGGCATTGGACTAGGTAGCCAAATGCGGGTTGGCTAACCATTGCTTAAGGGAAAAAATACTCTCATACGCAAAAAGCAAATTGGTTTTTGTTACTATAGAAATCAATGATTTAAAAATGAACAAAAGCGGAGCTCCTTGAGAGCATTGGAGGAGCTCCCCTTTCTTCATTTTCCTTTACGGGGTAGTGATTAGCGCACCACAAATTTGCCTGTAGTCAAATGTATGGCCACATGTCCCTTTTTATCCCTCCTTTAATTATGGTTAAGCTTAAGAAAATTAAGATTACTATTTTAAAAAACCAAGGTTAGATTGCTTAACCTTAGGAGTGAGTGAATCTTAACCACAACTGATGTGTGGTAAGCTAGGGTCTGCCTTAACCCAGCTTACCTTTCCAAAAATAAAAAAAACAAAGAGGGTATAGACCAATGAAGACTGCACATTTTGACTACATAGTCTAAGCGGCAGTAAGACAGTAAGTTAAGCATTTCCCTTTGACTCATAATTATCTCCATTGTAACCGGAGTTGAGGGAGTCCAGTTAAGCCACTATGCTTCCACGTGTAATATTTTTTAAAAAAATTACCTTAGGAGTTTGTGAAATTTAACGGATTAAATTTCTTTTTTAATATTTTTTCTAAAATCAAAGGATAGGTGGGTGAGGGTGAACCCTAACGGTGAGTAAATTTTAACCACATTTAAGGGGTGTCAAAAGGGACATGTGGCAGTGTCAATGACGTAACTGGACTCCCACGAGTGCGGTTGTAACCTGATAGAATCACGAGTCTTTCTCTTATGCTTTGCTTTGAAATGGGAGTCGGGAACTCTGTAGAGCTCCGTCAAATGATTTGAAGCGGAGCTCCGGATCATATTTAAACTCTCAAATCAAATAATATTCCGTTGTAATCTCAACCCACAGGTTGGGTTTGCGGTCTTTGCCCAGGAAAATGTCAACGGTTCATAAAAATCTCTCTCTCTCTCCTTCCACTTCCTCCGCATTTAAAAGCAACCCAAACAACAAAACACCTTTAGCTTGGAACAAAAGAAAATCAGAGTTTGAAGAACAAAGAAAGAAAGAAGAAAATATGAAGCTCGTATGGTCTCCTGAAACAGCTTCAAAGGCCTATATCGATACTGTTAAATCGGTGAGCAGCCTTATAAACACATACCCAGATGTTTTTTTTTGTCCCATAATTTTCCAGCTCTAACGAATTGTCTTCAATTTCATATGCAGTGTAAGCCTTTCAAAGAATCCAGTGTAGCCGAACTTGTTTCGGCCATGGCTGGCGGGTGGAACACAAAGTTAATTGTCGAAGCATGGTCGCGCGGTGGAGCTATTGCGACGAGCGTTGGCCTCGCAATTGCTAGCCGTCACGCGGGTGGAAGACATGTCTGTATAGTCCCAGATGAAGGATCAAGGTCCGAGTACGTCGAGGCGATGCGAGAGGCTGGCTTGTCACCGGAAGTTATAGTCGGAGAGGCTGAAGAAGTGATGGGTGGGCTAATTGATGTAGATTTCTTACTTGTAGATTGCCGGCGTGAGGACTTTGCTAGGATACTTAGGCTTGCTAAACTGGGGCATAAAGGTGCAGTTTTGGTTTGCAAGAATGCTAGCCCAAGAACTACTTCTGGGTTCAGATGGCACGGATTTCTCGGTAGTAGTTCTCATGTTGTGAGGTCGGTGTTTCTTCCGGTAGGGAAGGGGTTAGAGATTGCACATATAGCAGCAGCCAGTGGGGGAGGTTTGAGTTCGGCGAAGGGAGCGAGCCGTTGGATTAGGCACATAGATCATCAATCCGGCGAGGAGCACGTTTTCCGGCGATGAACTTTGGATGGAACTATACATCTATTCCTCTTTTATTTGTGCAGAGAAGAGGAAGAATTTCATCTATAGATTTTGATTTCCTCTTTCTTTGTTTCAGACCTGTCACTAAGAACTGAAATTCCAGTTGTGAGAGATGGGAAAAATGATTGTTGGCATATGGGGGTATTCCCATAGAAATTTGTAGGATGAAAATGGAGGTTGATTCATATGTGCAGCAGCCTGTGTCTGGCTTCGGGGCTAAACAGGACCTGCTCATTTTAGCAGTTCCTGAGACATGATTAAACTCTTCACCACCATCCAACTCTTCACCACCATCCTCGCCGTCTACAAATACTAGCGGCGCCGAGATGTTAAGTCTCATTACAACATCCGAGTGTTTTTGGTACCCCAAAAACATATTCCGAGCTGCTCCTTGGAGGCAAGTAACTAACTTCGTAATAATCCCCAAGTACTAAACCATTCCAAATATAAACTTGACTAAGGGACCTAGAAGTTGATCAAATTTTAGAATACCAATATATTTCTACAAGAATGACAGCTGTTAGAAAAATTACAACTGTAATTTTATACAAACAGAAGAATATATGGATTTTGATCCCATACTGAATGGCTCTTATTTTTCTTTGTAGCACTGTGGTTTCCTGCTGTTTTCCAGGGCTGCTTGTTAAATCTCATGATCTGCCCTCTATTTAGCCACACCCATGTAACAGTCAGAAAGTCTTATAACAGTTCTCCGACTTCCAAAATTCTGCCTGGTCATAGAAAGGCAAAAGGAGAAAAAAAAAACTTCGTTAAGAAAACAAAACTATGTAAGTCACTTTGAACAAGATAAATAAAATTTCAAAGGCCTCAAAACATTCAGCCTTTATGATTACCTAATCAGTCCCAGCTATCTCGGCTTCTTCTTATAGCCTTCTTTTGTGAAAGGGCCTTCTTGTTCTGTAACCTCTTCTGCTCTCCTATAGCAGCCCTGGAATCATAGATAATGGTAATAATTAGTTCCCAGCTCTTCAAAATCCAAGAACACTAACAATGGGAATAACTTGTGGAATAAAAGAACAGACAAAAATTAGGTATTGCACGGAAAACTATAAGCATGCATGAATAGGTAAGTAGATCTGTCAATGGCAATATAACATAGATGGAAATAGGATAGGCAGAGATGGATAGAGTAAAGCTCTTACAACTTAGCAATCTTTTTCTTTTGCTCCTCTGAAGGAGGTGGTGGGACATATGACGCAGAATCAATAATTGCCTGTTCGATTTGTGAAGGAAAAGAGAAAAAGAACTCATAAAATATTAGCCAATTGAAATATGAATAAAGGAAACAAATAATAGTGGGTCACAAGATTATGAAATGGCCCAAACTACTTTCTGCCTTTTCAATTTGAGAGATGCCCCACCAAATCTTTAATTTTTATATCAATAATGCAGCAGATGCATATAACCCTCATGCTTGTTTTGCAATTTGAATCAGAAGAAGGAAGAGCTGGTGGGATATTATAATGGCTAATTGCACAAAAAGAAATGGAGGAAGCAAACAACCATTGTCATTTGGTACCTGCAGTTTCTGCAGAGCATCTTGGATGTTACCCCTGAAGAAGAATGGTAGAACAAAACCAATTGATTTGGTAATACATGAGGAAAATGGAAAACAGAAAGTAGTAGTGGGCAGAAGTTAACTTCTGTGTTCTAGTCTTCGTAGAAGAAATCACTATCTCCCCCTCTTTGTTGATCCGATTCTTTTCCTGATAACAACCAGGAAACTAATTTAGACATTGTAGAAAGACTACAAACAAATTAAGAAAATGCATCACAAGAAGAGAATCAGAAACTCCATTCTCTCTCAGCAAAGGGATAAGTCAACAGGTGGATATGATATCCTAAAGATACAAGTGCCAGGACAGGAGGATGGGAAGAAAGCACCTTCCTGCAATGCATGCATACATGGCAAAAATCAAGGATATTGAGGCCACCATTAGATAGGTACATGCAAGGACATCTCCTGGATCAAAATTGAACTTTAAAAATTTTCTTAACCATCTGATCTGTAGAGTTTTTTCCCAAACCATTTTCCATAGCTGGCCAAAAGAATGGATAGATTGTATACAAAGGATCATCCTAGAAGAGCTCTCAGCTGTGAACCATCCCGATTCCGGAATGCCCAACAAGCACAGCACAGGCAGGGGAATGGCTACTTCTGTACTTTCTTCCAGAGAAAATTTACATTAAATTACTTCAAAATGGAAGCTTTGCACTAAGAAATGCCAGTGACGGACCATTTGTATAATCCTCTCTCTGACCCTGTCGCTTAGCCAATATGCATTATTGACATTGAAACGCATGTCTACCTTGGTGTTCACTGCAGACATATTTGTATAGATGAGCTTCGAAAAAATAAGCAGCTGAGAGAAGATAATACAGGAGTCACACTTGGTAGAAGCAAGGGGAATCAGATAAGGATTATCATCAAAGATAAATAAGTTAACATACCTTTATTGACATTCTGACCTCCAGGTCCACCGCTTCTTGCAAAACTAACAGTAACATGGTCTGAAGAAAAAAAGAATGAAAAAAGTTCAGAATCTCAGCAAGCTACTGATAATCTTATATACTATCCTTATTGTTTTTTTTTGGTAGGCCAGGTGATATGGTAATTTACTGAGCTCATTGTAATTCAACGCAACCAGTTACTAACTAGAGCATCAAAGAAGATGGCATGATTCGATTATCCTGTCTACTGTTTTTTTTTTTAAAAAATTTATTTATTATGATTACATGTGTAAATTCTTTCAAAGTTCCCTCCTAAAATAACACTAGGAATACAAGCACATATCCAGAAGCAGTTTATCATCGCATAAGGAGCAAATCATGTAAGCACCCTTTTCAAACATCACAAATTTAAAACAAAGACAAAAAGTGCTCAATATAGGTACATTTGCTGAGGTAAGTCCTGTACCCCTACAATAGGCTAATAGTAATAGTATATTATTGTAAGAAATAAAATGGCCATAAGAAAAATACTGCATTTCTGTCAGTGTGAGTGCTAGGTTCACTTATTAAGAACATGTATGAGATACGACCATAGGTTCAAATCTAAAAGGAGCTCACCCTATTATATTACAAATTCTCATAGAGTACCTGTGTGCTATTTGGATTCGGTTACACAACTGTCAGACATAAATTAGAATACAGCAGAATAAGAAACACATTCTTAAACCATCCAAGAAGATCTTGAAGAGTTGAAGGGGGAAAAATGAAAGTAAGGAAGCTGTGACAGAGAGATTCCACTATACATCGCAGGCAGATTTACATCTTCAGATAATCAGTTGGCAGGTTCATTGCACTAATAGAAGTATGGCCAAATAGAACCTCAAGTCCATTAAAAGCTATAAATGTGATCCAAGATTCATGGCAAGTCTTTGTGGGCCCTCGACACTTCATGAAGTTGATGTAATCCAAAACAATTTCTTTGGAAACCAAGAACATGTGAGAGATTAAGTAAATGGATTCCAAGACTAGTAGGTACAAGAAAAGAAGTTCTGGGTCTTCATACAGACAAATTAATTTATTTTGCTCAAAAATCCAACAGAAGTTCCATTGAGAGGCATTTTCCATATGTGCAATAGTGTCTATGAATTTTGCAGGATTCTATCATTTTAGCCTCAGAACAATGTTGAAAGCTTGGCTTTAGTATAACTGTATAATCATTATTAGTCTTAAATGTGAATTATCTTTAGATGGATAGAGGAGATTAGTTATTTGCTCCTTGATTTATCGAGTTCACTTTTCAGATATACAAATATCAGTAACATTGTAAGAGAGATACTAATTATTACTTATTGAATGAAAAATCCTTTAGGCTTTAGTATGTAAGCATCCAATTTTTACACCCCTGTTCTAACCATGGTTAAGGATTCTTAACCATGGTTATCCCCAATCAAGTCCCTTAACCCTAGGACAAACCCTAGTTGACCTAGGCCTAACCCTAGTCAAACCCAAGGTATCACCATATTCAAACCCTAGGATTTAACCCTAGTTAAACTGTAACCCTATTTAAACCTAGACCTAACCCTAGTCAAGACTCTAACCCTAGATAAACCCTGGGTAAGCCTAGTCCTAGCCCTAGCCTTAGCCCTAACCTAGCCTAGCCCTAGTCTAGCCCTAAGCCCTTAGGGCTTAAACCCTAGATCCATAAACCCTTAGGAAGTCCAAAATCTTGGTTTTGGCCCAAGCAAGGGCCCAAAAATTCAAAACTCGAGCCCCCGTACTGCATGCGTAGCCTGGGCTAGGCCTGTTGGGTAAAACTCAAGCTTGGCGGTAATCACTTCACCGACACCTCCATTGCAAAGGCTAGGGAATGGCGGTAAACTGATTACCGCCATTCCTTGTAATTGCTTCCTGCTGTACACCTTCTCCCTTGCGCGGTCAGGCACGCTTGCTGTCTCCCCTCTTCGACTTGCAGACCGCCTTTCCGCCCCCTGTGAACAATGCCAACCCTGGTACTAATACCAGGGGTGTCCCCATGATGCTCTTCTATAAATGACAGCCACCCCCTCAGCCAAACCATTTGAAAAACCCTCATCCGAACCCCTGTTCAAATCCGAAGGCAACAGCCCCTACCAAGGGCCCTCCAAGCTTCAAGAACTCTCAAGGATCGCCCCCAACCTCTCCCCTTGCGCCTGTGCAACACCACCGTGAGCCACCAAGCTCCACCACCTCCGCCAGCAGCTCCACCGTCCTCACTAGCGCATAGCAGCAAGGTAGGGCTTCCCCTACCTCTTTTTACTTACTTTAATACGCTTGTGAGCACCTGGGGGGGTCTCTCCCACCTTCATAGGTGTGGGGAACCTCCCCCACGGGTACAGCAGCACTCCAAGTAGCGTGGGACCTTCTAGGGGTCCCTCACACCATGTGGGAACCCCTGGTTCCTCCCTTGTAGCAGCCCCATAGGACGATTTGCAGTTTCTGAAAAAATCACAGGGTGTCGGTAATCTCAGTGCTGACACCCAGTGAGCTTTCCCCACCTGGTGCCACCTTGATCCAATCCAGGGCATGGCTTTGATCCCTGAAACCCTCTGGATCTTAACCTGAGGTTCGTGGGCCACCCCCTTTAACTTAACCATGATTAGTTTGCTATAAACCAAGAACTGCCAAAATGTCGGTAATTACATTACCGACATTTATCATTTCATGCAAATGTTAAACAGTGCCTCTTTGGCATATTGTGGGGCCCACCTCAGGCTCATTTTATTCCCTAGAGTACCCTCTTAAATTTCATGGGTTCAGGATCCCCTAACTCAACCCCTAACCCAAGTTACAGGGGTTCAAACTATGGTTAAAATGTGTCAATCATAAATCTGGACTTTTGTGGGCTTTGTAGGAGCCCAGCCCTCATGGGAGGCCTCCACCATACTTGACCTGGCCCCTGGGGCCCATCCCAAGCATGCCCAGGCCCTGCCTTGCCTTAACCCATGGTTAATTCAACCATGGTTAAGACTTAACCATGGTTAGTTGGCCTATCTTGTTGGAAAAATTCCATTTAAACCCGGAAAAATCCCAAATGAGATTCTAAATCTAACTTTGTAGAGTGCTCAACCTTGGTTAATCAAACTAACCATGGTTAAACTCATGTCTTAACCATGATTAGCCCCATTTAACTTGGGAAAAACCCTAATAATGTTCAAACATCATTTAAGGACCATAAAACATACTTTAGACCTTGCCCAACCTCGGTTAGCAATCCTAACCACGGTTAAACCCCTCTTGGCCTACCGGGCCCAACCCTTAGTCTACCGGACTAAACCCTAGCCTCCGGGCTTACACCCTTGGCCTACTGAGCCCAATCTTAGCCTATCAAGCCCAAACCCTAGTCTGCCGGACTACCCTTTTGGCCTACCGGACCCATAACCAAAGCACTTGACCAACCCGGTCAACCACACCTAACCTCCCGGCTAGACCCTAAGCCATCCTTGGTACACACACAACACTCTCTTAGCCTTGGCACGGGTTCATGTGCCAGAACTACGCTTGGTCTGATTTTACTCCAATATGAGTACGTAGGCAACCCAACCCAAGTTCAACCATAGTTTAGTTTTTCCCTTCTTGGATTAGTAAAAATTAAACCTAAGACATTTGATTAATAATTGACATTAATTTGGCTTAAGCCTAGTAAGTAAGGAACCGTTGCCAGGGTGCCTAACACCTTCCCCGGGCTTAACCAAACCTCTTACTCAGAACTCTAAGCAGACTTAGACCTTATCCATCACCTAAGACTTATCCCTACCGAATTAATAAGTGGCGACTCTGAACATAACCAATGTGGGTACCGAAATCCGTGCTCACATAGTACTCCTGAGAAGTTTCAAGTGTTTCTGTAAAAACCCTTTTCACCTCTAAAAACCTTGGAGATTATTCTCTTATCACAGAAAAGTAGTAGGTTACCTTTTAATCTTGGGTCCCACCATAATAATTGACTGCATCATTTCTCTTTCCTAAATGCAGTTTCTTCTGAACAAAAGTTGGCATTTTATACAACTTAAATTAGTATCACAATATATGAAGATGTATCTCACATATAAAGTTACTAAGAGAAGATATGAAAGCACACTATGACTGGCTAGATGGGAATGGGAAAACAGGATCATGTTGCCAACCCCAAATAGATGGGACAAGGCACCAATATTGAGGATGAAAAATAACATGAAAGTGTATACCCAAATTAGATTTTTCTTTTTGATAAAATACCAAAACTCTTATTGTCATATGATATGTTTCCATAACCAAAGTAAATTAGAGATTGTTATATATGTTAACGACTATCTTTATTTTACATATACAATAAAATTCAAATATGCACCAAATAATATACATATATATACAGTCACACCCAAACAACCAAGATGGAATCCCAAACATCCAATATTAGATGTAATAAGCTCACATCAAGCTCAAGAATGACAACTTCACCAAGTGAGCAAGGAGATTTTCCACCCAATGTGGGTCTCATCCCATACACAAATAGCTAAGAATTTTTTCCCATAGAAAGTATATTGTCGGTAGTCCTATGCAGAAGCAATATAAAGTCGGGTGCAAAAGCGCCCTATACAATCTTCCCAGATCAGCTGACAAACATAGCTAAGCATTATCTTATTATGTGGACCACCTTTTGTCCAAGATGATGATCTCCAACCCAAGGGAAGTTACACCTTCAGAACCATTTCATACCATCACAATATAAGGTGCGGATATGATTCTTCGTGTTAAGAAGGATTCAATATGTGCCAACTGAAGAAAGCCAACAACACACCCATTGAGCTATCCCTTTTATATATCTACTTAAGTATCATGAGAATACAAGCTGACATGAAAATCAAGAATTCGAAATACCTCATGATTGGGCAGCTAAGTTTACATTCGCAACAAGTACCTCAATAGACCTCAACTACATCCTGTAACTTCCTTACATTGGTCATCCACAGTTATGATAAGTTTTTATATCAAAAATGAATGCACGCGCGTGCACACGCACATACACACACCCACCCATATATATATATATATATTAGATAAGTAACATTGCAGATGAATTATCATCACTCAGAAGAATTGAAACCCATTCTTCGAAGCTTGAGCTAACTTTCCAAAGTCCAAAATTAGACCACATAAACCCATTGAAGTAAAAACACGAGAGAATGACAGTGTACCTGAATCGACTTTTCTGGGTGAGATTGTTGAATCAACAATAAGGACTTGCAGCTACTGCTAGTTTTATCCTCCACTTCAATTCATATGCATTTCAATTGAAGGAGGTACAATGGACTTAAGAAAAAACCAACTGCTAAAAAACATCGACCTCTGATGTTTCCTAACACTAGAAGCTGTGATGGAGATGGTGTTCCCATTTCAATAGTCTTTTCACAGGTTTCAGACCAACAAGGAAGTTACGGTTGAAGAGGTTGAAAATCAAACAGACAATAACCCTTCTCATCAAAGACCGTATCTGATGCATATCAGATCTAGACAATTAGATTTTCCAAATGATGGAAAAGTATTGGGAAACAAGTGTTATCAAAGTAGAAATTCCAGAAGTCCAAGGGAAACTGAACCAGGCCGAAACAGGCCGAATTATAGGAGTGATGAAAGAGGTTTTCCAGGTCATAAGAAGGTAAATCCAGTCACCACCAATTCCAGAGTTACACGTTGATGTGGTGGGATCAGGGATGAGCTTCAAGCCAATAGGATAAGACAAGGAAAGGAGACAGTTAAGACTTAGGATAAGGAGGAGTCAAGGAAAATGAATTGTTAGTGAGTAAGTGAAAGAGTTCCAAAATCTCTTTGCAAGTTTGACAGCAACTTAGCCTTCTGCAATTATTTTTGTGAAACTGAGAAATGCCTCTCAATTTGAATTGCATGCAGAGGAGTTGATCAACTATCACAAGCAACTTGGGCAACAAAGGAGCAATGTTTGTTAAATCTGGGCAGAAATGAGTTCATGGATCCTAACAGTCCTAGTGCTGGATGTGGAAGTCCTACACCTAATTCACAGATCGCTAACCAATCTAACCCTATGTTTGGAGAAAGTGGGCAGGGGAATAGTAACCCCAAGGGTAAACAACTGTCTGCGAAGGATTATAATTGCTATAGTTGTGAAAGCAATTGATTCTATGATTCTCCTCAACGAGTGAACTTTTCTAAGGAAGGAGAGTTGAAGAAGAAAGACAAAGATTAATATTGTGGGTATCTAATAAGTTGAAGTCACTTGATGAGGATGATGTACTCATTGATGCAAAAAAAAAAAACCATTCCGAAGAAAGCAAATGAAGAGATTGAACAAATCCATAAAGTTCATTAAAAGAAGACAGGACAAAATACAATCAAGCGCAATTTGGTACAATGCAAGAGTTTGCTGAATTGGAAAATACTTGGATTACGAATGACAAATCGCAGGATTACATTGATAAAGAACTTATTTATTAGAGTAGGATTCAATAGGAATTACTAAAATATATACTATTTAATTTTTTTTTTCCTGGATCAGTAGTAATTTTAGGAGTTATAGTAAATGAGTCTTTAGTTTGAGGTGTAGTGGTAGCCTTTATTTGATTTCTAAGTAAAAGTTAGTTTAAAGGTAGGAGTCCTAACCTGGGTAATCAAAGTGTTGGGCGATGCCTAGGCAATGGGGGTCTCTAAGCGAGCCATTGCCTAGGAGACCAAAATTTATATTTTTAATAAATATTTAGCAAGTGCATGCCAAGATCGTGATTAGGCAATAGTGGTCCTATCCTGGCTAGGATAGGCGGTGACCCAGCAGCCCAGGCATTACCTAGGTGAAATTTTGACTACACTGCTCCATCTATAGTTTTCTTCCAAAACTTTTATAAAGGGTCGTAAGGTTTAGACATCCATAATTAGATTATTATTGCTTTTTTCTTAATTCTTTGTGTGATATTGTTGAATCACTGCAACTTAGTGTTCTAAGGGTAACCAGTCAACTTCTTATTTTTCCACACCAGGATCCAACATTATCATGCACCTAATCTTCCATCCCCTCCTTCCTTCAAAGACAAATTTCTGTTTCAACTGGTATGATGTTTAGTCCAACCACATTATAAAGAAGCATCCTTCCCTCTCCTCCCCATATTACATACCGTACCAACTCCAACAACATAATTAGATTCCTTGAATTCTACACTTTTTCCTCTCTCCATCCAAAGAATGGCAATTTAACGAACCCACAAATCTACACATAGAAAATGTCCTCCCTGGACTACACATCGGTAAATATCAAGTAGCCATATATGAAACTATTGAAGTACGCTACTCAAGTCAGTTGCAGTTCAAATTTATTCATATAATCGCCTCTATCTACCCATCACTGTAATTCAAAATAAACCTTCAATCTCTGCTACAAATCCCCACTAGCTTTACATGGATGATTATTCACATTACGTTATTCTTAAAGACAATTGCTTGGACTCAGATTTGAACAACAAATGAAACATTAAGTCAAACACCAAAAAGATCGAAAAAAGTAAAATACATTAAAGCATATTATTCCCCTAGCTAGAACTGATACAATTGGGGAAAATTGAAGTACCTAGTGTGATTTTGGGGGTAAATTCATTGCCGGCAGAGAGAGCTCTCTCCTCGGCTTCTTGCAGAAGCTGATGAACCTGTGAGAGGCGAGCCGAGACCTTCTTGCCTCCTTCTCCAGAATCCGATGACATGCACCGAATTCTTCCGGAGCTAATTCCACGGCCAGCGAAACGAAATGTGCCGCCGAAGTTCGCCGATGTTGCCGGAAACATAGGTGCCGATCTTAAGAAGGGGGAGATATTGCAAAATTCTCTAAAAATCATGTTCATGGTGGTTCTGAAGACAGCCATTTTGGCTTCAGAGAAACCCTAGAGCGAGAGAGAGATTGCAGAGGAGTTTCAGAATCACTTCTCTAAAGAAATGGCGGAGCGAACTCTATTCTAAGGGTGGTGTTTCACGCACCCCAAAATTTGATGAATAAGGTGAGAAAAATAAAAAAAACGCTTATCTTAGGGGCTGAAGGACTATAATACCCTTCATATCTTTCTTTCAGCTTCATTCACGTTTTCTCCTACCAAACCGTGACAACCCCCCCTTTTAAGTAATTTCTTAGAGTCCTGAGAAGAAGAGGACCCTTGGGGGTCCTCTTCCCCTCTTCTAAGCTGATCGCAGTGTTCCCGTGTCTCTTTTAACACCTCTTTAACCATGGTTAAGCTCAAGTACATTAAATTAATAATTTTTACTGTTTTGCTTTTTTTTTAAACCATGGTTAGTTGCTTAACTTTAGGGGGTGAATGAATCCTAACCACAGTTGATAGGTAGTAAATAGGGAGCGTGGACCAGGGAGCGTGGACCAATGAGATCCCGGGGTCTGGTTCCATTTTCCATTTCCCATTTCGTTATCCCCAATTGGAGTAAGTCACCTACAATGCTAGCGATATTTGTCTGATAAGGCTCAAGTTAGGATCTTCTCTTATTGGTGCTGGCGAGGAGACTGTCAACATACAATCGAAAGATGCTACACACTCCTTTTGCTGCTATTCTTAAAAGGTTGCACCCCAGTTTGGTTGAAAAAACTTGGAAGAAAGAAGATAAAAGAAGGGTATTATTGTCATTCTGTTCATACTATTTTTTTTTTTCACTCATGATCTAGGAAGTACGGATACAGGATACGGGTACGATACAATACGGATATGGATACGGGGAGGATAGGAGGTCGGGCGGGTCCAATAAACCTCATTTCTTACTGATTGCTTACTTGCGCCGCTTTAGGCTCAACAACTAGCTTTAGGCTTTCGAAATTGCTTTTCGTACGCTCGCAAAGCTCGCTCTTGTGCCTCTTGGTTATAGTTCTTGTTCTGCTCGCTCACTAACAAGAACATTAAGAACACTAGTCACCGCTCTCGCTAGAGGCGATACGACATAACTTTAAAAAATAGGATACGGGTACGACAAGGATATGTCTGTAATTTAAAAAAAAAAAAAAAAAATACTATATTTTGTATTATAATTATAAAATAAGCATTGGTTCAGTTCTTTTTATGTATAAAAAAGACCATATCCATGCAAAAGCAAAAGAAATAGGGTCATCTCATCATCCATTAAGCAAAATATAAAGAAGATCATGTCCATGCAAAAACAAAAGAGATAGGGTCACGCTCCTGGGTCTCCAAATATATATATATATAGATATATATTATTCATGGTCGTATCCCGGCGCATTGGAGCCGTATCCGAAATAAAAAAAAATTTGTTTTAATTTAACAGGATGCGTTTGAGCCGTATCTCGTACATATCCCACCGTATCAAAGACATATCGGTATCCGATATGTGTCCAGTACGAGTACGATGACCTATTTGAAGTATCCGTGCTTCCTAGCTCATGATGCTATTCATCATATTTTGAGGTGTGCATATTTTGTTTATTTGGTGAAATGTCATCATATAACTAACACTCTCTAAACTCACACACAGAATCAGACTTAAGGTAGCTGTTAAGATGTCTTAAGGGCCAGTCCAAGCAACCACTCCAAAAGGGTCTATCTTAAGGAGGGTTGGTGGCCCTTGTACACCCCTTCAAAGTCAACTTTTCAACCCATGTAGGACTAAACCTGGGATAACACCCTAACTCACAGAGTAACAGAGGACCAAATGGGTTTTTTTTTTTTGGGTGAAATGTTATAACTAATACACAGCCAGACCCAAGGTAGGTGTGCCTATCACCACCCAAAAAATAAGAGACTTGGGAACTTTGGTTTTTTGGTTAAAGTGCATGCACTGCAATTCTATTTTTCTCATTTTCGTGTGGGTCACGATTCAGGGATGGCAATGTGGCGGGTTTGGGCTGGGGCACCCCCATCCCGACCCACCCCTAATGGAAAATTCTTACCCCAAATCCATCCCAACCCGAGTCGGGGTGGGGCGGGGTGGATCACTTCCGATTTTTAAAACATTTCTTCACCCTGCCCCCACCCCACCCCATCCCGTTAAACACTAGATGGGGCGGGGCAGGACGGATCAGGATTGTATTTCATACTTAAGTATTGCATTGTGGTAATTTTAGTATTAAAATAAGGGCAAAAAAGTGATTTGACATTATAAACGGGGTTGGGCAAGGCGAGGCAGCGTAAACCCATCCCCGGTCCGAATCCGACTCGGGTTTAGCACCTAATTCCCAAACCCGCCCCTACCCGTTTAAAAGCTCCACAAACCCATTCCAATAGGGGCGGGGCGGGTTACCCGGTTAACCCGACCGTTGCCATCCCTAGTCACGAGTCACAATAAAGCCCAACTAGTAGTAATTTGAGGGTCTAAATCATTTTATCTTCAATTTTTTTGCCGGCCCAAAACATTTCCATATGTCTCTTTTTTGCACACAGAATCCCCTACGGTTGTAACCTAGGGCACGTGCCAACTTTTGAAAACAAATTTTTTTAAAAGACATAGCCATGAGGAATGGGACAACTGGCCATGAAATTTTGATAATAAACATATATTTTATTTATAATTATTTAATTGGATATAATTATGGAATAAGGACGCAGTTGCCCCCAAAAAAGTTATACCATATTATTTAATTATTTAACAGGATATAATAATGGGGCAAGAGAATAGTTGCTCCGTAAACAAAGGAAAACATTACCCGTAAGATATGTACGAAATGGCCATGAAATTAATCGTCAATTTTTTTTTCAATCAACCACACGTGCCTCCCTACTAGAAAATTGTGGCTGAATCTGGTTGCAACCCATCAAGTATACTAGATGCATCGTATCATTAACTTTGTATTTTTTAGAAGTTATTAGCTCTAATTGAGAAACACTAATTCTTAAAATTAATATAACCTTACTTTATTATAATAAAAAATGTATGACTTGTTCGAAACATGTCGGAAGCTTATTGGCATACGGATGAATATGCATTGTGCCTTGGTTTATATGAGATAATTGCTATAAAGGAGAATGCAACTTCAATAACGTCAACCATTAATTTCCCATAATAAAATAAAATAAAATAACCAAACACTTTCTTAGAAATTTGTTTGACATTTGTGGCCACTAAGTTGAAATTTTCAAATATAGATAGTAAATTCAAATCCGTTAATAAATAGTAAAAGTATTATTTGAACCTGCTTCGCCGTATATTCATTCAAATAATTATTTGAGCAAATAAATTCCGATACAGATAATATCTATATATTGACACCTGTACAATATGTCTAGTTTAGGACATTATATCTATTGCAATTAAGAGGAATGTTAAACATACTAACATTTCCCAAAAAAAAAAAAAAATGGTACAAGTCATACCATTAGAAGCAACTCCAGTTAGTAGGTACAAGTTATACCATTAGGAGCAAGTCGGTTAGTAGTGTTAGTTGATAAATGCTTATCATTTGAAGCTTGGCAAAATGTGGATGTTTCAACTATTACACTCATCAAAACTCAAACTTAAACCTATTCCAAAGGGGGAGACAACCACTGGGACAAGCCCATGGTTGTGTTATGCATACTAACATTCTTTCTCCCTTTCTTTAGATAATAAAATAAATGACTTCAGTAGGTTCCTAACGCAAATTTTTGTTTTACTAATTGATTGAAGAGTATGAAATTATTTTTAAATTGTGAGTATGCTCAACATTTCTCGTTACAAGAGTGTTTGGGGAATGTGCAGAGACAAATTCACTTTAAGGTCCTTTCTTTTGTTGAGATTTATAAAGTTTGGCATTTTGCACTTTGTCATGGTAGTTGTTTGAAAATTTTGAGTCAATTTGTCAAGATTTCAAACAAAATTAATTTTTATCGTCTTAAGATTTCTAAGTCTTATCATTTTTTATGAGATTTAAAATCATTTATTTTGTTGCTTTTGACGTCTTACGAGGAATTGCAATCCAAGAGATGAAAAACACGATACATCTAGTTTGACTTTGCAACCCCAAATATGAAAAGCACAATACAACTAGTTCGACATTGCAACCCAAGAGATGAAAAACACAATACATCTAGTTCGATGTCTTACATGAATTGTAACCCAAGAGATGAAAAGCACGATACATCTAGTTCGACGTCTTATAGGAATTGCAACCCAAGTTAAGAAAATCACAATATATCTAGTTCTCAAAAGAAAAATGCATATAAGCTTTAGCAATAGATAGACCTAATAGATTTAAGGTTCGTTTGGTTTGAATTAGCGTTTATTTGGGATTTAATCAGTTATGTCCAGATTATGTTTCAATAATAGCGCTTGGCTCAACTCATCATAAGTACTTATATAGTAACCGATTATGAAAATAACCGGTGATTTCATAATCTTGTCAAGGGGTGATTATTGTGGAGTATAATCGCTTATGTGCCTTTAAGACAATGTAAAAATTATTGTAAGTACCAAATTTGCACTCAATAAGACCTACCATATCCATTAAGCTTGAAAGAGATTCTCTAGAATATTATTTTCTTTTTCCCAAAATAACCAAAATACTTTTTTTTTATAAATAATCAAATAATAGCTTATTGGCAGAGTATCAACCAAACAAGATTACAGTTGTCAGCGCTTATTGATAGCAGTGTTTATTCATAATATAGCGCTACTCAACATAATCGCTTATGACTGTAATAATCCAAACCAAATGTCTTTAGTTCGTCAACTGAGAAATGATGATACAACCAAGGGTTCGGGCACAATCTCATAGCTCTCATTATGGTCAAAGCTTATAGTATTGCGGTACTCAATTTCACTTGTACCTGCATATCATCACCGTGTAGTAGAAGTGTAAATGAGCCAAGTTGAGTCAAGCTAGGTGTTGCTCAAGCTCAACTCGTGACATATATATGTTGGCTCAAGCTCTGGTAAAGTTCAATTTGAGCTCTTGAATTCTAGCTTGGGCTCGGCTCATCTATAGATAATCAAGCTCGAGTTGGATTGCGAGCCTTTTTTTTTTATGGAATAGTTAAACACACATAGGCCAACACACACACACACTCAGTCCCCATGAGGCTAAACACAACTCATCTCACCAAAAGGGACTGTGAGAGGAAGGAACTTTATAGACTCAAAATTAGCAAGGGTTAATAGATGTGGGACAAAATTGGGTAAACCAACCGTCTAAGTCTGGGTAAGTTCTTGCCCTATTATTTTAGACTCGTTTATCCCTAATTTTAACAAAAAAAAATTAAATCAAAATCATAAGAGTTGAACATATTTATTACCCTCTCCCTAAAAATTTTAATAACCAAACATAGTTATTCGTGTGAGTATGGAAGAAACATGATTAGAAAATTTATAAATTGTGAAAGGGCGTAAGTCACCTTTTAAGTTTTACCTTCACAACCAATTCATTTCTAAATTTCTCAACTTTTATGTGAAAACTAATATTATTAAAATATTAATATAACTAGTACAATAAAATAATCGAGCTGATTCGAGCCGGCCGACTGTTGCTTGTGTTCAGCTTGACTAACAAACGAGCTCAATCATTTAGCTCGGTTCGGCCCAATGAACTCAAATACCCTCAAGCTCGGCTAATTTGGTGACAAATTGAGATGGATGGTGAGTTGGCTCGGCTCATTGACAGCCCTACAGGGGCAGTGATTAGTACACCACGCATTTGATTCTGTAGTCAAATGCCATGACTACGTGTCCCTTTTTACACTTCTTTTAACTCTGGTTAAGTTTAAGAAAATTAAGGTTAATATTTTTGTTTATCTCTTCTGCCCAACTGAACATTCGACTATGAGACATAAATGCGCACATGACTAAACCATCCATTTGTGGCTTATAAGGCTCCTCTTTTTCTACAAGAGATAGGCCCTATTATAGAGATGTGTTGGATAAGCCCTGTGTGTGTTGGCCTACTGTGCGTATTATGTGTGTTTTTACCATTTACTAGAAAAATCATAAGAGTGTTATACTCACCCTTTGGACGTATTCGGGTTCCCTCTTTAGTCCCACGTCCGATGTCCCTCCCCTTGTGGGTTATAAGGCTTCTCCCTTTCTACAAGAGATAGGCCCTTTTGTAGAGATGTATTGACCCAAGTCTCATAAGCTCATGTGTGTGTTGGCTTACTGTGTTCTTACCATTTTACCCAAAAAATATTCCTCATGAGAGAGTTTTAGTATTAATTTTATCCTCACAGTCTGAAAATTAATTCTTATAAAACTGATTGTGATACCCTTGTTATATTTAGTGGCCTCTAATACCCTTGTGACATGTCTTTTTTGAACTTTCTTTAATTATGGTTAAAAATCACTAACCTTTAAGGTTAAAACATCTAACCTTAGTTTTTACAAGGTGTTAAAACTTCTTAACCAAAGTTCAAGGCAGTTAAAAGAGTGTCCCCTTTAACTATGGTTAAGATTCACTAATCCTTAGGTTTTTAGAAGACAAAATTTAATCATGGGGTTAAAACTTGTTAACCATAATTCAAGGAAAGTTAAAAGGAGTTATCCCTTTTAACTCCCTTTAACATTCACGAACTCTTAAGGTTAAAGCATCTCACCTTTGGTTTTAGAAGAAATTACTTTAACATTCACTAACTCTTAAAGGTTAAAGCATCTAACCTTTGGTTTTAGAAGAAATTATTATTTTTAATTAATCATGAAAGTTAAAACTTGTTAACCATAGTTCAAGGGAAGTTAAAGAGCTGTTCTCTTTTAACACCCTTTAACTATAGTCAAAATTCACTAACCCTTACGCTTAAAACATCTAACCTTGATTTTTAGGAGAAAAAAAATTACCCATAAGGGTTAAAACTTGTTAACCATTGTTCAAGGGCAGTTAGCTGGGCTTTTCGAGGTTACGAAATATCTTAAAAGACACAATAGTCATTTTATTAACAGCTAAGAGCATTCCTAGCAGCCTCATCAAATTTGCCTCATCAGAATAGCCAAAACTCACAAAAAGTGAATTTGGTGAGCCATTTTTTTTTGAAACAACCCCAGCAGCCTCATCAAAGTAGCAAAAATGATCATTATTTTATTATATGTGTCACATCCACACCAAAAAAATGGAGAGAGAATTTTATTTTATTTGTGTGGGCCCACAAACAAGGAGGGAATGAGAGTTTTTTTGATTTGGTGAGTGTACAGTACTCACCAACTTTGGTGAGTACTGTCCACTCACTGAACTAAAATATGCAAATTGGTGAGGCTGCTGGAGAGGGAATTTCAGACTTTTTAACCTATTGGCTCATCAAAATAACTAAAAAGCTATTTTGGTGAGGCTGCTAGGAATGCTCTAAAGGGTTAAGGTTTTTTTTTTGCTAATAGTTAAAATTATGAGAACAATGTATTTGCCAACTAAAGGCTAAATCTAGCAGCTTATATGCAAGACCCCTTCTTAAATTCGCTGCCTTTCCCTAAAAATGAGTTGTCAAAGGCATACACCATTTTTGTCCCCGAGATAAACGGTGCCAAACAAACACAAACCATTAACGTAAAAATGGAGTCACAATTCAAAACCACTTTATATTTGGCTTTTCTTTTTCTACCCTTTGGTTTTGCCAGGGTTTCAACACGTCTGATTAATTGTTTGCAATCCTTTTTTCAGAGTATAGACCACTACAAATATGACGAGGAAAGCACAAGTACCATTACTTGACAATAACATGTGTAGGAACTCCTCAACCCTTTCAAACCACTACACCCTGACTAAATCTATATTAATGGTGGTAACTGCCTTAGCTTTTCCTCTGGAAGAACTATGACTTAATCTATATTAATGGTGGTAACTGCCTTAGCTTTTCCGCTGGAAGAACTAGGCCTCGCATCATTATCTGATCCCATCGCCCCACGGTTCCTCAAGTGCTCCGTGAAAGAAGGAAGAGCCCATCCTTCCCTTCTTGGCTGCCCATTCTGCCCCCTGCTGCTAGCCCCTACAGTGGCAAAAAGGGAAATAGATCAGCAGCTGTTTTATGAATAACAGATGTATAACCACCCACTTCTTCAGAAGTGTAGGACAATAAATAAATACTTGAGTTATATAAATGCACACTGCAAAAGGAAAACACAGGATAGCACAGCATAACATGGATGCAATGCAACAAAGTTGATCTAGAAATTTATGGCATGCATATATACATGTTTTAGATTGTAATATATATCATTTCTTTCTTTACTATGTAGCTTCTATTCTTTTGAAGTGTGTGTAGATATATAACACTTCATAATTGATAATTAAATTTAGACAAAAATGGAAAAGTAACAAAATTAATTATAAGCATCATCTCCCTTGTAATAGCACATACAGTAAAGGTGCACCAAACTTGCCCGATATCTTGATGTGTGTGTGTATATATAAATATATATGTGTTATTAATCGTTCACTAATGAATTTGGTAACCTTCACCAAGACATGCTTACCATAGTTCTAGATATCAAACTCACTAAAGTTTAGGTAATTTAGTCTTTTCGTAGGGATCAATCATTAAAAAAATTACCAAAATACCACTATATTTAATAGAATGATTTTCAATACATATGGGTAAAAAAGGCTAGTAAGCGTCACCGAGTTCACTAGTCTTGGTGAACAATAATATTCCCCATATATATGCGTGTGGTCAGTATGCAAGAAAGACCCATCAAATTTGACTAAGATAGCACATCATCCTGTTGAGTAGCCAACACAATGCTTACCAATATTCCCATGCACATTAAACCCCTCATTCCATCCAGGTAAATGCTTCTTCGCTTTTCCCTTCCAAGCTTCCTCAAAACCAACAAGCTCATCTGAGAAATACCAAATATCAATAAGTACATTGATCAACCCATGTACAAAATAATATAGCAACTCTAAGGCTGTTTATTCCACATACCTTCATTTAGATTGTGTAAGGTCTGCATTGTGTCCACCCTACCATCTGAATTAAGCTTCCTTGTAACCGAATGGCCCTACAGAAGAGATACAACGATCACATTCTGAAGCCTGAACACAAACTCCAATGCCCACATCAAATAAATAAAGACTAATTAAAAGTTTAAACCATCAATTTTCAGTTCCAATGCTCTACCACACTCAACCAATATGAGGAATTCAAGAAAAGAATATGTATATGAGTTATGAACAACTTAACCAAAAGTAAAAAAGACCAAGACAAAATCCGGAATAAAAGAAGACCAGTTCACAGATATACCTTATCATTAATTCCCCTAGCAATCCTGTGTTTTGCTTGACCTGTAGTTGCATCAGCTTCTTTGTTCTCTTCAACCATCACCTGATCCACAAACCATTATCACAGGAACAAACATAGAATAATTTTAATTTCGCAACCCATCAAGTCACTTACCCCATCGCTTCCTGACCTTCTAGTAGTAGATGAAGTATAATATGTTCCATTGGTACCACCATAAGTAACAGTGGAGCTCTGAAAGCTGAAATTACTGGCCTGGGGCTGTGTCCTCTGAGGCCTGTTATTGCCATTCGTATACTGCATATGCTTGTTCTTTTTATCTGGCAGATCAAAAACAAATATAATTCTGCATTTGTGGGCGATTATAAAATAAAATACCAAATCGTATAACAGTAATCGAATTGCAGAAAGCACTTTACCTTTGGTTTCGTCATCGGGATGCTCAATATATGGTTCTCTGCTGGATCTAGAATGCTTTCTAGGGTGGTCTTTCTTATCCTTAGTGCCTCTACCTTCTTCTCCTTCGTCATCAGAGTTTAGCTCTTCAATAACTGGTCCTCTTGATTGATTGGGTTGTGGAGCTTGATGCTCAAGAAATCCAGAGGCAGGCATATCTCCAAAAGGACTCCCACTAGGACCGAACATGCTTGGGCCAAACATGCTTGACCCAAACATGCTGGACCCAAATGGACGAGTAAAGAAAGGATCATCGAAAGGATCCCTTCCCCCGAAAAAACTAGACGCTAGACTCCGGCCACCGCCAAAGCCTCCAAAACTAGCGAATGGGTCACCAAAATCAGAGAAATCGTCTCTACCTCCTCTGCCCCTCTGCATTTTTTTTTCTAAACGCTAATTCCTGAAAATACGAAAACGATCTGGATCACACATTGCAACCTCTAAAGCTCTAAGAACCCTAACTACAAAAACTTCAAAAAATAAAAAAATAAAAAAATTTAATAACAAAAACAACAACGCCTCCAATAGTTACAATCGATCAAAATCTCTATCACAACAGATAAAATGCTACAGAAGAAAAACTGATGCAAATCACAGAAACCAATAGCTATACAAGAAAAGAGTAGAAAACACAAAAACCCTCGTAAATGGGGATTTCTATCTATGATAAATCTGATTGCTAAATCTTAATGGAAAACACGCAACCACCAACTGTTCAAGTACAACGATTCCTTTCCACGACCTAAATTATTCAAGCAAAACAAGAAACTTATACCTTTACAATCCAGCCTATATAGTCCAATCAAAACACCGGAAATTTATGATTTATTCACAAAAACCAACAGTGATTCGAGAAACCCAATTGGATTCTTGAAAATGAAGATTTTTTTTTCCAATCAATTGAAATTAATAACTAATAAATAAATTTGTAAATCTCAAAAAACAAATAATACACCACCGACTGTTCAAGAACAAGATCGTTATCTGAAACTTTAATTGCTCAAGCAAAGTGCAAACAAACACCTTTATTCACAAATGTCTCGTGATCAAAGCAAAGCATTATATTATCAAAACACAGAGAACAAAGGAAGCATTCAAATTTCAAACCCTAGATTCGTGAAAATCAAACAGAAAAGCTAACTTACCTTACAAAAGGTAATCGATGAAGCTATCGAGAGGAGAAATATCCCACTCGTCGCGAGAGCCTAAGCAATATATAGAGACACAGGACAGGGATTCTCTGGAGAATTCTATTACACGTGTCATTTCCTGGTTAATTTCACCGAAAGCTTCACCATTGTCATTCGGTTCCTTCTCATTCGGGGAAAACCCATGGGCCTGGGCCGTAACTAAATGGGCTTCACCCAAAAGGATTCAATGGAGCGTAAGTCCAGCCGAAATCCGCTGTTCATTTCTGCTGATTGTATATATAGTAGACCCTCTTATAATTAATATTTTATAACTTAATAATCTCTAATAATTAATAAATTTACAAGGAACCAACTTGGTTTCATAATGTATAATTAATAATCTCTTATGCTTGTTATTTAATAATTTTTTAAGAAATTTGTAATATATTATTAATCATAAGAGAAGTTTTTATACTATATTAATACATAGTTGTATGAATCTTATAAACACTTTATAATGGTTTAGGTATTAGGAAGAGAAATGGATAAAATTATTTTAGATATTCTGCTTATGTAAAATAAATTATCATATATATAGTATAAAGTTCTACATATTTTAGAAAGAAAAAACTAAAAAATCATTTCATGAGGATTTCAAAATAATTAACAAAAGTTAAAAGGGATAATCCCACGACATAATTCAAAATGAATTTTTCTCTTACCAAAATAAATGATTATTTTTCTTCTCTTTGAAAAATGGGTAAAATTTAACAATTTTTTTTTTTTGGTAATAAACTTTACCAAACTTAAATTACCATATATTAACCTTATACATTTGTATCTACGTGAAGCTTATAAGAAAAATATAATACATTCAAAAAGATTATGAAATTTTTTTTTTTTGATGGACTAATATAGTGATTTTTATATATAATATTCTCTTATAATCAATATAATTTTTTTCGACCAAGGTTATTAATTACAAGAGAGTCAACTGTAGTCAGAATAATCGGCTCTTTTTGGTTGGGGCCAACCACACCGACTCTCCCCTGAGCAGTCTCGCCATGTTTGTAGATAAAATTACGCTTTTGCCCTGCTTTTGTCGAGTTGTTTACTGAGTCCACGATTTGGATCACCATTAAGGGTTGTTTGGATGTAGGCTTACTTCTGACATATCAGAGCAGGGAATTGAAAATTTTTAACATTTGTCGTGCCTAACCCAAGTGAAGTGTTTGGTTGCAGGGGATAAGGAGTTCGGCCCCTCTCAACTTTACTGATTCATCATGCATACTGCTTCATTTTCTGACCCTTAACTGGGCTATGGAGCTTGGAAACACGGTTGTGTTTGGGATTTGAGTCTCCCAGACTGCAACCTGTTACATATTAGAGGTCAACAGGCCAAATTTGGGCCCCAAAACCCTCCTTAAACATGTTGGGCCCAGGACAGGCCTATTAAAAAATCACAAAAGTTCAGGCCCAAGTCTGGCCCATTGACACCCCTAGTTACAAACCATCTTCCCTGGTATGAAGGCAGAAGGATGCCCTCTTGTCATTTGTTTAGCCTGATAAAGGTATGTTGACTCATGTGTTTAGCGGTCAGATTAGGTGTGCATCAAGGTTTGAAATCCCGATAATCTAGGCGATTTCGGTCCTTCAACCCGAACCTAAATTTCGGTTATCTCAGTGAGATTTTGGATTTTCTATTTATTAATATTTTATTATATATACTAGTGGGTGGGAGAGAGGAGAAAAGGAAAGAGACTGAAAGAGGATCTTAGTAAGAACATTTTGAAAAAAAAAATTAAAAATATTTTGGGTATAGAAACTCGAGGAACTTTTTAGATTAAAAACTAATTTGTGAGGGACATGTTAGTATAGAAAGGGACATTTTGAGAACCAAAAAACCCTACTTTTTCTCTTGGAAAATAGTTACCAAGTAGAGAGGGTGTGCCTCTTCGTTGAAAGAGACCAAGGAGGGAGAATGAGAGAATATAAGGCTAAAGATTTGAGGGAATCGTTGAGCTATAGAGGGATAATTGTTAGTTGTAATTGATATTACTTCATTACCCTTACTAACTTTTCTCATATAAAATAAAATAACATAATATCTTAATTTTTTTTATATAGAGTTATGGATAAAATAGGAAAAATATAAAAAAAAATCCACCTTATTAACTACCTTCACAATAAGATAACATAAAACTAGGACTCATTAGGAATATTAGAAAAAAATCAACCAATTTTTTAACCCTGCTCTCATTATATAACCGAGATAACAAGATTTCAATTTTTCGAAATTTCGTCAGATATCTCATCCAAAATCGACATTTCGAATATTTGCATCATATATTGATATCGGGAGGTTGGGCAAAATCGGGATCTCACGAGAAATACCGAAAAAAACATATAAAGTTTATAACTTCGTTTTTATTGTAGTATTTTAAAGTCTCACGAGAAATACGATTCTCTTTTTATCATTAAATATCATAAAATTTAACTAATATTTTAAAAATATCACAAAAAATACCCAATATTGGTGGTTTGATTGATTTATAAATTAATGATATTTATTAGTATCTTTTATTATTTTAATCATTGCTAAGATTTAGGCTAAAAATACTCAAAAAAATCCATATGGAAAAATCTCCCCAAAAAAACTCCAGCTAATAAAAACCCAAGAATGAAATTTGTTACACTGGGTGTGTGCACTTGATTTTCGGAGCAAGTATAAAATTGTTTGCATAAACAACATATACTTGCTAAAACTAATTTATCTTTATCATGTCGGCAGGTCACCGAAGTTAATTTCAATCAACCATATAACAAAGCTGTATGATAAATCAAAACAACTAGCACATGAAATAGTACAAACCATTTTACAATTTCAATGTTCCTCACTGCTTTAGCTGCTCCTCACACACAAATATGTGCTCACAAATTCTCTTAGGCTCGTCATCCTTGAATTGATGCTGCTTGTAGTCATGTCTGATGGAAGAATTCGTGAATCTGTTGGATTGGGACAGGAGAGAGCTGCATTTCTGATGTTACGTGATAAATGAACTGGAGTGTCATGACGTGTGAAACTGAATGATGTTAGAATTCCTGTGCATCCAAATCGGGCTTCGACGGATATTCAAGACCCTGAAGTGCTGGCATCCGTCTTAGATCCTCTTCCGAGTATGCAGGTATTAACCAGTATCTCTTGTCTGTCCCAAACACCTGGTAGTCAAACACCAATATCCAAAAACATAAAACCATTAATCTGCTATCACAGTCTAACGTGGAATCTTCCCACTCAGTGCAATATTTGTTTATGCCTATAGATTTGAGATGATCAGTCATTGCAACATACGATATGCATAACTATTGAATACGTGAAAGAAACTCCGGAAAAGGGGGGTGGGGGTGTTCACAGCCAGAAGCCTCCCTCGTAATGCAAATGTTAGACAGACGTGCAGGGAATAAGGACAGACCATTTCGAGAGATTTCTGCCAAGGGATCTCATAAACTAAAAAACTCAACTCAATCAGACTAGGGGCCGTTTGGCATCAATTCTAACGATTCTCTCATTCTTAAAAGGAATTAATTCTTAAAAGTTTTAATTCTTAAAATCAATTATGTGTAAAGAACGCATTTGGAAAGTGTCAACCAAAATCAATTATGAAGAACAGAAATAACAATATTATGTTTGGATGAAAGAAAAAAACAGATTTATCCTATCATTCATGATTCAATTATTTTACAAGAATTACAAACATAATTATCCTGGGCACTTGGGGACATTTTAATAAATTAACTAACTATTAGTTCTAGACAGGCATTTGTTTCATTATATTAGTTACCTTCAACAACTATTTTGAAGACTTGGTGAGATTTCTTATGTATGATCTTTCTCTAAAAAAACAAACGAGCCACATTTTCTCTATTTTTCTTTTCTAAATTTTCTTTGAAAAATTAAATACCCATTTGTGGTGGTGGTGGTGGGTATTCAGAGAACGACCTCATTCTCATTTCTGATTGGGTCTGTTTTTGGGCGAGGGATTAGGGGGTCATTTGTGCAGAGAAAGGGTGACATGAGAATTAGGACTTTAAAAAAAAGGATCGAATGGAAGGTGGGTCAAGCACAGAAGCCCTAGAGAAGGGTGACATGCAAAAGGGTCCTCATAAAGGTGGGTCAAGCTACTACCAGCTTTTTGTTTCCCATGGCCGAAGGGAGAAAGAGAATGAGAGGGGAAGAATGAGAGGAGGAGAGGGAGAGGGGAGAAGAAGAGATAGACTACCTGGTTTTAGCTGGGAAGAGAAAGAAGCTTCGGATGTGTTTCAGTTGGAGACAATGAACGAGAGAAGTAAGGCAGCATCATTTTTTTTCTCCTTTGTTCGTCCCTCTTTTAATCATGCTTCTCAGAATGAATTCTGAGAAGCGTCTTTTTTTTGTTCCGTGAAAATATGACGGAAGTCAAATTAATCCTGGAATTCGTTCCTAAAAATGAGCTGCCAAACACCTTTACCTTGTTTCTCCTCTCCAGATATGATAAATTGTTCCCTGCAAACAGCCCCTTAGTTTGACAATCAATCAACGTGCTTCTGTAGACCATTTCCCGTTTTTTTCATGGGGCAGTCAAAAAGAACGCAACTGATCTCGTAATTACAGTCATTAATTCCTTTGATGCTTAAAAGAATTCCACGGCAATAGCGTGCCACATGGTGAAACACCAGAAGTAGGGAGGACAGCTACTCCCATCATCTTGGGTGTGTAGGTTTTCTTCATGTCACATTAGTCCAAATTTGGTCATATCAGGTTCATCCACATAGATATTGATTTATATCAAGCATTTCAGAGTTGGTTGCCAAATACATAATGATGACTTTGTATGTCAGGTTTAGTGCTTTATTTCACTACCAGATGAGTTGGGCATGGACCTAGTGACGAAGTGGTGTGCAAAGTAGTTTTTCCTCTATTGATGATAAACCTCTTTCTTGAGATTCTATTAATTTATGGATTAAGGGTCATTGTCTGCACCAAGGAGAGTTTGGTCATATCATCTCGAGTAGGGCAGTTTTTTCTTCTTGTCACATTAGTGCTAATTTGGTCATATCAGGTTCATCCGCAAAGATAGACTTTTATCTAACTTTTCAGAGTTGGTTGCCAGATACATAGTGATGACTTTGTATGTCATGCTTAGTGCTTTATTTCACTACCAGACAAGTTGGGTATTGACCTAGTGACGAAGTAGTGTGCAAAGTAATGTTTTTCACTATTGATGATAAACCTCATTCTCGGGATTCTATTAATCTACGGTTCAACTATGGGTCATTGTCTGCACCAAGGAAAATTCGAACATGGTGTTTTGATGGTGCATAATGAAATAATGATGTGGCTCAATTCAGTGAAGACAAATACATACACCTATTTTAGTGATTTATTCAGAAGCAGTAAGAGTCCCTGTGAACTGTAAAGAAAAGTGTCGGGAGGATCAAGATAGATTAGTAATTTGTTATTTGTTAGACTTAGTCCAGGAAGTGTGAGCTGTGATAGCATCATCCTCGACATCAGTATGGTTCAACTCCTCAACCATTTTCCTATTTGGATTTTCATGAGCTTGACCAATCTCCAGTAGATTTTTTATTTTATTTTTAAAATTTCCTTACAGTAAAAGCTTCAGTGTATCGTTTAGTGGAACATCATGCAGGACTTCCCAGAGAAGAAACAAAATGAAATTGAAAATATGTTGGAAAACAGACTAACCTGTTCAAAGTTCTTTTTCCGACCAATGTCATAACGCCATTTAGGAGTGGTCTTCTTCTCATATGCCTGATCACAAGAAAAGCAAACCATCAATTAACTTTATGCGAAACTAAAAGAAGCAGAGACCGCAAAACCATCACTATTTATGTTTGAATCAAATAAAAGTAGGGACAGAACATTACCTCGATAGTGGTAGTATTACCCGCCACCAACGATATGTGCATGATCAGAAACCCCATAACACTCAATGCAAATGCTAAATTCAACACTGCATGGAAAGAGCAACAACTGTTTTGAAAAAAAAGGATGCAGGTAAGAAACTAGCGAAAAAAAGCAGGCTCCTTAGACCTTACCAAATGCGAGAAAAGTGGTCGCAAGGGTTCCTGGTGTTCCTGATATCTCTCCATCACTAAAAAATGCTATAAATTGTGGCAATAATGATAAGGTGACGAGACTTGTTTCAAGAAAAGTGTAGAACTGCATAGAATAACAATCAGGTTTGTTATTTCATTGGTGATTGTGTATCTATAAAATGTGAAGTTTATGCTCCATGAACAGAATTGCATATAATTGTCGAAACTCGTAACTGCCAAAGCATACCTTCCGATGTGCATTAGCATTATTTTGAACCATCATTACCAAGAACAGATTAACATAAAATAAACAGCAATGTCCAATCAACCAACAAATAGAGGATTGCTTCCTCCTATCCACATCACTCTCAAGTGTGTGTGTGTGTGTGCGCGCGCGCACGCGTGTGTGTGAGTTGGGGAAGGGGCCGTGCATTCAAACATGCAGTCAACCATATAAAAGACCAACATACACGAGAATCATAGAGATCAAAACAGATTGACCAATGAGTTCCATTACGATGCCAATATAGCAAGTATTTGTACGAACAAACAAAAAAACTTTGCAGTAAAAGTAATTTAGACAAAACTCGTCGATCTCTAAAGACAATACACCTTCATTGTCACACAGTATCATGTTCCACATTTTATTTTCTTAATGATGTATTGACGATTATATGTGCTTGAGGATTACTTACTGTTAACTCAAAGAAAACTAAGAAGCTAAATTCATTACATTAGCCAAAAACCAATTGGGTATAAATATATTACAAGAAACTCAACAATAGAAACTAAATCAAACCTCAATTCCTGCAAGTTTTTTTTTCCCTTTTCACAACTAATGACGGACTAATTATATCCTAATGGATACTTAACATATTTCACTAAATACTAATTTTCACACCCCCTATCAAACTCGCATCTTAAGAATCTAACCTAATCTTATAAGGATAACTATGCCAACTAGCTAATCTTAGCATAATCTCTAGTTATACCATATAGAGACTGACCATGTTGTAACTTGTAACGTATCTCTCAACACTTTTTAAAATGATCAAACGTACATTACACAAGAAGCACCAATAATTTTTCACTTTGGTCCATGTGAAAAGAAAAGTATTATGCTCAATAGCCTGGATTGATTCCATTATTTAATATGCATCAAAGGAGATACTTAGGATACCATCTACAACATTTTGATCCATTCTTCAGCAACATGTCCACAATCTTTCATTGAAAACTTAAGGTAAGATTGATCACTCTCTTCCTGATTAGTCTTCTTTCTCCAGCTCTACATTTTCCCTTTGGTTTCTTTCTCTTCTTCTTTTTCCCATTGTGTAAACAGTTCCTCTCTATTACTTATCCTTTTATTTCTTCTCCTATCTTTCTACACAAAGATGAAGGCAACAACCGATCTCTGTCTCCCATCTTCCCCAAGGCTCTCCAGTCCTAAATTTGCAGAAGCATGAGCACCTAACTGAAAAAATAACTTAACACAAGTGCACAATAGCCTTTCCCTTGAAATTTAGGAATGTGCAACTGCTCTCCCTCCTCCCTCACTTTTTGTTATTGTAATAAGAACTTCAATAAAATACACCTATTTTGAGTTGGGCTCATGTTGACTTTCTGTCAATCCAGTGAGCTGCAAGCCCATTATTTACCTCTCTTTCACATTAAAAATTATATAAAATAAGAATTTAAAAAGATAACAAACTAATTTCCCTGCTTCCCCCTCTTCTCTATATATTTTTTCTTGTCATCTCAGGGATTCAATCGTTCCCCAACAAAAAAAAAAATTTAGAGAGAATTAAAGGAAAGAAAGAAATTATGAGAAAGGGTACTAGGTTTGGCGCCGACACAGCTGCACGGGTAGTTTCCTACCGGTTTAAATTGATTATAGTGGACCCTTTCTTTTCTTCTATTTTATTTATCCGCGACTTGAAATCACCCTGAAGTGCAGTGCACCCCGCAGTTGTTCTGTGCACTAAATACCAATTCATGGTGAAATCGGCGAAATATCCGAAACATGGATTGTATCAAGATGTTCCAAAGATAGAAAAGAGATGCTTGAAGCACTCAGCAGCCATTGTAGCTTGAGAATGAGCTTTTTCGGAGAGTTGCTAATATATTAAGGTAGAACATCAATGTCTGATTGGAGGATAGGCACAACAATCCTCCTCAGAGAGTTGCTGATATAATTGATGAAATTTCAGAACATCCTTTAGTGGTAAAAGCTTGCCAATGAGCATACAAATTCAGATGAAAAAATTCAGTCATGTAGAGACAAGTTACAACAATTTATGACCCCCTCTTCAGTGACTCTAACACTATAGTGATCTCTTTGTATGTATACGGTGAAAAGGTAATGACAGTGAAAATGAATTTAGCCACAGCATCAAGTATAGTGGTGTCAATGGGCTGGGTTGGGCTAGATATTTTCAGCAAGAGCCCAGCCCATTCATTAAAGGTTTTTGTGACCCAAAATATCGGCTTGGCTCAAGCCTCAAATTTGAGGCACGCATGAGACATGCCTCGTGCCTTGCAACTCGCCTTTTATTGGAAGTGTGCACCTCATATATAAATCGAAATAGGGTTTCTCAAAACACAAGGCTTAATAAAATATTTTTTCGCTTTTCTATGTCTTTTCCCGTTTAAACTAACAGTTGATTTACCATGTTAATGCATCTAGGGTTTTAAAACCTTTTTGAAGATTCATTTCACATGAGGATTTCCCTAATAGGTGGGGAAGGATTTTAGAGCCACTGGCCTACAATAAGGGTTTCCCATAACTTCTTTGTGATTGAATTTGGAATCCAAATATGCTCCTTCTATTACCTTTTGATATTTAGTAATGACTGGACATCATTGGTTTTTCATTTTATAAATGAACAAAAAGGTAAAACTTAATTGAGGCATAGAAACACACATAAATATAATTAGGGCTGTCAACGGATATCCGAAATATCCGAATCCGACTCCGTTTAGTCGGATAATATCCGAATACGATATCCGGTGGATCAGATTCGGATAACATAATAGAGTATCCATTTATAATCGGATCGGAGTCGGATACTGTTATATCCGCTCAGCTAAATATCTACTCTGCCAAGATACAGAGATGTTAGCCTTTTTTTTATGGTTTTATGCTTAATCCGACGGTCCAAACGAAGCCTTTAAATGTTAAAAGTTAAAACCATGATACCTTAAAACCACCTTTAGGCAAAACCGTGTGCCTTTAAAACCATTGTCTAACAAAACCACGAGAGAAGAGTTAAATTCGTCTCTCTACTCTACCCATTTGGCTTGGCCTACTTCCGACCTTCCTATCTCCCTCCTCCATTCCTCATCCAGGCCACCAGAAGTCCTTCCTTCTCAAGCTTACAGTTCAACAAATTGGCTTCGTCCGGCGCTGCTTCATTGTTGTCGCCAACACCAACTCATGCCATAGAGCATCCTTTTTTTTTTAGGGTCTCTCACCTTTCACCTTGTCTGGTTTAACAGCAGTAGAAAATTTCTTTTTCTCCAAGTAGCAATCACCACTCCAGTTGTTCGATCACGCCAGATTTGCAGCTCCAAACTTGCAACCAACAGCAGCAGCCCATCTCCGGTGGCTGCAGCTCATCACCGGCAATGGCAGCAGCTCACTTTTCTCCCCATTCTCTTTAATCTCAGGTAATCTTACCTCCAATCCGATCCTCCTCTAGTTCTAGATCTGGATCTATGAATTGTTTGTTTCTTTACTTTTGTTTTCATTTTTGTTCTCTTCACTTCTTATTTATTTATTTCTACTCAAATCTAGGTTTCAGATCAGCACCTACTTATGCTTGGTGTCTTTACTTTCAAATCTTGGTTTCAGACGGTCCCATCTCCTTTCTTTCTTCTCCTTTCCAAGTCTCTAATCGGATAACCAGATATTCCGAGTTATTTAGTCGGAATCGAATTCAGATACCATGTTTCACTATCCGACGGATATCGGACCGGATTCGGATAGTCAAAAAATGTAATCGGATTGGATATAGATATACCCCTATCCTCTTCAAATCTGCTCTGTTGACAGCCCTATATATAATATTATAATATATATTGTAGTATAATCTTTCATACTTTTGAAACGTGTACATTTTTTCTTATTTAAATTCATCTTTTAATTTAAAAAGGAGAGAGAGTGAAGTTGATGCCTCATACATCTGGAGGTCTTAATGCCTTGCCTCACGCCTTCGCCTTTTAAAACATGACTCCAACATACAAATGCACTTATTTCAGAAGTTCAAAGTTCAAACAACCAATTTTTTTTACCCAAAAAACCATAAGGGCACTCCTATGATTTAGATGTGTGAATACACATCTTACGCCTCATCCACATTAGGAATATCCAAACAACATAATATTGGGGACACGGGCTCAATAATGAAGACAATTAGAAAAATTTTGCATGACTATTGAAACAAGAATCATTGTAGAGTCAAAGTGTTGAACACAAATACATGAAGACATGCGTGAAGAAAAAATTGCAGCACTTAAACAAGTAATCAAGTCAAGTGAATAGAAAGAAAAGCACAACAACAAGAAAGAGATTCACATGAAAGTGATGAAAATGCATGATTAGTGCCTTGGAGATGTTTGTGGAGAAAATGGAGGAGATGATACTTTCATCTTTGTGTTTAATGCAAAATGGGCTTCCTCGCCTTTTTTCTGACAAATAATGTCTTTTAGTTAAGAAAAAGGAAAATATAGAAAAAGGATACAGGGGAGTAGAGAGACTCCATAGTTCCAACTTCCAATGGAAGCTCATAAAGTTGACATCATGATGCAAATATATATAGCACATGGTAATTTAAGGGAGATAAGCCCTCTAAGACAAATAAGGAGGTCGCTACATCGTAACAGTTAAACACAATGTTACCAAAATATAAAGCATAACTGACAAGAAAGAACAATTGAAATATAGAAATCAAGAAGCAGTGAACAAATAGAAATACGAAAAGAAAATGAAGAAAACTGCAAAAGGACCTGAGAATTGCCAAGATAATGCAGGAATCTCACCAAGATGGATGTGACTTCACCAAGTCCCATTAACTAAAATTTATAATTTCACAAGATCTCAGATGAGATGTACAATGAAACCCAGATTGTTATCCTTGATCTAGGATCATTTAGTCCTACCAAGGTCTAAGTTCACCAAATTGTCATAAATCAAATTGCTATGTAATATATGAAGAGATACTAGGCTATTGTTCACTTACCTACACATTATGGACGTGTGGTGGAGTTTCTCTACATCAGACATGATCGCTTGTCAAGATACTACCCAATGTCAACATCTAACAACTGCCTCTAATCTGTAGAAGTAGCCACATTTTACCACAAGAACAGAACACCCAGCAACCCCCCCTCCCCATCCCTCCTTTACTAAAACAAGATCAAGCTAGGAAGACACCATGACATCCCTCTCCATGCCATTTATAAGAATTCCAAATAGATCTGCTCCTAGTTTAGAAATTTCCTCCTACCCAATGATTCCTATAAAAGTAGAAGAAATCCAAACCACTCTTAATCATATCTTCTCAAAGAAATCCTCAACTATTCATACTTTCTACCTGCATGCCTAGTAACAAAGTTCTCGAATAACTCCCGAATTGTTCCCAAACTATTCATTTTTTAAGGGGTAACGTTTAAAAAGGCTTCTTTTTCTCGAACTAACGAATTATTCGCAAATAATTCCCGAACTACCGAATTATTCCGAACTTATGCCGAACTTATTCTAAATGAAGATTTCCCACAAATTATTTATTCGTGCTTATTCGAAATTCTAGAATAGGAATGAGGGTAAAATGGACTTTCTATTAGCAATAGAATTATTACTAAAAACCGAGACTTTATTTTATACTGAGAAATCTCCATTTGACTAAAGTCGTCAATTGATAGAAGAAGGAGAAAACTCTATTCGAGTAGGTTATTTTAGGATTTTGATTACATTCGATTAATGGAGAGAGAAAAGATGATTTTGCACGCTGGTTAGTTTGTTGAATTTCGACCGAACTACAAGAGAATATGCTTTGTGCTATTTATTTTGAGCTATTTCTATATTTTGCTAAATAACTATGTTATGCCAAATAAATACATTCATATATTGCTTTTCTAATCTTATCTATTCAGATTATTATTTTTCTCGTCTCTACACATTTTTGAATTGCCAATATAATCTGATTTGCATTTATAAACATGTAATCTAGATTATTATTTTCTCTTAAATTACATAAAGCCTACTTAAGCCTTATGTAATTTTTTTTCTTGAGTTTGTGAGTTTACATAACGCTTGTTTTTTAAGAATTGGGATAAATGTCTAACATAGTACGAGATGTCCATACATCTAGATTCATAAACAAATTAGTTGATATCACATTCTTATTTTTTTATTATTATTAATTTTTATTTTTCCAAACTTATCCCGAATTTGCCGATTTTTTCCCTTTTTTTCAAACTTAACCCTGCCGAATAATTCCCGAATCCGAACTTTGTTAATATGTCTGCATGCACAAAAAAGCTAAATTGGAAAGTGGTTAATCCCTCCACTGGAGATTATCCCAAAAGCATTATCCTCAACAACTAACCTTATGAAGTTAATCCACTTCTTAAGCAACTTCCTCTATCTATCTATATATATAATCAGGTTTAAAGTTTCAATCAAGTTGCATGGCACACCCAAATTGTTTCAATTTCAGGAGACTTATGAAGGCGACCTAGTTGACTCATGTATAGAACATTGTAATCAAAGCGAATAGGCACCTAAGCAATAGGTGTTCCCTAGGTGACCAAAATCTATTGTATTTATTAAATTTATAGAATAAAATATTAATATATTATTGAAAAATAAGATTAAAAAGTGGAAATAAAGCATAGATAACTTCACAATACCACTGCAAATAAATAAATAGCATAGTTTACTACCAAGTAGGGAAGTAAACATTTAATGGCTTATTCCAAAAAAAATTAGGTATAGATAGATAGAGAGAGAGAGAGAGAGAGAGAGAGAGAGAGAGAGAGAGAGAGAGAGAGGATTTGATCACTTTTTTTTTCTTTTGATCAATGATTTGAACTTCTTCTTTGTCAACAAAAAAAATAAGCAAGACGCAGATAGACAAAGTTCCACAAAATCCTGGCATTTCCTATCTGGTTTATATTTCGTATATAACATCTACCTTTAGTCTTTGATGACCATATGTGTCTCTAGCACTTTAGCTCTTGGGCAACAACGCTTAGACACCCCTAGATAATCGTGTCTTAACTCCTAACAAGCGCTCGCCAAGACCCCAATGCAGGCGGTACGGGTACTGGCTACCCTAGGCGACATTTTAGTTGCATTGGACATCATATGCATGAAGCGACATTTTGGCCAAGTCGATTCCAACAATTAAGTCTTGATCAGTTTTAATTTTGCCTGGGTCATACATTAAAATGTAACTTCCTTTGCTATAAATATGGTTTTTATTACACCATCACCCCCCTTGGGTTTCAACTGAGGTTAACCATGCTTTTGTGGTCTCTTTTGTTCCCAGGTAAAACAAACCAGAGCCATTAGTGTCCCTCTAAAACTGGTTACCTTGAGACTACAGTAAACCCTACATGTCTATGCTACCACATGTAGAAATGACCCTATCAAGTACAAATAACAGGGGACTATATAGATAACTCATAATAGCTCCATCAGGATGAATATTTTCTCTATAAAGAGAGCACAAACTCCATTCAATGATACAATACAGAAATTAAAATAGGTACATTCAAAAGGCAATCTCAACTTCAATTCAGCATAAATATAAATATAAATAAACTCCATCCAGCACATTTCAAGCTTTGAGGGAATAAAATATGCAGTAGTAATGTCGTAAAGATAACATACCAAGAAAAGAAGGAAATACTTGTAGTTTAAAGCCCCGACACAATTGACAACCCACACACAATGATGGTCCATCTTGAGTACACATCTCCCACCTAAACCAAGAAACTCAGTTTCCTTTCTCTGATAATCAAAAGCAATAAAGCTTCAGAAAAGAATTGTATGCAAGAACTCACAAACAGAACAGTGATGGCAACGGGGCGGTTTCAGCTGGTTGCACTTCCGGCAGTAGCGGACTCTAGGATTTGCTGGGTCAGAAAGTCCCGTTGACTGCTGCATACCTAGTCCTGTGTTACAATACTCTGACCCCGTCAATGGGTCCGCATCTCCACTCTCCTCATCCATTAGAGGCCTCCAATTCGGCGGAACACCACCCGGATCCGTTAAAACAACAGAAAAGTAACTCCATAATAGCATCACCAACTGCAGAACCAAAAAAATCTTTAAATATTTAGTACAATTTTTCTTTCGGTTGAATCATCTGTCATCTTTTCTATATTTTGAGCTAAAAAAGGGGGAAAAGGAACATATTCTAAAATCCCACAAATTTTTTTATAAATCCCAATTGATTAAAATTTAAAAACAAGGAACAAGAAAACCTCCCAGAGAACTTCAAGTTTCCATTTTTATACCTTGTTGAGAACAGAAATTCCTAAAGATCGCCAAACAAGAACCATTGGGTCAATCTATATATTTTATTAACCAAAAGCTACAAAATTTGAACCCATACATGAGACAACTAGGGCAAAAACATCTTCCATCTAAATAGAGATAAAATTAATCAAGAAATACAGAAAAAAGAAAGAAAGGAAAAATACTGAGCTTACCAGAAAATGAAACAAGATCAAGACTGCAAGAGCGGTGACTGAATCAAAACCTCCTTCATACATAAACGGACCGTAATTGGTAACGACGAGGGCATAGTAAGTGACGCCAACGACGCCGAGAACCAAGAGGATCATGATGGAACCAAGACCACGCAGAGCTGTACAGAACTTGAATACATTCCAAGCCATTACAGCTCCAGATCTGTGCATATTGTGAGAATAAATAAAAGAAAAACAAGAACTTTTTTTTATCCCTCTATCAATCCAATCTAACCCAATCTACGAAACTACATCTATACATCTGTGTCTTTCTAGGGTTTATGATTCAGCTGAGATTCTGGAATTTGAGTTAGGGCATGGAATTCCATTTCCCAGTAGAGTTGGATCTGTCTTTGAAAAGTGAAATGAAAAGGAGTAAAAACAAAAAAGAGGTTCTTTGAGAGAAGACGAGGTCGTGGAGTGTAAGAAGGGTATAAATGAAAAGATAGATTGTGAATAAAAATGGATTAAAATCTTATGAATACAAGTTTCCCATTTTCAAATTTTCAACCACTAATTATATATATTTTTATAAATATAAATAGATAGATATGTAAGACCTAGAATAAAAATAGTATTATAATCTAGAAGGTCTCAAGAAAAAGGTTGGGTCAACCCTAGTGGTAGAAAGACGAACGTGAAACTCTGAAGTCTCGAGATGAATCTAGGCTCCCCACTATATCGGATGTATACATTAGAGCATCTCGTTATTGTTTGAGTTCGAGAAGCAGGGAGGCAATATACCTCAACCTTCCCAGATGCAGCACTTTAGAGCGATTGTGTCTCAGGCTAATCTAATTGATTTGGGATTTCAAGGTCCCTCCTTTACCTAGTCTAATCGAAGAGTTGGAGATAAGCATATAGCAGTTAGGCTCTGCTAGATCGAGCTCTAGCCAATCTGGATTGGCGAGAATTATTTCTAAATGTTATGGTTCAAGTTCTTCTAGCAATTGGCTCGGATCACTCCCCCTTTTGATTGAGCTTGAACTTCTAACTCGCCGACGCAAAAGATTTTCATGTACGAGGCTATGAGGGACTTGCATCATGGATGCAAGGATGTCATTCGTCATGCTTGGAATAAATCGATTACTGGATCCACCATGTTTCAACTATGCCAACGAATTAACGGGTGCCGACAAGAGTTGATAAGCTGGAACAGAAACTCTTTAGGCAACTTGAAATCCACTATCAACAGTTTAAAATATCAGCTGACCTATTTGTAGGCTCGGGATCATTTAGAATCTGGCATTCAGCTTCAACATCAGGTAACTTGCAAGCTCGATAATGCTTACAATCAAGAGGAGGTCTTCTGGCGGCAAAAATCTCGTATTGATTGGCTTTCCTTGGGGGATAAAAATACACGATTTTTCCATCTATCCACAATTCAACACAGGCAACGTAATAGAATAACCGCCATCAAAAATGATACTAGGCATTGGCTCCAAGGTGAATCAGTAGTTGAAAACCATGTTCTGGACCACTTTAAGACCCTATTCACTTCCAGAACTCCATCAGGGTTCACCAAGGTCCTTGCTGCAATTGAACCAAAAGTTTCAGAGCAGGTGAATGAAGGCCTGGATAGAGCATTTTTTGATGACGAAATTAAGCATGTTGTCTTTCAAATTGGAGCAACCAAAGCTCCGGGCCCGGATGGTATGTCGACACTTTTCTTTCAACGACATTGGGAGATTGTTGGAGCCGATTTGTGTCTAGCAGTTCATAGCTTCTTCAATCAAGGTTTCCTGCTTCAACAACTGAATTTCACCTACATTGTTCTCATTCCGAAAACAGCAAATCTGGAAGGCATGAATCAATTTTGACCCATTAGCCTTTGTAATGTCAGTTACAAAGTTATTTCAAAAGTTTTGGCTAACTAACCGTCTAAGGGCATCTTACCAAAGCTCATTAATCCGGCTCAATCCGCATTCATCCAAGGTCGACAGATTACCAATAATGTGATTATCGCTCATGAGGAGGGATCGACATTCGGCTATAAAATTGGATCTAAATCGGGCGTATGACAGAGTTGAATGGGATTTTCTCTTGGCGGTCATGAACATATTGGGTTTCTCCACCTCCTGGATTCATCATATCAGACAATGTATCTCCATTGTAACTTATGCGATGATCATGTTAAATGGTGAACCTAAGGGCTATATCAAACCTTCAAGGGGCTTACGTCAGGGCAACCCTCTCTCACCGTATCTATTTCTCATCTGTGCTGAAGCATTATCGAGTCTCCTCTATATGGCAGTTCGAGATAAGCGTATTAGTGGCATCAAACTCACCCAGTGGGCACCAATTGTATCTCACCTATTTTTTGCCGACAATAGCCTCATTCTATTGAAAGCGGATTTAGTAGAACCCTCTCAACTTGCCCAAATTCTACATTCTTATAGCCGAGCTTCAGGACAGACGATCAATTACAACAAATCGGGCCTTTCTTTCAGTTCTAACACACCATCGAGATTCAGGCGCATGATCAGAAGGCTTCTCCATATCCGCAAGCTCTCCCCTCCTGCTAAATACCTTAGATTACCTTCGGTATTTGAAAACTCCAAAATGCAGCTGTTCAATTCCATCAAGCAATGTGTCTTTAACCACATACAAGGGTGGAAGGAATCTTTACTATCGCAAGCAGGCTGAGGGGTCCTAATCCGAGCAGTGGCACAAGCTATCCCTTGTTACGCTATGAGTTGTTTTCTATTACCGAAGAAATGGATTCATGACGTGAGTTCAGCTTTAGACAACTTTTGGTGGCATCACGCCAATGGTAGGAAGATTCATTGGGTCCGATGGGACCATTTATGCTTGCCCAAAAACAAAGGACGATTAGGATTTTGGGATATTCAGTCATTTAACCTCAGCCTTCTTGCCAAGCACGGTTGGAGATTAATTCATGAGCCGTCATCCCTTTGGGGTGAGTTGATGAAGGTAATTACTATCCCAATTCATCCTTCATTTGGGCTAAGATGGGATCCCAACCCTCATGGGCTTGGAGGAGCATTTTGGCTGGTCGTCCCATTCTTGAAGCCGGATTGAGATGGCAAATAGGCTCAGGAGAATCCGTTAAAATCTGGACGAATCCGTAGGTCCCCAACCTCCCCCAATTCCACCCCATCCCGCTTTCAGGAAATACATGCAATAATCTGTGAGTTTCTCATTTGATTGAGCCCTCAACTCATAGCTTTCCCCACACAAGGCTAATCAACTTGATGCAACCTAACTCTGTGACTGAAATATTAAAGATTCCAACATGTAATTTTGGTGGTCATGACCAATGTTACCTAGTTCATTGGTTCGCTTGGTTCGAATTCGGGTTGGTAATTCGCAATTCACTACTCTAGAGTGAACCCGATTCGCTAGGGGTAGGATTAGGAAATTCATTTTTCGGTTCGCGCAGTTTTTTTGTTTGGTTTGCTAGCTTAATTCTCTTATATATATATATATATGATTAAGCTTAATTAAATTAAAATAAATAATTTTTTTTAAAAAAAAATCATGGTTAGATTGGTTAACCCTAGAGGGTTAACCATACCATAGTTGTTGTATGGTGAAAAAGGGTCAGCATAGAAGCTAACCCTTGGGTCGTTTTCTATTTCCCTTCTTTTAATAATTTATTTATTGGGGAGGACAATTCTGCCCTTAATGTTATGTTTGGTTGTTGAGAATATAGGTGAAAACATGAAAAAGAAATGAAAATTTTGGATTTCTAATACAAGTTTTAGTTGTGTTTTGCTCAATTTTCTTTTCTTTTCCATGTTTTCACTTATTTTCTCAGCAACCAAACATAGGGTAAGTGTTAACAAAAAGACAAAACATATATTATTACCTAATACTAAGACAAAATGTTTTCTCCTATTTTATATAGCTGCCACGTATGCTTCTCACCACTTTTTCCGAACTTTCATACATTACCTTTCGTACCATCGTGATCTTTATCTTCACAAAACACATGGCTATTGCCAATCGATTATGCGAACCATCACGTCCCTTTACTTTACAGTACAAGTAGAAATTCCCTAAGCAACCGAATCACCAGTTCCCCATATCTTCCTTCGCCCAAACATTCTATCTGTTTCTTTTCTCTAAATATCATCTTCAGATTTAGTTCTCCATAGAGTACGAGGCACAAATCTCCTTTCATAAAGGGACAATAACCATGTAGGTCGCTCTCCCCTATTTGCTTTTCTTTTGGTTTGAATTTTTTTTTTGCATTTGATCATTATTTATTTCTTCTTCTTCCTTTGTCATTTGCACTCATCACCATTTCCCTAATACTATAACAGTTTACTCTCAATCATTACTGGTTTTTCAAAATTTCTTCATCCGATGACATTGCCGCTCTTGATTACTCTTGCTCTCTAGAAAAATAAAGCAAACGTCACCCGAAAACGGTGTACTCCATTTTCCAGAAATATACTTGCTCTGTGTGCCTCTTTCTACTCTCCCCTATGCATACAATAATTAATAAAATTTCAAATTACCCATTAGTTTTTTATTTTGTTTATGCATATAAACTGTTTGATCATTGTTCTAAATGAATGATTCTTATTGCTGTCCTGTTAAGATGGTGACATATTTAATTACCACAAAAATATAAGAAAAATCATTAAAAAAATCCCCTATTTGATGCGGACGCATCCCCCAACTATATATATTTTTTTCCCAAACTCTACCTAAGTAGGATATGTTACCTAGGTTGATGTCTATATCAAAAAAGGCCTTAAGGAAAAAACCATGCTCTGTATGGGACGGTTGAACAAACAGATTTAAAAGAAGGTTTTGTGTTGTACCCAGACTCAGCTCCTTGAGTCCGGGTAAAACCCAAATCATTTTGTCCTTTTTTTTTGCTTAATGTTAAACACAACACACTCTCACATTTTTCGATTAACTTGACTACTTGAGTGACCCTGTGGTTTTAATCTTCATAACCATTGCTTAGAAACCCACTATGATGATACATCCGTATATGAATCCATTACGAGGATACATTGAAACAACATTATATAAATGGCATGGTTTTCCAATCGGTTTCAGGGTCCTGGAATATAGTATTACTACAACTTCCATACTCTATTCTGCCCTCTCTCTACTTCAGCTCTTCCCGCCCGTGCCTCCCCTGCATTTGACATTCTCTTGATCCATCTCTACCTCTCCTCAACGCCTGCTACTTCAACTTTGACTAACATTTCTTCTGAAAACATTTGGGTAAGTGCCAACATAGTTCTTTATATTGCTTGCTACTTCAGCCTTGACTAAGGTCTATGTTTATTTTGCTTGCTTATTTATGGGTTGATTTTTTATACTTTAATCTCTTTAAATAAGATCTCCAACATAGTTCTTTATATTTACTTCTTCTCCTTTTAATGGCAAGGGGAACTCCATTGTTGGTATTGTATTTACAATCACATATTTTAATGGCAAGGGGAACTCCATTGTTGGTATTGTATTTCCAATCACATATTTACTGCTCAATCAAAAAGTTTCAGATCAACGGTTCAAGTCGTGCCTAAGACCATAATTGCAGTTCTCTAGGTCCATATATGCCTTGCCTCTCCACTCCTCAACGCCTACTATTTCATATCACTTGCAATTCTCTTGGTCCATCATTTGCAATTTTCTAGGTAGCAACTACTAATTCGTCTTCATCACTCCAAGACTTATGTCTACTTTGCTTTCTTACTTGTGGGTTGATGTTTTCTACTCTAATCTGTTATAATCAGGTCTCCAACATAGGTCTTTAATTTTACTGTATTCTATTTTCAAACACATAATTACTCCTCAATGCAAATTGTTTCAGATCTAAGGTTCAGGTGGTGCTTAAGAACTTCTAAATCATTCTAACATGTGTTTACTCTCACAATCGCAACACATCTTGTCCACCAACTGAGTTTTCGTATTCTGGAACAACAACAAATATCTCACTTATTCAGCCTTGGGTGTATATTGAGGCTATTTTATGGTAGTTTTTTAAACGTGGATTTTCAGGGTTTTTTTTTTCCTCTTCTATCATGTATTGCAATATGGTTTTTGATGCTACTTGATTAAAAAAATTATAATGTCAAGCATTTAAGTTATTTGATAGAAAACTTACGCTTTTTTTCAATGTGGATTTTTAGACTTTTCACCTCTCTTCTTTCGTAAAGTCCATTATATGGTTTTTGATCCTACTTGATGATAAAAAATTGTCATATTTATTTGTCATCTTTATTGTTGACAAGGGATAATCTAAACACACATATGATCAGAACTAGGGTACACTGCTGAGGTGCCATAAGAGTAAACCCATATGGCCATACACTCACTCCAGAAGGGCCAGACATTAGGAGGAGCTTACTTGATTTTTGGTTCAATATAAGTTCAATTTAATTACTTATCTTTAACTTCCTATTACACGTGTGATTGTACTTTGGAAAATGTCTTCTCCTATTTTCCAAAATTTTTAGATATCATAACAATTTATAGTCCCATGCATCGCACGGGGTATTTGCTAGTATTATTCTATTCAAATGTAATTCTATCGAACCGAACACCTCTACTCACTTTCACCGAACCCAAGCGTCAACGCAATAATTACAGCGGACTTAACCCGTTTTGTACCAACAACTGTGGGTTTACTAAAATTGACGAACTGGACCAAACCGACCCACGAATTGGTTCGCTGCGAACCAGTTCGTGGTTCGCAGTACTACCTAGCGAATTAGGTAACCCTGGTCATGACAGACCCATCTGGCATTTCTCCAAATCTGGGGTGTTCCAAGTTAATTCTAGTTTTATATTGCTCACCAAATATTAGATGCTACCAAACCTTTGGCAAGTAATAACTCCCAACCAATGCCTTCTTTTCCTTGGAAATCTATGTGGCAAGCTCCAATTCCCCCAAAGATTCAGCACTTCCTTTGGAAGCTCCTTCACCGGTTGCTCTTAACCCTCGTCGATGTCGCATGATGGTGGTTGAGACCAACCAATTGTATTGTGTCATGAAGCTTCGGAATCAATTCATCACGGATTGCCCATGCTCCCGCAACATTTGGTTTGGCTTTTGCCTCTCAATTTGTATCTCTTCTGTCAGTGCATGGTGGCAGCGTTGGGCAATGCATCCCAGTTCTCTTCGGGTTCAAAGGAGTTAATTGTGAGGATGAGCTCGATCTTATGGAGTATGATGTAGTCTTTAACGGGTCATCACCCAACCCTTTCAATGCTATATCCCGAGCGGACTCTTTGGCCCAGGAAGCTCACCTCAGCAAAGACCCATTCAGATCAGACTAGGATCATCTTGATGTCTAGAGGGACTAATCGAATACCCTCTCAAAATGCTATCTACATCCAGGTGGATGGTGTGATTTTCTCCTCAGGTCTGACAGTAGGTGTTGGTTTGGCAGTTTGGAATTCGCGTAGATGAAGCGGAAGCCATCCGTTTTGGGTTAATGACAGCTGCAAAATATGGATGGCGTAATGTTAAGATTGAATCGGATGCAAAAGAACTCATTGACTATTTAATTGGTATTTCAAGTTCAGACCATTCTGGAGGACATCAAGCTGCTCATTTCTCGGTGTATGATTTCGGGAATCCGTTTATTCAACATTCGCTTGATTGGATAGCTCACCAAAAGGCTTTCATTTGTAGTGCCAATAGAGATATACGCACTTCTATAGTTGGATATTCCTATCTAAGGTCCTTGGATAGTTCTTTTACTCCAAGTGTCTCAGGTGTAACTCCTTCCAATTGTTAATGCATATCTTCTTAACCAAAAATAAATAAATAAATGTTGTGTACCAAATTGATTGTGCCAATTCCAAATTTGGCACAGCTACAGTGCCAAAATGTTATATTTGGCACAGGCTACTCTAATGGTTTGTGCCAATTTCCTTTTTTTCACAATCACAACCCCTGAGGTTGCCACATGTCCCTTTTGACATCCCTTAACTGTGGTTAAGATTCAGCCACCTCTAGGGTTCACGCACCCCTAAAAATATTTTTTAATATTTAAAAATAGAATTAATATTATTTTTCTAAAAACCAAGGAATGGAGGGTAAAATAGTAAAAAGAATTATAGTCGTTCGAGGAAAAAATAGTAAATACCCATAAGAAATCAATGAGTCAAAGGTGATGCAAAATAGTAAATACCCATAAAAAGTCAATGAGTTAAAGGTGGTGCTGGCACAAAATATAGTATATACTATAATTTAGCACTTCTATTTGCTACCATTGGAGCTAGTTTTTTTCGTACTAATGCTATAATATAGCAATAGAACAAGAAATAGCACTGCATTGGAGATGCTCTTACGTGAGATTAGTTGCCCTAGCCCCCCTGAAATTTTGAAAAAGGAAAAAATCATATTGTACTTTTAGCGGCGTAGCCGCTTAGCTTGGGAAATGGGAGGAGCCAGGGCAAACGGAGGCTCTAGTCCCCCCTAAACTTCTGAGAAAAAAAAATATTATTTACAAATCGACACAAACAGATGCGATGCCCAATGAACTTGGCCCTGAAAAAATTTCATATTCATATTTGAATACTTGTGCAATTATGACAAGTAGCATACCTTCTATTTGGGAGGTTAAGGCTCGAGTCATTGTACAATGAAACTAACTTAGCTTATTTCGCCACCAAAAAATTGAAATAAAAAATCCTCTTATAGTGAAAAAAATTTTCAAATCCTCTTATTTGGATACTTGTTTAATCTTCTTTTAGGGTCCGTTATTTTGCTAAGACTTACAAAGTCTAGCACTTTGCAAGTTTTATTATTTGACAGTATGCATTTTCTTTTGAGAATTAGATGTAGCGTGCTTTTCATCTCTTGGTTGCAATTCCCATAAGACTTCAAATGCGGCAAAATGTATGATTTCAAATCTCATAAAAAAATTATAAGACTTGAAATCTTATGACAGTAAGAATTATTTTTAGACTTGGATCATCTCCAGTTGGTGCTGGTGAGGAGACTGCAACACCCACTCAGAAGGTGCCGCATAACTCCTTGCACACCAATTGAGGCGTGAATTTATGTGCATAGACTTGGGTATCGAGTACAGAAGGTAGGTGGCGCCTTCTGAGTGGTGCTGGTGATCTCCCACTAGCTCCTCATCGCTGGTTTCTAGAAACTCGTTGAGGTTTAGACTCCGTAACTGGAGAAGATCTCAAGTCTTATTTTAATTAAAAACCTTAACAAAGTGACTCAAAATTTCTAACAATTACCGTGACAAAGTGCAAAGTGCAAAGTACCAAGCTTTTATAAGTTCCAGCAAAAGAACGACCTTGTATATTTCGGATTGTCTAATCCTATATGTTATGTTTTTTCCTGCTTATTTTCCCTCAATTTTCATGTTTAGGTATTGTTATAGGAATAGTTTAAGTTCAAGTTCGTCAAATATTATATATATGTATTTATTTATTTATTTATTTAATTTTTCCCTCTAACCTGATTTTCATTCCCATAAGTACCGAAGATGATTTTTTTTTTTTTTATTGGAAATGAGGGTATTCAGGCCTCTTAGAGCACTTGCCTATTCCCTTAGGCACGAGCAAAATCCCCCACGCACCAAGTAAGACGGGATAACTCCCTGTGGCCAAAAGCGGGAGAGGGATTCGAACTCAGGACCTCCGCTTCCTGAGGCGGGAGGCGTGGTCCAGGCCAACAGCCCAACCCTCTGTTGGTTACTGAAGATGAATTTATCCCTGCTTGACCGAAAAATTTACCTACCACTTCCAATCTATACTTTAATGACTTGATCATCCTTGCACTGGCATATGTGCCAATATATTGATTTTAAAAAAAGGCAATAGTTCGCTCCACGGACGAGGAGCGAACTATTGCTCCTCGTTCTCACAAAGCTGTCCTTCAACTGCTATTAACTCGGGTTAATTTTTTTTTATCCCGTGGTTAAATTTATTTTATTTTTCTAAAAACCAAGAGTAGATGAGTGAACGTTAGGGGTGAGTAAATCTTAACCAAGAGGGACACATGGCAAGAAATGGGGAGCTGAGACGCCACTCACTTCACCGACCGAGGAGGTGATTATTTTCCCCAAAAAAAATTGATTCTTTTTTTCCGTGCTATTTCTTCTATCAAGGTAATTACCAGGTATGTTTTATTCTCAGTCGAAGTTTATTTATTGAGGGAGATGGATGTAAAAACCCTTATTCAGCTCGCATCAAAAAGAAGCTTTTGAGCCTGGGATTCAAGTCCGAGTATGGTCTGGAGGACTGCATGATGGAGCAATTCAGAGCTGTATGGAGATAAGAGAATGGCTTCCTTTAGCTTCCCTCTCATGGAGGGATGGTTGGAAGTTGACTTTGATTAAAATCACAGGTAATGTATCTTATGTTTCCGAATTATATACATAGCTTGTTAATATATATCATTGCTAATTGTCTGGGACCCATTTCCTCGCCAAGTGTCCTTTTTGACACCCTTAAATGGAGATGGGATTTGATCTGTCGCCAGACCAAAACCTCATCCCGTGATGGTTTTAGTATGACATGTGGCGATAAAAATAGGAGAAGTCATTTCATTTTCCCCCTTGTTTTTTGACTTCTCTCCATTTGATATCTTCCCCCTTTTGTATCATATCACCACGTGTCCCACATCAACCCCATCCCCTTAAATGTGGTTAAGATTCACCCACCCCTAGGTTCCCTCACCTATCCTTGGTATTAGAAAAAATATATATATATTAATTTTTTAACCCTAATTAAAATCTACTAACTCTTAAGGTTAATTTTTTTAAAATGTTTTTTTTTCTGAAAATCAAAAATTGGTGGGTAAACTCAACTCTAGAGGTGGATGAATCTTAACCACTAGAGTTCTAAAAAAAAATTCTTAAAACCAAGAATACTCAACAGGTGGATGAATCTTAACTACAGTTATTCCATAGCCATTATAACATTATCAAATTTCTGTTTTCGTGATGAATGAAATAAGATTGTTATTCTTTTTTTTCTTTTTTTTTGCGAGGAAATAAGAACGTTATTCCATCACTAGACAACATTTTTTTTTTTCAGTAGTCCAATACGGGATCAGATTTGGTCCGTCGCCAAACCAAAACCGTCTGGGTCCACTCAGAGAGCTCTTGAACTGCCCATTTATCCCTTATTAAGAAATTTTAACCACTGTGATTTAATTTTCTTTAAAAAAATTTTAAAAAAACCAAGGTTACATGGTTGAACCTTAAGGGTTAGTGAATCTTAACCACAGTTAAAAAGTATTAAAAGAGAGATGTGTTGACTTGTTGGATGAGGGCCGTTGACTTGTGGGATGAGGGCCAGACAAAATCTTTTCCCGTCCAATACAGTTAGCAATCCCCGTTAGTGTTAGTTAGCAATGGTTACTCCTATTTTGTATCAGAATCAATTTACTCTTCAAATTCACTAATGGGGTGTTTGGATTGGGTTTTTTGGGCCAAAAATCAATTCGGTAGGAATTAATGGTCAAATAATCATTTTTTCAGATAATAATGTTCGGAGAATACATAGGTGAGTCACTCAACTTTGTATTATCCCAACACTATTATTTAAAAAAATGATTATTTGATCATGAATTTCTACTCATTCAATTTTATCAGAAATAATTTTTGGTCAAAAAAATCCAATCTAAACGCCACCTAAGGCTACAACGTCTTGTAGCTCTAAAAATCGAGTTTATTTACTTTTCCTTTTTTTTTAATCAGTAAGAAACGATAATATTAACCATAAATTTGAGCGAGCTTAATTTATGAAAAAGAGAAAATCTGAAGTAAGACGGTTAAATGTCTAATCAAGCGTCTAAATATTTTAGGATGAAGTTTTACTACTTTTCTTTCAGAGCTTATTCTGCTAAAGGCTGGTAAAATTTACTTGTGGACATACACATTAGATTTACTTGAAACAGACTGTTATGAACTTAATAGTTTTTGCAATTGTCTTTTATGTACCTAACACTTTTTTAAAATACCCATTCTATCCCTCCTATTGAAAATGGCCCCCAAATATGAGTATTTGTATGTTTACCGAACAAGTTATAAAAATAGGAGAATTTTTAAATTAAAATAATTAATTTTACCAAACAGAATATTGTAAAAAAAACAAGGCCTAAGATAAACAACTCATAATTATCTAGATCTAATTTAAATTGCTCTTATTAAATCAGATAACAGTTGCCAAAAAGGTCCCTAAGTCTAATAATATGCCTGTCGAGGTGGGTATGCTCCGCTGATAGGATAAGAACCACCACCACCCTGCAAGTAATCACATGCCAATGCACAAATAAATATCGTACGTGAAATAAGAGGATGCATTGGAATTAAAATTTGTGAGTAATTGTACAAATGCATACATAGATTAGAGAGTGCATGGACTTTGCTAGCAAGACTGCACGGTCCTAGAGCATCCTAGGGTTAATCGAGACCTTGGAACAATTTTCAACTAGCTTGAAGCACACTATTTTATATGATGCATATAATTTTAAAACCCTAAATTTTTTGTGGCCTCTCTTAAGGTCTCGGTTAACCCTAGGACCGTACAGTCCTAGTCTCCTAGAAGCTTTATCCAAATAAAAAATATAAATAGGTGCAGGCATATAGAGAACCTATATCTTAAGAAACTAGCAGGGTAAAGCCGGATGATTAAGGTTTGAGAAAGAATGAATCTCTTTAGCAGGATATAGTATTAGCAGGGTAAAGTCGGATGACTAAGATTTGAGAAAGAATGAATCTCTTAGGTAGAACAGAATTTATTGTTCACAGGATCATGTCAGATAATTAAGGTTTCTCTCCCCAACCATATTTCTCAAAATGCAAATACCCGGCAGGTTTACACCAAGCATGGGTGAAAATTTTACATAACCCATTACTTGGAATTTGTTAGCTCTATTTTTGAGCCCCGGCATAATCATCTGGCAATATCGTCACACAAGAGTAGTACACGTCATAAGTGATAAGAGCCCCCGCATAATCATCTCGCAATATTGTGACTTTTGAGAGTCATAAGTGATAATTGTCATTACTGAAGCCCAAGGTCAGAACCAAAGTTCTATCGAGATAAGTCATACCTACTGGATTCAGTTATATAGATCTGTTTGTATATAGAGAGAGCAATGAACATAGGAGATATGTGTGTGTGTGAGTGTGTGTGTGTGTGTGTGAGAGAGAGAGAGAGAGGACCTGATATCCAGCATAGTTTGAGTAGGTGGGAACATGGGAAGGTGGGAGTAATGATCCTGCAGCAACACCAAAAATCATTAAATCAATTGATACCCAAAAGATCGCAATACTGATATATTTTTTTATCAGTAATCAGTAATATAATTAGATGGAAAAAAGGTTACAGTTGCCTCTACAAAGATCAAGCTAGAGATGTTTACAAGGGGGTAAACTCAAAAGAAGAACTAAACTCTTCGCTCTAGTCCGTAAATAGACAGATAGGTTCCTCTGAGAGACGCAAGGGCGTCACCCTCATATGCTTTGCTCACCCTAAAGTGACTCCCACCCCAGCTCTGGAAGATGAGCACTGCACCATTCTAAAATCACAGTTCTGATATGTGTGCACACTCGTGGGACTGAGGAGGGAGAGTCTTCGAACATCCTCTTATTCCTTTTTTTCCAAATGGACCATGCTATGGCCCTAGAGAAGTGAGCAATACTAATATTATTTCAGAGAAATGAGCCCTTTAAACAGCATATGAACTCCACAACGTGATACAACTATCACTCATAGTCATAAAGGGGTCAATCGAGAGAATATAGTTACTCTACTTATCCAAGAGGATACTCATTTTAGGAATCTTTCTTCTATCTTCTTTTTTGTAAGAACCTTATCCCAACTGTTTAGGGTCCGCAATACGAATTCGTTTATGTCATTCTAGTCTATCAAGATCCATATCTTTGGTCAAAGTAGGCATTATCAGATCCTTTCTCACTATCTTCATCCACGTCCTCCTTCCCCTCACCTTTTTAGACCATTCAACTTGTCCCAACTCACTCTTCATTGGTGCTATCATTGATCTTCATGAATGTGTACAAACCATCTCAATCAATTCTCCCATAAATTTTCCTATATTAGAGAGAATCCCCAACTTTATTGAATATGCTCACTTCTGACCTAACCTTTCCAAGTCATTCCACTCATCCTTCTCAGCATCCTCCATCTCGGACACACTCATCCTACGTATTTTTCTTCTTGCTTACCCAACATTCTACTTTATAAAGCATAGATTTTATTGTTGCCTTGTAAGTTTTCCTTCTAGCTCATCGTAATGCGATGGTTACATAATACCTTTGAAAGCACATTTCCACTTTAGGCACACAAGTCACAACACTAACTCTCTAGACAACATCCTCCTCAAATCTCTTTGTAATTACCAATAACTGAGTTGCGGGACTGACTGCTTTGGGGTATCTCCTAGCCATCAATCTTAGCTATTGTCTCACTCCTATCCCTGGTCTTACTGAAATTGCATCCATATATTCTGTCCGGGCCTGATTTATTTAAACCCTTACATTCCAAGGTATCCCTCCACAATTCTAATTTTGTGCAACCCCACTCTATATTCCCAACAACTAATATCACATCATTTGCAGATGGCATACACCAAGGAACCTCCTACACTTATTCTAGGAATAACATCTTGAATTTGGTACATCTATAGTAAAATGCTCAGATAGTAAAACAAGTCCTTAGTCCATTTAATTACAAATATGAGATCAATAAGCATTATATCATATGCGTAGAACATATCAAACCCAATGCAACAAACCTCAAAATAACTTGTGAACAATTAAACCAAGGCAGACCCATGCCTCTGAATCCACAACAAACACAACGTCAATTAAGATGTACAGGCTGATGCCAATGCATCAAAAATTCTATAGATTATTTATATGTAACTATGAAATATAACAATATTTTATTCATCACATGATTGTCATCTTCCTCTCTTCACAAAGGTTTAAGTTATGCGCAGGGAAGAATGAAAAAGCCTCGACAGAATGAGCACTAAGAAACATCTAGGAGAATCAACAAGGCCAAGATGAAATGGAATCAGATGTTACCTCCTCCATAAGCAGCACCACTGCTTCCTTGTCCATCATATCGACCAGCGCTATTGACCAAGGAAAACATTAAATTACATCAATCAAGAAGAAACTGAAAATTCAAACCAATGATAAGGAATGGAAGAGGCAAACCTTCTCAGTCCATAACCATATGGAGCCTGTCCTTGGTTCCCAGTAGCATGTTCAAGGTATCCAGCATGAGGTTCCTGGAGAGGATCACTTTGCATGATAAAACCACAAGCAAAATACAACTGGGAGACTGATGTGCCAAAGAGTGTAAGTTACCATATCAGAATAGTGTCGTTTAGATCCAGAAACTGCACCATAAGCATGACCCTGGTAGCTAGATGTCGGTGCATATCCTTGTGCATAAGGATTCCCATGTGTAGCAGAAGCTGCACCATAGTTGCGGTTTGCCATTCCAAAGCGAGAGTTGTTCCTTTGGTTCCCAAAACCTTCACTTGGCCTACTCCGCATATTGCCTACATTCTCAAGGGCAGAAACATCATTCCCAATCTCCATAGAAAGGATTAACTGCCAAACAATATGAGTTGATTATGGTACTGAAGTGTACAACTACCTCGCGGTTTCTTTGATGATTGCATATTGTAACCCGTGTCCGTGTCTCTCCTACCACGCTTCCCACCTTTTGCAGGTCGTTCCTTTCTTTGATGATTTGTTCTTTCTGAGCTGGATGGAGCCCCAGTACCTTGACCTTCAGTAACAATGTGTTGGGGTTTATATGGCTTGCCTCCTTTAGCACTTCTCAATTTGGAAAGAACCTTTCCTTTTCCTTTAGCCCCTTTGGACTTGGCATGGCCTTTCAACTTTGATGGTCCAGCTTCATCTGTCACTTCACCCTCCATAACCTTGAATCCACCACGAGCACCCTGCTTTTGAAGCCGGCCCTTATTTTGAGGCTTTGCAAGGTTAGCTTTAACCTGATACAGGAAGTGAAATTTAGGATCGTATTGCTTTGACATCAAGAATGCAAATTTAAGATATGGCACATAATCACCTTGATGTCTCCTTCCCCAATCTGTGCAGTATTGATCCCTTCCACGCAAGCTACTGCAATTTCTCGAGACTTGAACACAATAAATCCAAAATCTTTCCGCTTGTTAACGAGATTTCGAGATAGCTGAACTTTCTCAATCTCACCATATTGTTCGCAAAGCTCTTTTACCTTCACTTCATCCCATGAATCTGTCAGGCCTTCAATATATACAGTCTTTACCTACAACAGGGTTAAAGTGTTCTTTATTGCACTTCCCTAAAAAAAATACAAAATTTGTAGAACTTCCAGCACTCTGCTCAGCATATGCAACATATTGTATTCTTTGAGAAAATCTATTGTATTATCCGCGAAGAACTTCTCGGTTGTCTTCCAGGAAGGGTTCCATACAGATGGCATATAAGAGCATTCCTAGCAGCCTCACCAAGTTTTACTCACCAAAATAGCCTAAACTCACAAAAAGTTATTTTGGTGAGCCACTTTTTTAAAACACTCCCAGAAGCCTTGCCATTTTAACAAAAAAAGGAGAGAGAAACAATATTTTATTATTTGTGTGGGAAAACGAAAAAGGAAGGGAGAGAGAAACATTATTTTATTGTTTGTGTGGGACCACAATAAAGGAAGGGAGAGAGAAACCTTTATTTTATTATTTGTGTGGGCCCACAAAAAAGGTGAGTTACTGTACACTCACTGTGAGGGGAAATTACCGAAAGGACACGCGTGAGCAGCAGCTCCTCCTCACGCTCTGATTTACCGGTAGAAGGTTAGAGAGGAGGGTGTGGCACCCTGACCTGTACTCCGATAATAAAGTCAGTAGGTGTAGAAGATGATGAACAGTAAGAAAATACAGAGAATTTGAGGGTCTTAGCTCTTGAAAATTTCTTTTTCTTTTCACACTGTTTTTCACAGGTTTTTATAGGCCACTCCTGCCATGGCCATGGGCACTCATGGATGTCCATGCACACCTCCAATCTCTGATGTGTACTTCAGTAATCATTTTAGATAGATCTCCCGATCATTCGTACTGCACGCGTATCTGCATACAAAAGAGAGCAGGCATAGAGTAGGAACTCGTCCGAGGTGACTAGCATTAAATGGCATTTAATGCTGCATTTAATGCCAAAACAGCATTTCCCACCTACCATCGTAGAGGTAGGATCAGTCCCAGGCGACTGGGCAGTAACACCGGATCTCATTACGTGTTGGGATACGGGATTGTTGACAATAAGACGACGGGTACGTCGTCAGAACGAAGACGTGATCGTCGTCTGTGAGACCACGGGTACGTCGTCAGAACGAAGACGTGATCGTCGTCTGTGAGATCACGGGGTCGTCGTTCGGTAGACAACGTTCTCGTCGTCCATATGACAACGGGCCCGTCGTCGAAGAGACGACGGAAATGAGCTCAAACGATAACACCACACTGAGGACGAGCTCGTTACTACCATACTTAGGTTTTTACGAAATTTACCCATTACAAATTGCCCCTTTATGATACTTTGAACGTGGTTCAGAATGTCATAAATATAGCGAAACGACGGAGGAGAAGATACAGCTAACCTCAGAATGGCGATAGGTCACGTACTCTGCACGCGAAGACGCAGCGTCGTGCCAGCTGTATTGCGCGTGCCGAAACGTCATACCTCATAAATGCTTGGCAGGCTGTCATCATTAACTTTCGAACGCTTCGTTTTTCCCGACGGTTATTTAACTCGGTCAGAAGATCATCCTGCCCTTCACGTTGTCTGCATGCGTGGACACGCGTACGGTATAGATCGAGGTCATTATCGTCCTTCGAGTTATGGACTGGTCTATAAGTACTGAAGGCCTAGTACTTCATCTTCTTCGTTCGAATTCTTGCCTTCTGTTACTCTGCCGGAATTTCTTCTCACCGACGGTCTGCTGTTCTGTTCTTCTCTCTTCTCCGGCTGTGCTCCTTGCTTCCTAGATACAGTTTTGGTAAGATCCTCCTCTTTTTCTTTTGTTCTGTGATCGTTTCCCTGTATTCTTTTTCTTTTTCTACTTGTTTGCCACCATGTCTGCCGAAGTAGTTAGGATAGACAGTGCCGATGAGGCCAGTTGTTCAGGCAGTGCCCCTCACGGTGTTATTACCAGTGTTTCCAAACCCAAAACCAAACCAGTTGTCAGATATGCACTTGAAGTTCACATTCACTTTGAGGAAGAAGACGTTCTTCACGACCACCGTTCTTCCTGCACTATCGTCTACCTCGCCCAGTTCGAGGCTGGACTTCGATTTCCCCTATCTCCCATCGCGGACTCCGTCCTGTCCGCCCTTCAAGTTGCCCCGGGGCAAATGCACCCGAAGTTCTACAAATACATGTCTCTGATGGACAAGTTCAACAAAGACGGGTACAATGTAGAGGCCAGGCACGTCTTCCACTTCCGTCACGTCGTGAAGTGTCCCGGGGTAGTTGAGGGAAAGAAAACGTACTTCACCTGGAGGCAAAAACCCAGGATCCCCGACATCATCTCACACCTCCCTGATGTGGAACGGGACTGGAAGGAGATGCCTTTCGTGGTCTCCGGAGCTTGGAGGGCAGAGACTGCCCATCCTGTTCCCCACGAATTTACTTCAGGTCTGCTACTTTTCAATCGTTCTCTGTCGTCTGTTCTGAAACGTATTCCTGTTACATGGCTAATAACGTTTCGCTCTTTCTGCAGAGGCTTCTAAGCCACATTTTTCTGACCTTTCTGAGGAAGAAGAGTACATGCTTCGGAAGGTTCGCCTTGATAAAGGGGACGCTTACGTTACCTGGAAGCCGTCCTCTGCTCAAAAGACAGGGTCCACTGTAGAAGCAGGGACCTTACCTTGAAAGTCTCGCCGACCAGCTCATCCACCGCCACAGAGACCGCTCGGGCCGGCAGCTTTCCTTGACGAAGAGATAGAGGAAGACATGGCTGACCAACTTCCCTTACCACCGCGATCCTCACATGCTCCAACGTTGACTCGTCCTCCTCGCCCTTCTCGTCCCTCCCGTCTATCCGCGGCGGATAAGAAGACGGAGAAAAGAGAGAGGGTAGAAGCTCTCAAAGCTCTGAAGGCGAAGAAAGCTCAGCGAGAGGCGGAGCACGATCAACGGGTTCGAGAACGGGAGTCAGCCGGGGTGTCGTCTACTCAAGCCGCAACATTCGGCGAGGGGAGTGGTACCCCCGTGGAGGAACCTCCAATTATTAGCACCGGCCCTCCCGTTGACGTCGTGGCTACTCCGTCTACTGTGGCAGATACGGCTGCCCCTGTGATTGTCCCGGCCTCTACTTCCTCACCAGCCGCAAACGTGGCTTCATCTTCTGCTTCTCCGTCTTCTGCCCCTCCTCGAGAGAGGATCACCATGGGGAGCCCCGCTGAGCTGTGGAATCCCGTCTTCCCCAGAGGATATACTCGTCCTACCGTCGTCGATTCGGCGATGCAGCACGACTCCATTGCCACATCGATGATGTTGGCGATGAGACTCCCAGCGGATATAGCCGCAACAAGAGACTTGCACTGGATGGGGATGTTCAGTGCCGCGAGTCGAGCTGTTGCCACGGTACGGTGTTTTTTTTTTTTGATACCATCTCTATCTCCTTTTTTTTTTTTTTAGTTGGGCAACATGCTCGCCGGGATGTACGAGGTCACCGCCGAAAACAGGCATACTGCCAATGGGCTGAGGGACAAAGTCCTTGACCTGGAGAGGAGAGGGGCCGAGGACGTGAAACGGCTGAACCACGAGTTGATGTCCGTCAAAGCTGACTTGCGGTCTGCTAAAGGCACGATTGCCACGGCCGTGAAACAACGGGACAAAGCTCGGGACGTAGCCCGTAAGGCGATGGAAGGAGAGAAGGCGGCGGTGGAACAGGCCGAGAGGTCCGTCCTTCGGATAAGCGAGATGGACGAGATCGTGAACACTCTCCGTCAACGGCTAGAGGCGACTGAAGCCGAGAAGGCAGCGTTGGCCGAACAGCTTGAGGAGGCCGCGACCGTGAGGGACAAGGAGGTTGAAGCCGCCAAGGAGGCTTTAACGGAGTCTCTTCGAGCCCACTTCCAGACAGAGATGGAACGGCTGATAGCTGAAGATCGGGTTGAGACGGAGAAGGAGCTGATGAACGAGCTCCGAGAATCGGGACGACTGGTAGAGTCTCCCCAGCAATCGAAGGACGAGGCTACTCGTTCTAAGGCTGTGGGCATGGAGTTCCCGCTCGGTGAAGAGCCCGAGGTACAAGGAGGGGGGCAACCCCCGTCACCTATTGGACCATCTCCCGTTCTCCCCGAGGTTCCAGTTGAAGCTGCTTCTGCCGATCCCGCTGTTGTTGCCGACAACGTTCCGATCGTTCCTGATGACGCTGTCGTGGTCGTTGACGTTGGCGAAGACTGATCTTTCCTCCTTCCTATCCCTTACATTTCATATTTTGTATCGGCTGTACTTATGTTCGACTCCTGTCAATAAAAATTTTATATATATATCTCCTTTTGTGGTCATTGTGTTGCAACCGATTGATCCGGAATAGTCATCTCGTTCGAATAAGACAAATAGCACATAATTAACTCGTGATTGGATACAAATCTCATAACGAATATAATTCACTATATCATTCTAATAACGGGTTGTCAAAGACGCGGATTAACACTACGGACGTAATTCGACAAAAAGTCCATTTCATAAAGACGAACTTATGGTAACTCGTGGTGGGACACCATGCTCAGAGGACATTCCATTAGTATAAGCCACCAGTATGCTCAGATGGCAATTCCTTTGTATGAGCCACTTGTGTCCCGTGGTGAGTACCCTGTTCGTGTGAAATGCACCCGCCGTGGTAACTCGTGGTGGGACACTATGCTCAGAGGACATTCCATTAGTATAAGCCACCAATATGCTCAGATGGCAATTCCTTTGTATGAGCCACCTGTGTCCCGTGGTGAGTACTCTGTGCGAGTGAAATGCACCCGTTGTGGTAACACATCTAGAACATTTTACCAAGTACTGGATATGTAAATAAAAACGATTGATCACATGCTCATATCAAATGCTCATAACGCGCAAGTTTATTGGAAAAATTGCTTTAAATTCATGATGTTCCACGACTTCTGAATTACATTACCTTGTAGGTCTTTAAGGTAGTACACCCCGGGACTCCCGACACGGTCCACGATGTATGGCCCTTCCCAGTTGGGACCCAGTTTTCCGCTATTGACTTCTCGTGTATTTTGGAAGACTTTTCGAAGAACGAGATCTCCGACTTGAAGAATCATTTTCCGTACTTTCTTGTTGTATGCCTTTCGTAATTGTTGCTGATACCGTTTCATCTGAATATTGGCATCTTCCCGCTTTTCTTCCAGCAAGTCTAAATGAATAGCCATTAATTCGACGCTTTTGTCTTCCTCTCCGTGCTTTCGGGAACGTGTTGTTGGTAGGCAGACTTCGGTGGGAATGACAGCCTCCGCCCCGTATGCCAAAGAGAACGGGGTCTCGTTCGTAGGGCTCCGCGGTGTTGTCCTGTATCCCCACAACGCATTATGTAACTCGCTGGTCCACTTTCCCTTGGAATCTTCCAGTCTTCTTTTGAGGGCATTCAAAATATTCTTGTTAGCTGCTTCGGCAAGGCCATTCCCCTGAGGATAATAAGGAGAAGAGAAGATATGCTTGATTTTCAACTCTCGGCAAAAGTCGGCAATGAGTTTTCCTGAGAACTGCTTCCCGTTATCAGAAATGATGGACTGCGGAATGCCGAATCTACAGACAATATGTTCCCACAAGAACTTCTTCACTTCTTGCTCTCTAATACGCGCCAGTGGAACAGCCTCAATCCACCGGGAGAAGTAATCCGTAGCTACCAGCAGAAAAGTTAGATTACCGGGAGCCTTAGGAAAGGGTCCTACGATATCAAGTCCCCAACGAGCGAAAGGCCAAGGTTGAGATACGATGTTGAGTTCCTGAGGGGGGGCATGAATTAATTTCGCATGACGCTGACATTGACTGCATTTTTGTACGTACTTCTGTGCGTCAGCTTGCATGTATGGCCAAAAATATCCCTGCCCCAAAGCACGATGAGCGATAGTCCGTCCTCCCGAATTGATGCCGCAAATCCCCTCGTGGAGCTCGGCTAAGATCTTCTCTACGTCTTCAGGATGCACGCATCTCAAAAGGGGTCCTCCAAAGGATTTAAGGTACAGTTCCCCATCCACAAGGGTATAACGGGGAGCTTTATATTGTATTCGTCTTGCTTCCTTCGTGTCGGAGGGAGAATTTCATCCTTCAAGTAAGTTATTATGCCCGTCATCCAGCTTGGCACTTGATTTACGGACAACACCGTTCGTTGAGTTTGCAGTTCAATTGAGGGATATTGCTTATACTCAATGAGGATTGTCTTGGGTTCATCAGTTTGCATCATCGAGGCGAGGTAGGCCAATGCATCAGCATGCCTGTTATCGTCCCTTCGGACATGTTTAATCTCGATGACATCAAAGGCCTTTCGTTGTTCTTGTAAGCAGCGTAGCGTCTCATCCGCTCATCTCGACATTCATAGGTACCGTTGACTTGGTTCACCACGAGCTGTGAATTACAGAACACTCGGAGTTTAGAAATTCCCAACTCTCGGGCACTTTGCAACCCAAGTATTAACGCTTCATATTCAGCTTCATTATTGGAGGCAGCATAACCAAGACGCGTCAACTTTTGTACTTTAACATGATCTGGGCTGACAAGAACAGCACCAAGTCCCGAACCGCTGACATTAGACGACCCATCTACGTACAAGACCCAGTCGCACCACATCGTCAGTTTGGTTCCATCTTCCGCCTCGTCTTCCACAACGGTATCCTCCTCCACATCGTCTGGGAGCTCATGACGGTCGGGCTCTACTGAAGTTTCGGCCTCCTCCACGGGGAAATCGGCTAGGAAGCTTGCAACGGCCTACCCTTTCTCTGCGGTTCGGGCCTGATATTGGATATCGAACTTGCTGAGTGCCACTGCCCACTTTGACATACGTCCCGCAGTTTCAGGTCGCCCCAACACAGTTTTCAAAGGGTACGTGGTGATGACGACGTGGTATGTGCCTGAAAATAAGGACGTAACTTTTCAGTAGAAAAGACAAGAGCCAGGCATACCTTCTCCATTCTGCTATAGTTGGATTCTGCCTTGTGGAATGTTTTGCTGACGAAATAAATAGGCTTCTTTACGCCGTTATGACTTCTGAGCAGCACGGAGCCAATGGCTCGTTCCGAAACGGAGAGGTAGAGGTACAACACTTCACCAGGTTCAGGTACAGAGAGGATCGGAGCGGAGCCTAGGTACGTCTTCAAGGCGGCGAAAGACCGGGAACACTCTTCTGTCCACCTGAAAACGGAATCATTCCTCAATAACTCGAACAAAGGTCTACAACGGTCAGAAGACTTTGATATAAACCGGTTGAGAGCAGCGATACGTCCTGTCAGTTTTTGAACTTTTTTCCTTGTCTTCGGTTCGGCATATCTATCAGAGCACGGATTTGCGTGGGATTTGCTTCGATGCCCCGTTGACTGACGAGGTAACCAAGGAATTTGCCTGAGGTGACGCCGAATGTACATTTCTCAGGATTTAACTTCAGATTGAAAGTACGTAAAATAGAAAACGGCTCCGCCAAGTCGGCTACAAGAGAGACCCGAGTCCGGCTTTTCACAACGATATCGTCAATGTACACCTCCACCGATTTACCAAGCAAGGGTCCAAACATCAGATTCATTAACCGTTGATAAGTGGCCCCGGCATTCTTCAGGCCAAAGGGCATGACCCGGTAACAGAACAGGCCACGCTCCGTTATGAAGGCCGTCTTCTCTTAATCGTCCTCAACTAAGAGGATTTGATTGTAACCCGAATACCCGTCCATGAAGCTCAACATCTCGTGACCCGCGGTGGCAGTGATAAGTCTATCGATTCTAGGAACCGGGAAGAAGTCTTTCGGACAAGCTTTATTAACATTAGTGAAATTAATACAGACTCTGACTTTCCCGTTCTTCTTCGGAACAGCTACTACATTGGCTATCCACTCCGGATATTGGACCTCACGAATGAACCCGTGCTGAATTAACTTATCAATCTCTTCATTGACGGCCTCATGGTACGCCGGAGCAAGTCTGCGAGGTTTCTGTTTAACTGGATTCACTACGGGATCAACGTTGAGATGGTGACAGATGATTTCAGGATTGATACCCGTCATGTCCTCGTGGGACCAAGCGAAAACATCAAGATTCTTCCTCAGAAAATTTATCAACTCCTGCTCTTCGTCCGCTGTCAAACAGGTCCCAATTTGTAGCGTCCTTGGCTCGTTCTCCGTCCCCAGGTTGACAAGCTTCGTGGGTTCAACAGAGTGGTTCGTCAACGATTCACCCGGGTTCTCCTCTTCCACGGACCCGACCTGTAATTGCTATTTGAATAGGTCGGGTGGGGCATAATCACACTTCTGTGATGCTAGCTGGTCTCCTCGTATTTCACTGGGTCCGTCTGGAGTAGGAAATTTCAGTACCTGATAATAGGAAGACGGAACAGCTCTCATTTCGTGAGTCCACCATCGCCCCAAGATGGCATTGTATGGGGACGGCGCGTCGACAATGGAGAACCGGGTGGACAGGATGATAGGTCCAGCTTCGACCGGTAGGACGACTTCTCCTACGGGTTGCATCGAGCTTCCGTCGAATCCTATCAAGGGGGTCTGTGCAGGGACGAGAACCGTCGGGTCCAACTCCATCTTTGCGAAAGCATGGAGATACAGGATATCTGCCCCACTTCCGGGTCAACGAGCACTCGCCTGATGTCAAAATCGCCAATTCGCATTGTCAAGACAAGAGCATCGTAGTGAGGCCTGACCACAGTTGTCATGTCCTGATCAGTGAACGATAAGGCCTGCTCGACTTCCTTCGTTGTCGATCGCACCTGACAAACTTTCGCCACGTGTGATAACTTCCTTGCCTTTGCTCGGAACTGCTGCTCAATATCTACTTCCGGTACCCGAGCGCGATGGATGACATTTATAACTCCCTTCGGAGCTTCTCCGCCTCGGCCCATATGACCAGATGGCTCTCCCTCATGAGATCGAGTAGGTGGATCTGTAATACGCCCTTCTCCTCTTCCAGAGTCCACGTACTCTCCCAGATAGCCTTCACGGACTAATCTTTCCAGATACTCTCTTAGGATGCGACAACGATTTGTAAGGTGCCCGTGGCACTTGTGGTACTGACAATACTCATGCGCCCTGGGTCCCGAGGTAACATCACGAACGGTCCGTGCTGGCCATTCGAAGTACGGTTTGTCTTCCATCGTCTTCATAATCGTCGCCGGGCTCGCTGAGAAGTTGACTTGACCAGCGCGAGATACAAAAGGACGTCTTTCTGTTGTCCGATTCTCTCTCTCCTTGTAATGCCCGGGTTCCTCTTGTCTCTGATAGGCACGGTCGTCCCGCCGTTGGGAGTTGGGACGTAGATCCATCCTCCTTGATGAGTCTAAATCTTGGCGGACTCCCAACGAGTGTCGGTTCGGTTCTTCCCGTCGTTCAACGTACACCACTTTTTCCTGTCGTGTGCGTCTCCGTGGTTCCTCGTCGCTGGAAGATGATTCATACTTTGGTCTCTTCCCTCTCTTCGAGGAGGATTTGCTTCCCCACTCGACAGCATCTACCCCTCGTGCTCTGGGTCTCGTCGTTGCTGCAATATCTTCTTCCATCCTCCCGTACTTAGAGGCACGGACTATCAGCTCGTCCATCTTGATTGGACAGTCAAGGGCAAGAGATTCGTAGAGCTTAGAACTCTTGGGTATGGCATTCTTGAAGGCCGCTATGCAAGTGCAGTCTTCGATTTTATCGATATTAGAGACTTCATCGGTAAACCGTTGAATAAATTCTCTAAGGGATTCCGCCGACATCATTCGCATGGCGAAGAGTGAATCTGCGCCTGCTTTCTTCTTCTTGTTAATGATGTACTGGTCAATGAAAACTGACCTCAGATCAGCCATACACCTGATCGACCCCGCGGGTAGATTACGGAACCATCTCGCAGCCGCTCCAGTCAGGCTGCTAGGGAAGGCTTTACAGAGGAGATTATCATCCGGGTTACGGACAGCCATTGCATTCTTGAAGTCAGTCAGGTGGTCAATAGGATCTCTCCTCCAATCGAACTTAACAAAATTCGGTACCACGAATTTTGATGGGGTATAAGATTCGACAATCTCCTTGGAGAAAGGGAACGTCTCCTCCTCGTCTTTGTACTTCTAAGCGTATTGATCGAGAGAGGCCCCGCTCGTCGTTCCTCTGACTCGAGCATTGATCAGGGCTTCCACGTCCTTGAGGGTTAAGCCTGTCTTCAACCCGTCGTTGCTGACACGGAGATCTCGTTGTTCAGCATGAGCACCAAGAGAACGAGGATAGGCAGCCTCGTCAGTAGGAGTGAGAGTGAATCTTTTCTCCAGATTCTCTGGTGCAGACGGCGAGATCGGGACTGTTACTTTGGAGGGAGGGGAAGAAGGGAAATTGAGTTTACGAGCCGCAGAGCCCCCTCTAGGAGATTCGTCATCGATCTCCAAGTTACCATGCTCTAAAGCATCAAGCCGCTCATTCAGTGACTGCTGTTGGCTAACTATCTGGGCCAGAGTGGCCTGTTGCTGTTGTAATAGTAATAGGATGGGATCAGATATGGTCATGGGCCTTTCTGGTTATCCAGAAGATTGGCCTGATGCGAACATTTGCATGACGGAAGGGGTGCAGGGAATGGCTTGAGGGGGCTGGTTTTCGACGATAGACTGAGGAGTTTGGTCTGCCATGCTGACCGAGAGAGGTGGTGTGAGCAAAGGGTGGTTTCGGCTAAAGATTCCCACAGACGGCGCCAATTTTGTGAGGGGAAATTACCGAAAGGACACGCGTCAGCAGCAGCTCCTCCTCACGCTCTGATTTACCGGTAGAAGGTTGGAGTGGAGGGTGTGGCACCCTGACCTGTACTCCGATGATAAAGTCAGTAGGTGTAAAAGATGATAAACAGTAAGAAAATACAGAGAATTTGAGGGTCTTAGCTCTTGAAAATTTCTTTTTCTTTTCACACTGTTTTTCACAGGTTTTTATAGGCCACTCCTGCCATGGCCATGGGCACTCATGGATGTCCATGCACACCTCCAATCTCTGATGTGTACTTCAGTAATCATTTTAAATAGATCTCCCGGTCATTCGTACTGCACGCGTATCTGCATACAAAAGAGAGCAGGCATAGAGTAGGAACTCGTCCGAGGTGACTAGCATTAAATGGCATTTAATGCTGCATTTAATGCCAAAACAGCATTTCCCACCTACCATCGTAGAGGTAGGATCAGTCCCAAGCGACTGGGCAGTAACGCCGGATCTCATTACGTGTTGGGATACGGGGTTGTTGACAATAAGACGACGGGTACGTCGTCAGAATGAAGACGTGATCGTCATCTGTGAGACCACGGGTACGTCGTCAGAACGAAGACGTGATCGTCGTCTGTGAGACCACGGGTACGTCGTCAGAACGAAGACGTGATCGTTGTCTGTGAGATCACGGGGTCGTCGTTCAGTAGACAACGTTCTCGTCGTCCATATGACAACGAGCCCGTCGTCGAAGAGACGACGGAAATGAGCTCAAACGATAACACCACACTGAGGACGAGCTTGTTACTACCATACTTAGGTTTTTACAAAATTTACCCATTACACTCACCAAACCCAAATCTTTATTTTGCTGAGTTTTGGTGAGGCTGCAGGAGAGAGTTTTTAGCACTTTTTAGCCATTTGGCTCACCAAAATAACCTTTTGGTTATTTTGGTGAGGCTGCTAGGAATGCTCTAAGTTCATTAATCAAATCGTTCAAGTACTTACCCTCTCCTTGGATGGGCCAAAAAATTGTGCCCGTTCTACAGGTCAGACTATCTAATATGACGATTTTTTCTTCACCATTCACGGTTTACCTTCCGATTTATTCAAATTACCTAGTGAATATCGATCGATGCATTAGTTCAAGATCAGAGGGCTCTGCTAGTCAGATCAGTGTACTTCTAGGGCTAAGGCCCACCCAAGGAAGACCCAACAGCTAGACAGATGCAGGTTTATATAAAAAGTTTCATATCCGACAGAAACTTGTGAAACTCAACTTGAATTTAATTTCCACACCTTGTTGTCCAGGAAGATCGTTTGATGTGTAAGATCCAAGCCAACCAAGAGCTTGAGATCATAACATGCTTGAATTACCAGATAAGAAACATCAAAGAGACTTGGAATGTTCCAAACCTGTGACAGAGCTTCCTCGCTGGGATGCAGAGGGGTTTGCGCAAAGGCAACTTTAGCACTTCTATCGCGACCAAAGACAACATCTGACTTTCTTAACCGCTGAAATGCAACCATTGCATCAGAGTGGGTGCTGAATTCCAGAAAAGCAAAACCTTTAATCTTCCCCTCATTCTTGGGATCATCAGGTAACCGCATCTCCTCAATTTGTTCAATCCCAAAGCTTCTCAATGTTTCAAGTACCTTGTAACCAGAGAAAATAAATAAATAACAATAACGGCATTAGATCATGAACACAAGCAAGTGTGGAAGCATTGAATGCAGTGACAACACTAAAAAAAATGAAGTGTATAAGTATAACAAGTAATGTGCATATGCAGTCATTCACAGTTATGCACGCATTTTGGTAGGAGTGTATGTGAAAAGGTGGACAACAACATTGGATCTTACATGCTCTTTTGTCCATGCTTTGCAAATGTTGCCAATGTAAAGTGTGCCATTATCCTGACTGGGTGATATGCCAACACGTTTGCCCCTCACCTTATAAGAACAGTACAATAGTCATTACAGGCTAATCGGGCCACAAAGAAAGAAATAAAGAAAAATTATCTACCAAAAAAAACATGTCATAGAGATTTCAAGGTCAAACTTTGGAACCTCAGTCCCATCCTTCAACTCTGACAGGGCATTCTTGGCTTGCTCAACAGAAGCATACCGAATAAACGCAAAACCTTTGCTTTTCAGTGTGGTGGGATGTCTCACTATCCTTGCAGTCTGAATTTCCCCAAACTTCCCGAAGACTTTAATCAGATCTTCTTCAACTGCCTCCTTATCCAATCCTCCAACAAAAATTTCGAAATCCTTCTGTTTTTTCCTGTCTGTAGGAGGAGCATGCATACATAGAGAAGGGTCTTCGTCCTCTTCATTATCTTCCTCATCACTTTCACTCTTCTCACCCTCTCCTTCCCCATTGACACCAAGAGTGTCATTCCCATCCCCATTTCCTGTGGTATCTTCAATTTCAGCAGCTGCAACCTCCTCTTCTTCAACCAAGTCCTGTTTGGCACCTGAAAAAATTAATTCTTGTTAACATCAGTCACCCTTCATCATTGGCAAAAGGCAAAAACAAAACTGAATAATTCACAAAGTACAAAAAAGGATCTGGGCCAGTTACAGCAAAAATGTACAAGCAGATATGAATAAGGATCAGGTTCTTGATTGGTACGGGCATGTAGAGACTAAGTGGTGTGATGTGGTGTTCTATGTTCTTTTGAGATATAACAGATTTCAAAGTGCCTGAAGTGGGTAGTATTCTCACTTAGTTCATGGATGAGATTGAAGGATTTAAGGTGGAATCACAGTGACCACTTCAGACCATGGATTAAAATATCAGTGCACCTCAAACCATATAGTACAATATGCACGGGTATTTGGGTTACCGATATGATACCCGAGGTAATACCATAATTTATGTGTTTGCATAGCATACCACATGTTTTGTTGCAATACAAACCGAAACAGTATGATTTGTTACAGACTGTTGGTTTAAAACTCATAAGCATTACTGAGCCTTTTTTCAATTTTAAGCTCTTGATATACACACTGCTCGAGCACTGAATACTGATTCCCAATATTGTGAGCACAAAGCGCCACTTCCTTGTGGAAGTTGTAACTAAGAAGTTTTTTTTCCCCGACAGATTCAGATTGAAGCAAGTTCTTCTCGAAAATGCAACATATGTAATTTCTTACAATTTTTTTAAATTTTATTTGTTCAATCTTGAAATAAACCACCAAAATAACATCAAGCATTGTAGATTTACAGGATTTTATTTCAAATCCTTGGACATATATGTTATTGTTCCTTCATCTTTTTGGGAAAACACAAACTTCTCTTCATATAAAATCAAATATTCTAAGGTTCGTGGAATTATATGTAATCATAAGTGATGTAATAGATCGATCGACTAATGTTAATTTTCGAGCTTCATATAAAATCAAATATTCTAAGGTACGTGGAATTATATGTAATCATAAGTGATGTAATAGATCCATCGACTAATATTAATTTTTGAAAGAACACATTTTTATTTATTTGTTAATCAAAATTCTGAATAATCAAACAATAAAATTATTTTTTAACATAAATACTAACAAAATTAAGGTTCATTGAATTATGTGTAATTATTCGATGGATGATCTATCATATCCTTAGACTAATAGTAATTTTTAGAAAAATACATTTTATTTATTTGCTATATAATATTTGCGAAAATAATTGATTCAAAATTTAATTTACTTTTTCACATAAAAACTAACAACCTAGGGTTCAATGATTATATGTAATTAGCCTATGGACAAGCTATCACTAGTACAATTATTTTATTAGAAAATTATACTTATAATTATTACGATTAGTGTTCTTTGGTACGTCAATGCATATACACATGGTGCTTTCACATTTTATATCATAATGTATTTTGTTTTTTAAATTGATGATTATAATGGTAGTTATACTTGTACTTCATCTATCATAAGTCATAACTACATCGGATAGCAAAAGTTTTCCTATGCTCCATCAAACTCTTTCAAAAGGGTTCGCCCAGAAAACCAACAGTTTGATGATATTCACCCACAATTTCTCCTTGGATCTTGGTTGACCATCAAACACCCTCCCTTTCTCTCCTTTCAAATGGTCCAAAGTACAGCATCCGAAAACATCTTCCAACTGTTACAATTGTGATGGTTTTTAAATCGCTGAGACCCAACTAAATTAGAAGTCCATAATATTGAAAGGCATCACCCAAAGAGTACGAAAGAGAGAGAGAACCGGTTGAGAACCGGCCAGAACCAGGTAAAAATGAGAAAAAAAAATATTTTTTAATTTAAAAAAAAGGACACGGTCGAACCGGACTGGTAGAACTGGTCAAACCAGGAACCCAGCCGGTTCGACGACCGGTCCAGTTATGAAAACATTGATTGTCTATACTTGCCTAAGTGACTATTGTTTGTGTTTTTGTACCTGTTTATTAGCATGATCGCTTTTTTTCACTTATAAAATTTTTAACTCTCATATGTATGGTTATAAATGAAATTGGGGGACTATATTTAGTTTGTTTTTAGCTTATATTTGTATTAAAAGAAGTTTTATGCAAGGTATCCAAGTTTTTCTTTACGTATCTTAATTTTTCCAACGTATCCAACATATACAAACTGAAATGTCGATACGTATGTTAAATTCGACTTATCAATACGGCGCCTGATACCGATATTTTGAACTATGCCAACGTGATCCCGGTAATCTAGATCAAGAATGATGATGAAGCTCAACAACACTACATCCAACCCCTCCAATGTGCCCAAAATCCATCATTCTCATTATATAGCTCAAGAAGTACCAACTCACATGATCATGGGCTTTTTTAATGTCAAGTTTGCACAAAACCCCTGATTACGATTTTGAATTCTTGAACCAATGCATTCATCGGCAATAAGAATCTCATCCAAGATCTGACAACCTCCAACGAAAGCCCCTTGAGAGGGAGGGAGAAGTAAGGAACCCATAACTTCCCGTAACCTAGAAGCCAGACATTTAGCCAGAATATTAATAGAAGTGTTGTAGATAACTCTTGTTAAATTTCCAAGATTGTGGAATTCCTTCGTTACCTTTATGCAAGTCATGTACTAGCACTTTTTATGAAAAGTCACAGAAATCCATCCAACGCTGGAGCATTATCACCATCCATGCCTCTTATAAATTATAATGACAAGCTCGCCATAGTCGAAATCTATGGTTGGATCACCAGAGTTAAAATCTCTTACAAGATCATTAGAATTGAAAACCACTAACATGTTTTTTTTTTTTTTTTATCGATAAGCAAACACCATATATTAACCTAAAAAAGGTGAAACAAGGCACAAAGAAATGAAAGAAAATGGGGAGAAGAATTTACAAGTACATAAACTCAACCCAAAGAACCTCCAAGCACCCAATACAATCTCATTAACCCAACATGTCCCTTAGAGCCTCTACGTCGAAGTGAAGCCCCGCCCATTCCAAAACCACCATACAGATCCAAGCACAGATACGCTCCATTGAGGAGGAGGAATCCTCAAATACTTTGAGGTTTCTATCCTTCCAAATCATCTAAGATATAGCCCTCGGAAGCACCGCTCAAATCGCCTCCCTAGCGCCATCCCCATTCATCTTTGTCCAACAAGATAAGAAGTTGAGAAAGGAAGAGGGAAAGACTCACTCAACCCCCACCCGGGAAAGAAAGAAACCCCAAATCTCAAACACAATAGGACAATGCAATATGAGATCCACGGCATCTTCCGCTTGAAGGCATAAGAAACGGTTTGCCAACCTCCACCCTCTATTTTGTAAATGGTTGTCTGAAACTTGTAGCTTGAAGACTTAAAGAAGACTTAAGCCTTTCAAGTGAATTGATCAATCCGCCCTGAAGCTAGACTTTTATCTTTTTCTCTGCCAGGAAGGAACAACAAAGATTGAATGAATTAATTCGCCTGTTGTACTGAACCTAATCTCTACAACTGGCCTGTTCGTTCTGTCTTTCCAAAAGCCGACTGCCCGTAGACTCAATCAATACGCAACTCTCCGGAAAGAAGGAGTTGTTTCAGTCTTTCTTCTATGATCGAGATCGGTCTCCCGAAGAACAAGATAGGCCAATCCCAAAAGCCAAAAGCAAATCTGCTCTCTGTACCTTGGAACAGCCAACCTCCACCTGCTTGAATACATGTAGCATGAGCTTAAATCGTTGTCTGAATTACCAAAGCCGAAATTGTCAACAGATCAGCTTATTCAAAATCATTGATGGTGCTCAATGGGATCAATGTAACAACACTCATTTTGTTCCCTTTCCATTGTCTTTTCTTTTTTATGTAGGACAATACCTATAATATGTTGATAAAGAGAAAAATACTTTGATCACCATCAAATCCTAAGTTTTTTAGAGGGAAACCCGGGAAAAAACTTCTAGCAATGTGCTAATCCAAGTAACTCAAAAGTTCTCAAAAGAACTCAAAGATGAAGGCAAATCTTCATTCAAATAAAAAAATTTAAAGGTGAAACAAGATATTGAGAGAACAGGTCGCAGAGCAACAACAAACAACAAAGATGACAATGCATTTTCAAGAGGAGGATAAAGCTTTCAATCTACAACACGCTGGAAACGAAAGAAGGGGGTATTATCAAGATATCAAAGAGGAGTAGCAAAGGGTTCCTTAATGTATTGTGGGTACCGAATGAAGCAAAAAGGTGGATTCTGTCAACCATCTCTAATTACATTAGGGGAAAAGGTGGTTATATGTTCAGAAAATTCAAAGGGAAAATGGGAACATAGATTGGGGAGAAAAGATCCAATGCTAAAGGGGAGTTTTTGTCCTTCATGTTTTTCCAAGGAATGAAAAATGGGGATAGGATCATTCCAAGAGGGTTTAGGGATGTTGCTTGGAAAAGGTTAGAAAAGGCAATACAGGGGAAATCAAATCGTCGAAGGACGAAGGGATGTAGGAAAAGCTGATGGCATGGTTTAACTAAGATTGGGTATGAGAGACTTACCCCAGGCAGAGCAATTGGAAGGACTCAGATGTCACGTAGAGAACATGGAAGGGGCAAGCAAAGTGGTAGTGGATCTTGATGCAAAGATATTCCATAGTTGGGCTGAGGCAATAGTTTGTTCCATTGGAGGGCCAGAATTGACCGATGATTGGGAGGGGGTGTCAATGATCATGAGCAAGTTATTACCTGAGGCGCAAAACATCACCATGTTCCCCTTTGAGGTCCATAGAGCAATTTTTCACACAAACAAGGATTCCCAACTAACAACCCTCTTTGGCACTCCACAGCATCCAGTGGGTAATTTGAACTTTGTGGGTTTCCATCGGCGGTGACCGGCAACAAATGCGCTATCTAGCCTATCTTTCGCAGAGCTATTCAAACCTCGATGGATTGCATTGAAAGGAATTTTGTTCCATCTATGGGTTTCGTCTGTTCTTCGCAAATTTGGTGGAGGATTGGTAGAGGTGCATCCCTCTACGATGACCATGTCAGATCTATCGTTTGCTAAGATTTGAGTGAGAGGCGATTTAAAATTAATTCCGCGGGTTATGTCGCTTGTATTTCATTCCATTTCATACCCAATGCAGATCTTCAATTGGGAGTATGAGCTATGCAAAAATTGCAAGATGTGGCCGGAATCCATGGAAGTTCGGTACTGTCGGAGTTGGGTTGAAGTAACAGGAGATTTTCCAGGAACGAGAAAGCCACGTGAACCCTTTCAATTGGGCGAAATGAACCAATCACATCCCCCATATTCAAATTCAAATCTCAAGCATGTGGAGAGATTGCAGCACCAGTGGCATCCCAATCAGACATTGCCAGCTTCTGTACAGGGTAGTGGAGAGTACAACTCCAATGGGAGTATGGTGAGCTTCATAGCCACAACCATATCCACGACAAAGTTAGGGCCTGTGATTACTAATAAGGGTAGGAAGTAACAAAAAAATAGAAAAAGAAATTTGTGACGAAAGAGGAAACGGTGGGAAATTGTAAGAAAGGAACACTTGCATTCGAGTTTCCTAAGGGGTTGCGGCACTGTCGAGGGATGAGAGGAATTAGGACACCAATAGAGGTTCGAGAGGGATCGTGTTTGGGCCAACTGTATTGCCCACCAACCCTGAAATTGTGGGCCCTGGAGAGATATTTGAAGCCCAAACTGACATGGGTGTTCGATCAAGGCTAAATATAAACTTGGGTTGTAGCTCTGGGCACCCTTTGGTCATGCAAGGTGCTGATAAATGTGATGTTAGGACCAACCCCACTCCTCTCTTGGGCCTTGAAGTGGAGACCCATAATATAGGACTTAGGTATTTGGGTAATAAAACCAAACAGGATGAGATTGATTTAAGGGATCCATTTGGATTAGACCCTATCATTGCAAGATTAGGGAAGACTGTCAAGAGCTTGAGGGTGTCGTCTACAGCAACATCGAACGCCCAGCAAATCAGCCCATCGTATACTTCCATGTGTGACTATGAGAAGGATGCAACAAAGATTGAGGACCCTCCAATTCCAGCTCCACGGTGGGATCGTTGTGAGCCAGAGCTAGATGACAGTCAGGAGATTTATCCGCAACGGAGGGCAGTGAGCATCAAAAGCAAAGGCAAAGTGGGTTTGGGTTTGTTAAGCTCTGGTATTTCCAAGAGGACTTCATCTCTGATAGTTTCAATGATGTATCACAGAGTTTTAAGGATGGTTAAACTAGTAGAGGAGGTACCATACGTAACTGCCGCTCAAGTCAGGGTGGCTGGGGATTTCTCAAGTCTAATAGGTGATGAGAACATTCTTGGGGAGATGGTTGTTGATATAGAAAATGTGGATGATATCAACTTGGAACCCGACCATTCGCCATCTTATAGGGGTTACTCATTGACCACCTCGGAGAAATCTATTGATGAAGGCATTGGAGGATTCGATAGGGTTTCAAAAGATTGTGAGGTGAATGGTGATTAATGCGGGTTGGGTAGAAGAAGGTTTGGACCATCCGGATCTATTCATCATCTCTGGGTTCTATTCCACAACCCCGAGTCCAACTCATTTTGAAGAAGCCAAAACGGAGAAGAAATGTTAAGAACCAATCCAAGTAGATCTCGAGTAGGGATAGTTCCCATAATTCTCCACAATCTCACGCAAGAGGTAAGCACAATCATCAGCAGGGAAATTCTCCACGCTCTCACTGGAAAGGTAAGCCGACACCCTCTTCTCCTTCTACCCACCCTATCTAATCACATGAGATGGATAGAGAGGGTAGAGTGAGTTTACCATGCTCATCTAGTAAGAAGGATGTTTCATCTTTGCAATTACATGGAGCTATGAGCCTATGATACCATAATTAGATGAGGGTGGGGTTTCTACAGTTAGGGCTAACCTAGTTTTGAGGTCTAGTATCTTTCTGAGGGTGACTCCTATTGTTTGCCTTGGGCCTCCAAGGGAGAGTTCATCGCAAGGTTCTTCATCAGAAACCATAGAGGATTTTGATTGGGTTGTTAGCCAACTAAAGGGGCTTGGCAAGTTTTTAGGTCTCTCATTTGAGGGACGTAAGGATGAGGCAAGAGCCCTACTTTGGAGCCTTGAGCGTGATAGGGGTGTGGATTTGGAGACTAACAATGTCAGTTCCACAGTAGGCCAGGGAGACAACAACTGAGTTGAGGAGATTGGAGTGCAATGTCAACTACAATAGAGGTCATCTAGAGGTGTGTTGTGTAGTCTGAGATCAGGGCGGGGCCGTAGAGTTCCTAGATGATGGGCCTATCCATTTTGACTTGAAATGTTAGAGGGTTAGGGATAGTGGAAAAAAGGATTTTGCTCAAGAAATTTGTGAATTTAAGGAGACCTGTGATCATGTGCATTCAAGAATCTAAACTACAAGACGTTTCAAAGTATACTATTAGGGATATTTGGGATGTCTTAGTCCCAGAATGGTTAGCCATCCCATCCTTAGGAGCCTCAGGTGGAATCTTATTATTATCGGATAAGGAGAGGCTAGAGGTATTGGAGTCAGAATTGGGGGCTTTTTCGATATCTTCTGTCCCTTGAGAGAAGATTTCAAATGGGTATTTACTAGGGTGTACAGCCCATAGGGAAATTCGGATGATGATGTGTTTTGGACGAAATTGGATAATGTTAGTGTTAGGTGGAAAGCCCCCTGGTGCTTGGGTAGAGATTTTAACAACATCAGCAACTCAAATGAGAGGAAAGATGGTGTGCAACCAGTGCTAAAATGCGGAGATTTGGGGCTTTTATTTTCCGTCAAGGACTGATTGATATTCCTTTGAAAGGGGCTCAATCTACTTGGTCCCAGTCGGATACTAACTTGAGGGCTAGTAGACTGAATAGATTCTTGGTTAGTCCAAATTGGGAAAATCAGTTCCCCAATATTATCCAAACAGTTCTTCCTAGGCCGATATCGGATCATTCTTCAATCGTCCTGGAGTCTGGATGTTTCATAGGGGGCCCACTCCATTTCGATTCAAAAACATATGGATCGAGTATAACCGATTTAAGGATATAGTAGCAAAGGTGTGGCACTCCTCGGGTGGATAGGGCTTTGCCAACACTCGCTTTGGTCTTAAGCTTAAAGCTCTTAAGGTCTGGAATAAGGAGGTTTTTGGTAATGTCCAGACTGGATTAGCTTCCCTGCTCCGAGGATTCGTGTTTTGGATATTATTGAGGAATCGAGATCCCTTCAAATGAAGAATGTCGAGTTAAGGGAAGAGAAGAAAATAGAATACGTGAACGTTTTGAGAATAGAATAGATCAATTGGAAACAAAAGGCGAGATTTCGTTGGTTAAAAGAGGGTGATCGGAGTACAAAATTCTTTCATAGAATGGCCAACTCCCACAATAAAAGAAATTTTATTTCCAAGTTGAGTGTAAACAGAGCCTAGAAAGAAGGAAAATGAGAGATTGCAGAGTGTCGTTTCCTATTATAAAGACATGTATAAGGAAAAGGAAACTTGGCGCCCTAAGTTGGATGGCCTTCCATTTGAGAGTCTCTCCCCAGTACAGAGTGACCTTTTGGAAGGTCCTTTTGAGATGGAGGAGATTGTTAGAGTCATTAGACGCATGGCCGAGGATAAGGCTCCTAGGCAGAATGGATTCACCATTGAATTTTACAAAGCATGTTGGGAGATAATGGGGAAGGATTTCCTAGAATTTATGAATGAGCTATGTCATTCGGGCACTTTTGATAGAGTGGTCAACAATACATTTGTGGTGTTGATCCCAAAAAAGGTAGGTGCTTTGGACCTAAAGAATTTTTATCCAATAAGCCTAGTCGGCAGTGTCTACAAAATTTTATCCAAGGTCTTAACAGTAAGACTAAAAGTTGTGATGGGCTCACTCATTTAGGCAGAACAAGACGCATTCATGGAGGTAAACAAATCCTGGATGGGATCTTGATTGTAAATGAATGTATAGATGAGCGCATTAGGTCAAAGGTACATGATTTTCTATGCAGTGTCTAAATCCTGGATGGCAGTGTCTACAAAATTTTATCCAAGGTCTTAACATAAGACTAAAAGTTGTGATGGGCTCAATCATTTCGGCGGAACAAGGTGCATTCATGGAGGTAAACAAATCCTGGATGGGATCTTGATTGTAAATTAATGTATAGATGAACGCATTAGGTCAAAGGTACATGATTTTCTATGCAAAGTTGAGCTGGAGAAGTCATACGATCATGTGAACTAGGAGTTTTTGGACTATGCTTGGTAGGATGGGTTTTGGACTAAAAGGGTGATAATGGATGAAGTCGTGCATCTCATCAGTGTCCTTTCCATTCTTATTAATGGATGCCCAGAGGGTTACTTCCAGAGCTTTAGGTGTTTGAGGCAAGGCATTCTCTTTCTCTATTTATTTTTGTAATTGTCTCGTAGGCCTTAAGTCGAATCTTCACGAGCTGAGAGCCCTATTTGTAATGGAAATTCGATGGGCAAGGGCCATTTGAGCATTTCTCATCTCCAATTTGCGGATGATACCCTCATCTTTTGCGGAGTATCATGTCAAAACTTGTTAGCTCTCAAATGTTTCGAAGTTGTCTCAGGGTTGAGGGTTAATTTGGTAAAATCGAAAATTGTGAGTGTTAGAGAAGTGAGGGATATACAACTTTTAGCCTCATGCCTAGGGTGCAAGGTGGGGGCCCTACCATCAATCTACCTTGGTAAGCCACTTGGCACGGGCTTTAAAGCCAAGTAGGGTATAGGCATATGTTTTGGAAAGGTTTGTCAATCAATTATCAGGATGTAAATTGTCCTGTTTATCAAAATGAGGGAAATTAACCCTGATCAAGAATGTCCTCAATAGTCTTCCCACATACTTCATGTCCACATTCATCATTCCCCGATCGGTAGCCTCTTCCCTTAAAAAGATGCGAAGGGATTTCTTTTGAAATGGTATAGAAGATAGTTTTAGATATCACTTAGAAGCTTGGGATAGAATTTGTCATCCAAAAAATGGTGGGGGTCTAAACCTAAAGTTGTTAGCATTAGTGAATAAGGCCCCTTTAGGGAAATGGGTTTGAAAGTTTAGAATGGATCGATAGAGTTTATGACGATCCGTCATAGTAGCCAAATATGGAGAAGAATAATGTTGGGTTAAAAAATCATATGGGATAGGCTTGTGGAAGGGTATTATGGCCGTTGTCAGTCTAGTTGAACCCAATTTTACATTCCAGATAAATAGAGGCTCAATAATTCGATTTTGGAAAGACATTTGGTGCAGATCTACGAAACTAAAGGACGAATTTGGTAATATCTTCCTGTTAGTGGTGGATAAGGACGCTCTAGTGGGGGACTATTTCAAATTGCAAGATTCGGGAGTGGTGTGGTGTCCTAAGTTGAGGCAGGATTTGAATAACTGGGAAATTGCGGATCTGAGTCGTCTCTTTTTGTGACTTAGGTCTATCTCTTTGAGGCCTCAGAGCAGAGATGTTAAAATTTGGTCTACAGGCAACAATGGTCGATTCTCAGTTAGATCATTACTACAATCTCTTGGGTCAGCTCCTTATGCATCATTCCCTCATAGAATTGTGTGGAATCCTGAAATTTCATCTAAGATGTCTTTTTTTCTATGGAATGCAACTTTGAATCATATTCTTACTTGTGATCATTTAAAATCTAGAGGATGGAGGTTGCCTAATCGTTGCTTCTTGTGCTTACAACCTACAAGCGGAAGATACAGTGAATCACTTGCTTTTGCATTGCCCTATTGTGGGTCTAATCTGGGGGTATTTCTTATCCCGAGTTGGTGTCGATTGGGTCTTTCCTCCTTCCCTTCACAACTTCTTATCACATTGGGTTCTGGTTAGTGAGGAAGTGCGCGGAAGGCAATTTGGGCGGTCCTTCCAAGGTCATTTCGTGGGTAATATGGAAAAAGAAACAAGAGAGTTTTTGACAACTCACTCTTCTCTTCATCATATTTACTCTCGTACATGCTTACTGGCAATAGAATGGGCAGCCATTCGGCAGGAGGGGACGGATCTAAAAGCCTTGCTGGGCTGACAGTATGCATCTATCAATACAAAGGAATCCTAGTTGCGATAGTTTCTTGCTTTATTTTGTTTCCCTCACGTTCTATTGAGTTTATATTATTGTAAACTCTTTACTTTATAGCTCGTTTAATATATTGATTATTGCTCTCATTATCGATCAAAAGAAAGAAAGAGAAAAAAGCAACAAATTCACATGAAATGAACCAACAAGAACCACGCCTAAATACCTAATACCTAACAACATATTACATAAAGATCATAGAATCTAATAAAAATAAAGCATATATTTCCAATCCCTTAAGATCTCTTCATATAGAACACCAAAAAAGAATAAGTTGACGAGTCCTTGCACACAAAAGAAGCAATGAGAGGTCGACTCCTTCGAAATTGTGTCTATTTCTCTCCTTAGTCCTTCCAGATTAACCATATAATGGCACTTGGTGGTAATAAGGCCCAAATTTCTGCTAGTGCAGAGCCTAGTGAAAGCTATGACCAGCAAGATAAGAAGTCCCCGAATGATCTAGGTAAGACCCAAACCACTCCCGAGAAAAGAAGAAGCTCTAAATACCCACATAAAAAGAAGAGTGCAAGGGTAAATAATCCACCAACTCCTCCTCGGAATGACAAATTACACAGCGATTATCTAAACTCCATCATTGGCTTTGGAGATGTTCATAGGTTAGAATCTTATCCAAACATGTTGTTCAAATTAAAATAATATTTTTTTTAAAAAAGATATCTTTGAAAGTGCCCCAGAGTTCCAAACGGTACGATGAGGAAAATGGGGATTAAAAGAAAAGTGAAGGCCTGGTAGAAAGATTTGAGAAATGACCCTACAGGTCCCTAGACCACAACCGACTATCCTTGGCTAGCAGGCTAGGACTAACCAAGTTCAACCGATTTAAGAGCTGAGACAAATCCTCTAATTTCTGATCGTTAAGATTACGCCTCAATCTAGGCATCTAGACAGGTACACCCTGAATCATTTAATATATCAAAAGTTTAAAAGAAAAGTTCCTAACAATGTTCTCATAAGTCATAACAACTATTTATAATGAAATAAAATCCCAAAACCTAACATGAAATAAGAAATTAATCTCAACCATACACCTAAAAACCTTAAGTATAATAATTTTAAAAATATCTAAAGTCACTCATATTTTCGTCACTAATTTTACTGCAAAACTTCTAATCCTTTTATATGCCCAAAACATTAGAATCTTGACAACTTCATGAGATTTCTATTGTAGAACTCGAAAAATGCTTTTCAACCCATTTGACGGCTACTCAGTCAAATATTTGACCAAAAAGTTATGGTGCCAAATCCCTAGGATTTGAGGAACAACAACCTCTTTTCCCTGAATCTATTCATCACACCTTTATTTCAAATTTATGGCCGCATCTCTTTTGCACACCTAATCCAAGCTCTATCTAGGGATTTCAAATTCACTATTTTGAAGAAAAAATCAATCAATTTTTCTCTATTTTCTTATTACATTTTGGTCAAATTTTCTCTGATTTCTTTTTACATTTTGGTTTCCAAGGAACCACGCAACATGAAATCTCATTTTTCTCTATTTCTTTTCTTCCACTAAGTTTCTAGGCTACCAAACATAGGGTAACGGAAACTAAGGAGTAGAAAAACAAGTACCTCCATCATGCAGCTCCTTGTCCACATTTTAGCTATTTAAATCATGCCTAAAGTAAACCAACTAAGCCTTCCATTTGTAGCAAAACTATGGAATTGTAACACTTTTTGATAGAAGATTCTGGCCAAAAATAAAGTGACAGAATTATCGTCCACTTCTTCACCTTCCAAAAGCGCTTCCTATATAAAGAAAACATTTCAGTGCTCCTCGTATTACGTATATGCCATCATATGCTATTCTATCAAATATTTGTGGCTACATCACTAAAAGTTGTTCAGTTTGGACCTTCAACTATTAAAGGGTCGTGTTTCAACCACATCTAAATGGGCGATTACATCTATTTGCACCCTTGAAGTCAAAAGAACGTTTTTGATCGAACTCCTATTTACTTGCCAACACTAGTCCCTTTTAAACATGATGCACCTCAAAACTTCACCAAGGGCGTAGTGGTCAACCAATATTTTGTCCATATATCGCCGATATTTATCGATATCGCTGATCAGCGACACATCTACATGGTATTTAAATTTTTTTACACCGTATCAGCCGATATTGAGGATATACCGACAATATATCGCCGTTATCGTGCAACATCGACCAACATATGTGTTTTGTTTTTTTATATATATATAAAAGGCTTTGGCCTTTGGATCTGAGTGTGAAACTCATTGCTTCACTCTATCTTATTTATTTATATAAAATATCATTTAAGTGAATGGTTTTTTTTATTTAAGATATTTATATATAAATAAGGTTATACCCAAGGTTCTAAATGTCGATATCACTCGACATATCGGAGTTGTGAAAAAAAGATATATCGGAAGATATATCGTTTATTAGTGATTTTTGAAAAAAATGAAAAAAAATTGGCAAAACATGGAATTTTGTAGTGAAACTTAAGGAAATGTTAAAATAGATGTTAATACACCTTTTAGAATAAAAATATTTAAAAAAACAACAATTTACATAAGAGATGCAATGAGAAAAGAGCAAAAATGTGCGCTAATGAGTGACGATAATTTTTATAATCAAGCACCAAAACCCGTGATTCTTTTTTTTTTAATGATTATCCATGTTAATTGTTTTAGACATATGAAAAGCTTATGAATGTACGTTAAAGTTGATAAATAATTGAAATTTAATTTAGTTTCTCAAACTATTTCTATATGCAATTGATTAGCTCAATGTTTTTTCAATTTTTTTACAGGACTGAATCAATATGGAAAGGAGAGGAAATGGTTAAATGATTGGAGACCCTGCATCAAGAGAAAATGAAGACGACTGTAATTTTAATAGACTATGAAGTGGATGTAATTATGTAAAAAGAAGTTCATGTAATTTTAGTGGATGTAATTATGTAAAAAGGAGTGAATGTAATTTTATTTGACTATGAAGAAAAGAAATTGATGTAATTTTATTTGATTGTGAAGTTGATATAATTATGTAAAAAGAAGTTGATGCAATTTTATTTAGATGTGTGGGACTCTTGTTTATGTTTTAAATATATATAATTTTTTATTTGATGTAATTTACGTCTATTAAATGTTGTTTTAAATATATATATAATTCTTTTACAATATAATTTTATACAAATATAATTCTTGTACAATATAATATTTTAAAAAAATTTTAATTTTAAGAATTATTAGCTATTAATAATAATAACATAACATTATTAAGATTCATAACTAAATATAATATCAATGAATTTCACGTATATCATTAAAATAAAAAAAAACCTTATATTAAAATTTTAATACATTTGCTTTTGGATTAGATGTCTAATATAAATCAATACTAGTTTTTAAAATATTGTTTTATCATATAGTATATTTTTTTACATAATACGTCATTTGTAGAAATTTTTTATACTAAACATCTGTTAAAAAATCTCAAGAGTAAAGTAAGATACTTTATTCAGTTATTCTTGACAATTAATAAATTTTAACTCTAATTATAGCCTATAGGGAGTTAAAAAAAGGACACTGTATTTTTAAAAATATAAAATTCAAGTTTAGAAATTTTAATTTTTTTAACCCTTGAACTCTTTATTTTTTTAACCCTTGAATACTATATTTTTTTTAACAACATATTTTAACCCTTGAATACTGTATTTTTTTTAACAACATATTTTAACCCTTGAAAACTGTATTTAAAAAAAATGTTTTAAAAAAATTATAGAAATCAAAATTATAAAGGGAGTACCAAGGTGACATTAATTTCTTTTATTTTTTTAAAACCAAAGTCAGATGCTTTAACCTTAAAGGTTAATGAATCTTAACCACAGTTAAAGGGAGTTAAGAGGAACACCCCTTTAACCTAAGATTTTAGAAAAACAAAATTCACAAGAGCTAGCGCGGGTTAACCATAGTTCAAGGCTGGTTAAGGGGGGTTTTGTGAGGTTATGAAATATCTTAAGGATATAATAGTAATTTTACTAAAATGGATAACAAAAAGTCTTAAGGAACTTAGGTTATTTGCTAATTAAGAAACAATATTGAGTTAATATGTAATATGTTATTATTAATAATTTATTTGAAAACTTAAGGAACTCATTTGCAAAAGCCCATATCATAAGAGTTCTCTCTCACAGTCGCAACCCAACAGAAAAGGAAAAAAAAAAAGAACAGAAGATGAAAAAGAAGAGGAAGAGGGTTTATTCACCTTCAGTCTCAGACCTTCGGTGGCTCAGGTTACGGCGACGGGCGACTGCGACTGCGATGGCAACGGCGAAGGTGATGGCGACCCTCCTCTCAGCTCTCGCAAGTCGCAACCACAGTCCACGTATTCTTCTTTGATCTTTCTTCCTTCTCTACTCTAAAATTTCACCCTTTTTTTTATCCTCTAAATTAAAGGTTGATTCGAAATTTTTGTCTTATTTTTGGAATATTGCCTGCATAAACCCCACTCAACATGTGGGTTTCCTGTTATTCCAGTCTTTTTGGGTCGATATCGACGATATATCGTCGATATCGACGATATATCGTCGATATCGCCGATATATCGCCGATATATCGCCGATATCTTCCGAAATCATGCAAATTTTCTTGAATATCATGTAAACGTATCGGTGACCTCCGATATCGAAATATATCGGCAATATATCGCCGATATTTTCGATATTTCGAACCTTGGTTATATCCCATATTTGAATTAAATAAAAATTATCCTAACTCCAAATTCTTAAAAAATAAAAAGTCAACTTTTCAGTTCAAGAACAAAATCCATTTTTTAGCGCCTTTTTAAGAATTTCAACTTTCAAATGCTAAGATATTTTTCAAACCTTAAAATTTTCATAAATTCTACAATATCAAAACATTACTAAAACCCAAAAGTCCGGTAAAAAAAGTCTAATATTTTAGTCTTCAGAAATATTTTCATCTAAAGGTCAAAAATTCAACTAACAGTTCAGCAAAAAAAGACTATACATTCAAATTTTACAAAAAACGAATTAAGCATATTATGGGCACCTTCCATTTTAAATATTCCCAAATTTAAATTCCAAAAAAATCATATGTATATATTATTTGGTATGAGCGTATAAATGGGTATGGGGGTACAGCCTTATCTGGCAGTGTCAGTGACAATTGTGCTCTCAAGAACATGGTTATGCACGGCCAGAGGACCAATATCCATATGAATATGTTTTTGTGTGTGTCACATCTATATGGATATAGAGGTGTACAACCTTATTTGCTAATGACGGTGACAGTCGAGCCTTTGCGTAACTCCTCTTGGTTTAGATTGTAGTTCTTGAGGTGGGTTGGATTATTATTATGTATGTTTGTATTACTACGAATCTTAAGAATTAATAATTTATGATTGCTTGAGAAATTAATGAATCATTTTATGTAGTTAGTTATGATTTAGGATATGAATCAATCATACATTGTGTCGTCAACGCAAATTTTTGCTCCCTTCTCATTGCATCTCTAATGTACATTGTTGTTTTTAGAAATGTTTTTATTCTCAAATGTATATTCACATCTATTTTAACATACCTGAAGTTCCAATGCAAATTTCTATGTTTTGCCCCATTTGTTTGCCATTTTTTTCCAAAAATAACCGACAAACCATATATCCCCGATATATCTTTTTTTCACGGCTCAACAAGTCGAGCGATATCGACATTTAGAACTTTGGAAATACCTAATTTCTCGCGACATATATCGAAGAAAAAACATCTTAAGTTTAAAACTCCATTTTTATCGCGGTATTTTAAAAGTCCATAAAATAATTTTCTTTTTTATAACGTAAATTTCCCGAGATTTAGCCGATATTTTAAAAATATCACGAAAAATACCCAATATTGTTGGTTTGATTAATTTATCGATTTGCGATATTTATTACTATTTTTGTAGTTTTAATTATTATTTTAATCATTGCCGAAATTTGGGCGAAAAATACCTGGGAAAAACTTCATATTTGAAAATCTCTCAATAAAAAACTTCATCAAATAAAAACCTGAGAACGAGATTTGTAACACTAGTGGGTAGCATACACAAGCTCTTTATCCAAAGCTTTGGCTCGTCGCCCGAGAATTTGAGAGTAGTCATAAATTTCATTATACCCCTTTCCCAGAAGTTTCTGTTAGTGGGATGAAATATTTGATGGAATCCTAATAGTAAATGAAGCTTTAGATAAAAGATCAAGAAGTGAGAAAGAGGAGAATTTGTGCAAATTGGATCTAGAGAAAGCCTAAAATCACATATCTTGGGATTATTGTCCTATGTGTTAGGGAGGATGGGGTTTGTCCTCATATGGAAATGGTGGATGAAAGCATATTACGGAACCGCATCCTTTCAATCCTAGTATATGGCTGCTCTACAGGCTACTTCAAAAGTTCTAGCGAACTAAGGCAAGGAGATCCTCTGTCTCCATTTCTTTTCATTATGGTGGCAGTACTTAGTCGTCTAATTTCTACGGCTGAGGGGGTGGTTCTTGATGATTTCAGTCTAGGGACTAATGGTTTACTCGTATCTCACTTTCAATTTGCAAATGATACCTTTATTCTTTGTGAAGCCTCATCTCGATTCTCGCCAATTACATTTTCTTAGTCATCCTTAGATGTTTTGCGGTTGTGTCGAGTTTAAAAGTTAAATTCCAAAGATGGAGTTCTATGGTGTAGGGGAGGTGTCTAACATTGAGTCTTTGGCAAGGATTTTAGGGTGTAAGATTGGTTTTTTTCACACATTATACTTAGGCTTGCCACTAAGGGCAGGGAAAAAAAACAAAGCAATGTGAGACCCAATTAGAAGAGTAGTTGGGTGAAAGGTACCCTCTTTTCAAAAGGGGAGAGATTTACACTCTCAAAGAGTGTTTTGGCTAGTCTACCCATGTACTTCCTATTCCTCCTTCCCATTCCAAGTTCGGTGGTCGATTCCATCGAGGAAATGCAAAGGAATCTCTTGTGAAACAATAGGAATGAAGTCATAAAATACCATTTGCTGGAATGGAAAGAAGTGTGTCAACCCATTAGAGGATGGAGCCTCGACATTAGACCTCTAAGGAAGATGAATCAAGCACTCTTGGGGAAATGGTTGTGGAGATTTGGTGAAGAAATAGAGGGTCTGTGTAGAAAAGTAATAATCACCGAATATGACAAATCCTCAAAGTGGAATCCAAGGGAGATTAAGGGCAAGTATGGTGTTGGACTTTGGAAAGCCAGAATAAACAGTATGCCGGAGTTTTAAAACTCAAAACTATAAATCATTTGCATTGGCGTCGGGATATGAGGTCCAATTCCGGGAGGATCATTGGTGTGGGGATTTACATGCTTGCCAAGGATAGATAGTGTTCAGTGGCATCATGTTTTGACTGCCATATTGGTGTTGGCTCTTGGCTCCCTAAGCTCAAGAGGGACTTGTTTGATAGGGAGTTGTTAGATGCCCTTCACCTCCTTGGTCTAGGGTCCTACTCACTTCAGGTATGAGAGAGATAAAAGTTTGGGTTAGGGATCGTAGAGGCCGATTTTTTGTAAGATAGTTCTTCAGAGCCTTGGAGGGTAATCAGGACTCGTCATTTCATTACAGATTAGTGTGGAATTTAGAATTCCATGAAAGAGCAGTTTCTTCCTCTGGACAGCCTATCGAGACAAAATACTCACTCAAGACCGTCCATAAAATAGGGGTTGGAGACTTGCCAACAAATGCTTTTTTATGCAAGGCCAAGGAGGACACAGTGTGTCACTTACTACTCCACTGTCCTCCGGTTAGTAGGGTTTGGGGGTAGTTTCTATCCCGGTTCGGAGGGTTGTAGGTTGTTCCTTTCGTTTTCAATGATTTGATCTCGAGCTGATTCATGAAAGACCTAGCAGAAACTCAGGCTGCGAATTGGAGGATGCTCCTGGGTGCCATATTGTGGGGGGTGTTGAAGGAGAGGAACAGGAGGGCCTCGATGCTATCTTCACCCCAAAGCTCTTATGTCAGATCATTGCAGAGTGGTTGTACCTAAGGTTCTCGATCAGAGAAGATTTTGTAGACCATGAGTTCTCAGTGTTTTTCTAATTCTCTCGATCTCGATGGTCCTTTCATTTGTATAGTTTTCGTTTGGTTGTTTTTCTGTGGTCTATGCTGGTTCACCTATCGGTGAATTCTATGTACTTCGTTTCATACATGCAATTGATCTTTTTACTGATAAAAAAAAATATATCTAGACAATACATCGAACAAGGTTTGATACGCTTAAAAAGAACCTACTTATCCCTTTGGAGAGATTCTTGAAAATCCGTGATAGCATGAAACTCAATTTTAAAATTTAAAGATAGCGGAAAGAAAGAAAAAGTGACATATCAAGATGGTTTTGGTCGAGTGTTCTATAAAAAGAGGTTTGTCTTAGTTAGTGCACAGCCAGTTGGCGTTAAATGTGATTGATATCAAGGTTCTCTGTGGCATCATGGATTGATTAACTTGCTTAATGTGGTTCAACAATTGACAAAGAACTTTCTCCATTGACGATAGTTCTCCTACACAGTTAAAAGAGTTATCATTTCCCCTTAGGGTCTATTTGTTTAGCGAGAAAGGCTTGCAATAAAAGAATTTGTGTGGGAAAAAAGGCATTCCTATGTGTATTTAGTTAGCAAGAAAAGTACTGCTTTCTTTTCTTGAAATTGTTTGGTTTGCAAAAAAAAATAGCATGAAAATAAAATATTAATAATATGTTTCCTAAATTGTTAATTCTCAAGTTTCACGATTACATGCAACATATAAATGAAGCTCTTCTAGTATTAATTAGTCATAATTAATACAATACATAAACCACTAAAATATACATAGACCGTAAAATACACACACACCACCGTACCTAAATTTTCGGGAGTCGAATATGTAATCCATAGTAACAAAAACTTTATGGGCACATGTGTATGATATATGAGTGTAATGGATGACAAGGCACAGGGGCATGAATGGAGTATGTGATTTATAACAACTTTTTTTTCTTGAATAAAATACCTCCTTTTGACAGAAAATAAATGAAAAAGTGAATGAAATGTGGGACTATTGAAAAAGTTGTTTTCTCGAGAAAATGCCGTTTTCTTACACACTAACCACGGAAAAAGTAGGTTTCCTTGAGATAACTCACTTTCTCAGTGCTTTTTCTTGCCAAATGAACAGACCTTTAGGTGCTCATTTGCATAGACAATAGAAGTTAATGAAATATTTATTTATAGTTTTATACATACATCCATACATATATTAGGATAGGGAACATTAAGGTATATATCAAATCAAAATAGAACCACCACTGTGATATGCATTTCTTCTCAAAATTCAAGTTGGCCAACTTCCATGAGATGTATAGGGGTGTCATATACCTGTTTTTATCAACCAGATAGACTAGTGATGACATGGAGACTTTAAATTGGTCACTTGCCTTAATTTTATCTCCCAGGGAAAATTTTTGTATTGGCCATCAAAACACCATCAATTTGATTGCACACATCATTCTGGGTGTTCAAAATACAAGAAAATGTATTTTTTTTAAATGCACCCCCTCCCCTCACCCCACTCAAAAGTTAAAACACCCTCTATTTTCATACCCAAATGCTGGGCCATGAATGATATGCATGAAAAAAATGTAAAGAAAACTCCATTCATCCTTATCTCAAATAGGCATACAAGTATACAAGTGAAAGTTCCACTACTGATGCAGCTACATTAACTACTGTATAAAATATTTAGAATCTTGAAAATATAACTATTAGCATAGTGCTAAATCTCATGACCATAGCTTTTTGACTAGTTTGCAACCCACTGCATGGAAACCACTCAGGTCATGTTCAAACACCAGTGCTCCTACAATTAATTTTAGGTGAAGTATCAGAAAAACCAGACTCGTCAACTGAGAACTTCAATTCGTAAGTTATCAATCTGCTTACCCGGATTCAAGCTGCATTCAAATATGCAAAAAAAAAAAATCTAGTCTACATATTTCTTGTACATCAAAGAGAAGAATATGCACAAATCCAAATTCAGAACGGAGAAAACAATCAAACAGGAGTGACACTTGCAAATGATAAAGAAGTTGCAAATTAGCAATTAAAAAAAAAACAGGATTCTCCTTCTTTTAATACCTTGGTCTCTATCCATACAATCGCCACCATTATCATTCTCGTTCTCCATGCCGTCCAATTCTTCCGGGTCCTCCTCCTCCTCATCAACATTCACGGCATTCGAACTATGAAATTCTTCAGACACAATGTCCAGTTTCTTCTCCTCAACCGTTTCCACGACCTTAGTTTCCTCGATCACCACCGTAGTCACTGAAACCTCTTCTCTTATAACAACTTTCTCTTCGTCACCGATCGGCAACACCTCCTCAATTCCAGGATCTTTTGTCATCAAATCCTCACCATCTTGTCTAATTTCCTTCTCCACATCGTCGCTCGGCATCGAAACCTTCTCACTGTCTTGAACCTCCACGGCCAATACCTCCTCTTCTTGTGTAATTTCCTTCTCTCCTGAAGAATTACTTGGCGCCGATTCCTGATCCTTGTTTTCCTCTGTACTGTTCGAAGATGGAACCTCCGAATCAGAAATTTTGCTTTTCTTGGCGATACTCAACGGAGACGGCTGTTCTTTGGATCTTTGAGTCGGAGTCTTTGCCTTTGACGATTCATAAGCCTTCTTCGCCGAAGGAGTGATTTTCCTGGTAGATGTTCGAGGAGGCATACCTCTCAGTCTCTCCACGAGCAAGGGTTTTTTACTTTTTAGGGTTTGCAGATAGGGGAGAAATGGAGAACACTTGCAAAATACTAGGATCTTGCACAAGTTAAGTGAAACTGGTGACGTATTCGGAAGAGAAGTGAAAGGTGTGCAAGAAGCCAAGAAGTAGCGCTGTCGAAGGGCCGTGCAGGGCCCAGCCGCGTAGGTCTTACCGGGCTCAAGCCCTACCCTCAATTGCCGAGGCCAAGGCCAATGCCAATGCCAATGCCGGGCCAAAGGCCTGCCCACCTTACATACAGCCCTCTTCCTCGTTTATTTAAGCTTTGAAAGAGACCGATAATGCAATTCAAAGAACATCACAATGGAGTTTTAGTACCGTTAAATGGTCAGTATTAGTACCATTATTTTTTTTTAAAGGAAAAACACTACAACTTTCAAGTAGTAACATTAAACAATTCTTGAAAAAAACTACACTATTAGTCTGTTATACATTAACACATACACTCAGTAAGTCTTAGCCAAGGTTTGAAATCCTGAAATTATCGGTGATTTCAATCCCTCAACCCAAACGGAAATCCCAAAAATTTTGGTTCTCTTGTCAGGATTTTGGACCTTAGTTTATTAATATTTTATTATATATATATAATGAAATTTTGTACATTACAAAATGATATTTTATTAAAATTTAATATATTTAATTAAATATTATTATTTTATTTTAAAAATAAATATATATAAATTTAGTGAAAATTTTGATAAAAATATTGAAATATTTCAGAATTTTAATTAAAAAATTATTTAAAATTAAAATTTCAAAATATTGCTAAAATTCCATAATTTCACCCGAAATTTCCAAAATCCCGTTTGAAATCGTGTTTTCCGAAATCTAAACCATATCGATATCGATGGTGGTAGGCGAAACTGAAATTTCAAACCATGGTCTTAGCCACTGTTAGATTTTTATTTTTTTTAAAGGAAAAAAGTTCCAAGTTACTATATTTGAAAGATTCTCTCTATAAAATTACTACATTGCAGTGTTAGTATGTCATACATGCACACAATGAGGCTTAGGGGGCGTTTGGATTGGATTTTATTAGCCAAAAATCAATTATGATAAAATTGATTATGTAGAGATTAATGGTCAAATCATCATTTTTTCAAATAATAGTGTTTGGAGGTCAACTTCCTATTCTCCAAACACTATTATTTGAAAAAATGATGATTTGACCATTAATCTCTACATAATCAATTTTATCATAATTGATTTTTGGCTAATAAAATTGAATCCAAACGCCCCCATTAACCTCTTAGGTTATCATAAGTTAGTTGTTATGTTATATATTGTAACGTAATTGGAATAAAAATGTCATTGTGACCATAAGGTCAAATGGATTCGATATTGTTCTGGGATCATGAGGCGATGGGACACAGAGTCAATTACTTGTTCATCAGGTAAAAACTTGTAATTTTTTTTCTTTAACGAAAATAATCACCTCTTGCTGGTGGAGCGTGACCCCTTTTAACTATTTTTAACTGTGGTTAAGATTCATTAATCCCAAGATTAAAACATTTCACCATGGTTCTTGGAAAAAAAAAATAAAACACATGAGTTATAACGTGTCAACCATAGTTCAAATACAGTTTAAGCCTTAAAAGGGCCGAGCTTTGTGAGGGCAAGGAGCGAGAATAGAATATTACTCTTACTTTAATAAATTATTTTTATTTTTCCTGGGATATGGTCTATCTACAATTTGAGGTTAGGAGAGTGGAGCTCTTGCAAAATCATCACCCGATGGGAATGGATCCCAAGACCTCTCTTATGAGAGATGTCACACCCTATCATTAATGGAGCATAAAAATCAACTTATTCAAGTACTATTACTTAGCTAAAAAAAAAAGGTACTAAGCAAACTCTCAGTACTTGGAAAATTATTAGAATAATTCGGCTTCCTCCCAACTTCTCAATACTAAGCAAATTCATTAAATCCAGGTCAATATATATATATAAAAGAAAAAAAGACTCTTCCCAACTTGACATGAGCCTACCAAAGTCGAGAGATTAGCCATTAATTTGAGCTTGGGTTAAACACAGTTAAAAGTCGACTTAGGTTGGGCCGCCTACAAACTATTCAGCACTTAGGTTGGTTTTGGGTTGACCCTTCACCCAAACCCCTCAATGTCTGAGTTGCACCATATTTGTCCCCTTGATTTGGATCCTATTTGGGTAGCCATAGTTTGAAATTAACCATCTCGGTAGGTAGGGAGGGCAATCCAGCCCGACCCTAATAAGCCCGTAGATTCGATGGTTTTTTTCTTTTTGAAGGCCCGTTGGTCAGGTATGACCGAATTTCGAAAGCCTTCTCACTAGAAACACATGCTAGTTACATATATTTTACATAGTAACACTTTGATACTGCCTTATGTCAATATTGTATCAAAATTAGTCATATATTGTCACTGTCCCAAATTTAGTATTATGACTTATGTTAACATTTTAATAAAAATTATGTCATACATATAAGATTTATATATGCCTTATAATATTTATACATGCTTTAAGTGATCGTTGTGTCAAAGTTATATATATGAAAGGAAAGATGGCTTAGAACTAAAACACACAACAAAATATACAGCATACTAGCGAAGACCCCATGCAGTGCACGGGATAAGAAGCAAACCAATCAATTGCAATTTTTTTCTAAGAAATAGAATTGAATTTTTTTTTTTATCTTAATAAAAAATGAAAGAAATAAATCCACCGAAACCTAAATCTAGAAATATAGTATAGATGAACTAAAATTTACACCAAGTTTTAAATATAAATAAATAAAAAAGGAAAAAAAAACTCAATGCCTAGTTTAAGAAATCTTAAATTATCCAAATAATGTGGACAGTTTAACACTTAACTTGTTATATTGATGCAAAATAAAGAAGATTAATTATAAGGACAATCTGATCATTAGCATTGTTCAAGACAGTCGACAATGCAATATAAAGAACAAACCCAACTTATAATGGCAATTTGATTTTTAAAATTATAAATTTATGACAAATCATAGAGTCTGTAATATCGAATTAATAGAACTTTTTTTTTAAAAAAATAATAATAATTTGAGAAATAAATAATACCTTCTAATTTGTGATGAATTCAAAATCAAAATCCAATTAGTGATTAATTTTGATTTTTAGTAATATAATTAAATCTATACTATACATCCTTAGCCATTATCTTCAATGAACCACATAGCCAAAACCCAATCAAGACTGTTCAACTAATGATCATGATTAGATAGAGTATACCTAAATTTGAAGGGAGTGGTTATTGCTACCCACTTTAAATCCCCGCCAGCCCCTTTTTCGGTTGCACCAAACAACCCATATTTCTCCAAAACTTACTTGCCACCGATTAACTATACGGGATGACATGTTTCATTCTTATCCTCCTTCTCAAGGCTCCTCTTGCTGCTAATCTGGAGGACTCTTCAGTCCTATATCTCATAACTCAAAACCCTCAATAAAGCATTCATATGCCACCAATCATGACATGCAACCTTAAGTGATGCAAAGGTCTCAAGAGAGTTCAAGAGGTTCTACCAAGTTAAGATCCGAAAGTTACTATTGCAATAAACCAAAGAGTAACTTCCAACATTCCATTAGTTTCAGAGAACTTCAAAAAAATTTCAAAAAAATAGGATATTAAATTGAGATGAGATCAGGAACTTACTATTAAAATGAAAAAGCCGAGACCTAGAAATCATAAATTGAGAAAACCCATGCAATGTTAACCACACTCACGAGAACAAAAAGAGTAAAGGGTTTCAAGGGTGACAAAAATATTAACAAAAAAAAAACATAAAATTCAAATGTTGAGCATTATAACTTTTTAGAAAAAAGATGGGACAAAAGTAGAGATTTCATATGAGTGGTTGCATAAGCTAAATGGTGATGTTGAAACAGAAAGGTATAAAGAGATGACTCTCCTTCCTATGTATTTTATTTTGGCAGGTTTTAACATATAACATTAGGGAGAGGGATTGTAGTGACCCTAATTTAAATTAAATACACTCAGGGGTAAATTGGTAAATGATACTCTGAGGGTAATTTAGTAATTGATTTTTGTGTTTGATTATATGGATAACCTTGGTGGGGTAGGGCTAACCCAATAATTTAATTTAATGAGTTAAATTAATTAAATCTAGGTTATAAACAAACAGGCCTTAGTGGGGGTATATTAGTAATTCTCTAAATAAAGTTTAGTATAAATAGAATTGTTTAACCTAATAGTCATATTTTTTCTAAACCTGATTTAGAAAGCTGAGATACGTACTTTTTGAGGAGAGGGAGAACGGGCGTAAGGTTTGGAGATCGGTGAATGCTCGTAGAGAACCGGATTTCGAAGTTTTGGATCATCCGGGATAGCAGCAAATCTCTCCTAAGCAATCAATCTCTTGTCTTCTTCTCGAAATTAAATCTAGAGGCAAGTGAATATTTCTATAATTTAGATGTAGGGTGTGTTGTGATCACACAATATTTTAATGTGTTTTTCTTCTTGTGTTAATGATTGTGTGTATGAAAATATGTTAGATCGATAAATATTTTATACATGTATTATTCTGATTTATTAAATATGTTACGAGTGATTTTAATAAATGATATAATAATATATTAGATTTTAGGGAATAAAATATAAGAGATCTAGGAGATTAAATTAGTGACTTTCGGAATTGAGTTAATTTAAATGAGATTTATCCAATTTTGGTATTTGGGTCATAACTTTATGACATTTAGTCTGATTTTGGTCCGATAATGCATCGTTTCGAAGAGCTCGAAAAGAACTACAACTTTTGTGAAGAAAGTTTTCCCAAAATCAGTATTTTTGTGGGTCAAAATCTTAGTTAAAAATCAAAAAGGGAAAAATGATATTTTTCACATTAATTTTCTTAAGATATTTTAATTAAATGTATATATTATTTGAGTGTGGGAACATTGTTTTGTTGAGATTCCTTTATAACTAATTAGTTAGTTTGTTAGATGGTTGAAAGATACCTCTAACAAATTTAAATAATTAGTTACCAAATAATTTGTTAGTAACTTGACTTATATTTTTTTTTGTTAATTTGTTGGGTAGTTGAAAGATACCCTTAATAAACTTAACTAATTAGTTACTAACCAATTGATTAGTAATTGAGCTCTTTTATGATAGAATGAGTGTTTTACTAAACTCACTAGCATAAAAAGGGTTTCTTCCAAGCCCTTAGGGGTTTGTGAAACCCTGAACCCCATTATCATGGGAGATTGAGAATTTGTAAGGTTATAGATATGTGATATTTATAACTAAAGTTTCAGTTGTAGGAACACAGCTGAAACCCTTTTTGAAATAAAGTATGCTATGTCTGCCTAGATATCAATTGTAAATTATAGCTTTGTAGATTTTAATTATGATGTTGACTGTTATAGCTGTCATTTAATGTTTTGCTATATTTTCATAATAGTTGGAATTCATCTTCTAAAATAATGGTGATTCAATAAACATTGTTTTAACATTGGTTAAGGGTCATTCAAGGAGTAAATTGTGTATGACCTCCTTAAATTGATCATAAGGTGATATTGTGTACCACCCAATGATGGTTTCAAAGTGGTGTAGAGTACCTACCAAAAAATAGAGGATTGAGTTGAGTTATGTAAGACACTCAATTCTCAGATGGGTAAACTGTGTGAGACCCAAGGGATAGGATAAGCTGTGTGAGACCCCAAGGATTCCCTTGATCAATAGGTTAAGTTGTGTAAGACCCCTATTGACCGGACTGAACCATAAGTAAAGACTTAATTGAATAATATGCATAATTTATTAGTCATCTTATCATATGAATTGTTAATGTATTTAAATTATAGTGTATTCTCTTGTTGAGTTGTGGGCTCACCCTTGTTGATTCTTCTTTTTCATGTGGTGATTAAAAAGAATAGGAATTGCTCTCGTTTGAGCAAGTGAGACCAGCGTTAAAGTTTTATTCTTTGCTAGAGTGTGAGAGAACTGTAGTGAGGTAAACTATATGAAATATTTGGATGATTTAGTTTGTGGGAGAACTCATGTTATTGAGTCTTTTAGTTATGCTGGTTATTTAAATCTGTTTAATGGAGTATTAAATTATTTTAATTTCCATTAATATTAGAATTTTGTTTCCGGTTCACGCCTTGATATTTATACAAATATTAGTATTATTGTGTATAGATTTTGGGGCGTGATAGGAATAGAGAGAGAGAGAGAGAGGAGAGAAGCAATGTCAATGAAGATATTTGAGGTGATTTGATGGTATGGGACGATGGGATTTGGTAGGCAATCCATGGTCCCTTTTATAAGGTTTAAGGAAAAAACCAAGAGTTGCAATCCTAATTGACGTTTAGGTTGAGTACCTACTCAACAGTCATGAATAACGGAAGGAATCGTAGGCATTTGTGCTGGTCATCTCAAAGACTCAATATTCATAAACGATTCATAAACCGAAAGGACACTTTAGTTTTGAACCTGTTACATGCTTTCAACTTATGAATCCCACAATTCCTCTTGAATAAACTTAAATGTAATAACTAAAAATAGGACATGTGGCAACAAAGTTTAAAAGTGGTCCTAGAAATAATAGGAGACATTTCACCAATGCTCCTAAATTTTTAGAAGATGTGGCCAAACCAATGCTTAGGTTTAATTAGTAGTAATAAGGGTTAGAGAGAGAAAAGTTATTGATATATAGACACGTGACATCTACATATATATGTTATTTGTGTCGTTAATCTAGTATTATATAGGAAGCCAAATGACATGACGTCAATTGATTGGATAAATTATGAGAAAAATGTCAACAGACACGTGACATCAAACAAAGAGAGAATCGAGAGATTTAAGGTATGTCACGTGGCACCAACCAAAATATAGTATTAGTATAGATTATATATAATTTTATTTTAAGATAATAGTAAACACATAATATTATACTATTTTTAATACTAAAAAAATAACTATGTCATCGTGCTTTTTGCGTTGTATCATTTGTCTCAAGATTGAACAAAGGAGGAGAGTTGATTTCAGATTGGCAGCCTATTCTCCAACCTGATACACCATTGAGAGTAGGGCTTGGCCTAGTCAATTCATGCCCCAATGGCTATGACCGGATCCATTGTAGGTGCGGGCCGGGCCTAATAAGACTGGGCTTTGCCCATTGACAGCCCTACTCGTAGATGAAGGGATCACACTCATTAGTAGGGCTATCAAAGGACAAGGTTGGGGCAGGGGTCAACCCTAAACTTTGCTCTTAATTATAAGAGTGAGACCCTAATCATGCCCTAGCCTTTTAAAGGCCTGTATTAAGTAAGCCCTAACGTTGCCCTCAAGGGCCAAGACAAGAAAGAAAGCAATAAATTTTTTCTCAGTTACACGGAATGCCAATCCACCATATAATTCAATTGAAACTATTTAAAACAAAACAAAAAATATATAAAAGTAATGTAAACCAAGTTTACTAATGAACCTACATAAAACAGAAGCTATCTTGACAACAAACTATGGCTCTAATCTAAGTGTTATGGATAATCATATTGGTAGGGTTAGGGAATCAGCCATCAAAAGCTTAGGGTTAGGATTTTAAGGCATTAAAATTATGATTTTAAGGGGTTTGAGTTAAGGTAGGGCTGTCAAAGGACATGGCCAGGGTATGACATGGGTCAGCCCTACTCCTGGCTTTACTTATAAGGGTAAGACCCTAACCCTTCAAGGGTCTGGATTGACTAGGCCCTAACCCTTTCCTAATGGGCCGGGCCGGGTACCTGTTAAAGGCCTTTTTTGACAGCCTCACGACTTCTTGATGGGCCTTCTCATGGCTCATGAGCTCCGGCCAAGCTAACCGATTCCACACAATGCTCTGATTGCTCTCGGATTTAGCATCGGATGAGAAGATCCGAAGTTAAAGCGATTGCAAAACCAGAAGTGGGAATGCAACTCCAAAGCCTCAGTATATATCGAAATATCTCTTGCATGCTACAGATAAGGTTGATAATCTTCAAGGATTTCAGATATTAGGGTTTTCACCGTTTGTTTATTATTTCTATCTCCTCTACACATTTATTTCATTGCCACGCAAAACTTCTGGATAAAATCATCAGCTGTACGCAAATACTTTGACATTTAATGGAGATTTAGTCAAAACGCTATGTTTCTCATCTGACGATCAGGATTTGGCGATGGATTAGAATGATAATTTTTATTTTTATTTTGAATTTCTTAAGTTCATTTAAGTTTCATTGTATGATTATATGTGCCATTGCTGTTGAGTTACATTTTGCAATTATACCAAAATGCATAAAACTGTATGTGCTCTAAGTGTATGATTGCTAACAACGATGAAGTCTTGAACTGAAATGTTGTACCGAGATGTCGAGAATTGGAAAACTTGATTTAAATTTGCACTATTTATATTATTTTTGGGTTGGTGAGAACCTTTTTTTATAATTCAATAAAGGCATAAAAGGCGTGGTGATCAAAGTACAAATTATGGTTTGCCAATTTATCATCAATTGAACATTTGAACTCACTAATGCCTTTACATGTTATACCTCAAAACTTTCGCTCCGTTAAAAACACCAATCACCCCAATGAACGCCCTCTAGACCTCTAAGAATATTGGCGGTTCTCCGTTGTAGAATACAATTGATGAAAACATATTTTTTGGATGGAAACTTCAAATATGTATATAGGGCAGGTCATAAGAGGGGATTACAGAAGGGGAATGGAGCCATCTGTTGGTAGAGGCAATTCTATCGGTGCCGCTTTTAGCCATGAATCCAAATGATTGAAGCCTTGAAGAAAACTGAAAGGAGAATGCAACTTTTTTTCAAGCTGACTTCCAGAGTCCATAGAAACTCTCTAGTAGTATGGGATAATATGCCATCTCAGAGATTATAGTGTTCGTTTGATTCGTTTCCTCTTGTCTAACCTCAGAGAAAAGTCTATCAATTGCTTTGAGGGAGTTGATTTTGCAATTAAAATTAATTTCAAGAGAGCTTTACATATCTCTGAAAGGGCATTGCTTTAACATTAACACAATCTTTTGTTAGGGAGAGTCGATATGGAAAAGGTGGCTTTCTTGTAGGACATTGCTAATATTGATATTAAGGAAGAGAAGGGGCCAATCTTTGTAGAGGACAAGGAGTTCAAATTTCGAAACCAATGCAAAAGAGGAGCTAGAGGAACTTAGTAGGAGGCATAAATCAAGAGCACAAATGCTGAAGTAGGGTAATAACAAATAAGACCAAATTCTTTTATAGGACAACGAATCTTAGAAGACGTAGCAATTCCATTTCAAGATTGAAGGAGGACCCGTGTGTGTGTGTGGGGGGGGGGGGGGGGTTCCTTATGAAGAGTATGCTCTATTAGAGAGGCATTGGTCAATTGATATTCATATATATATTCGGAAGTCCTCATTGACATGCCATATTTGGATGGGCTTTAAGTTGACAATACATTAGAAGGCGGGGACCGATCGGAATGCCTTTTGAGGAAGGAGGTGGTTAGGATATTGGAGTAATAATTGGGGAAGCTCTCAGCCCAATTGTTTTCTCCATAACTTTCTAGAAGAAGCATTGGAGAATCATCAACGACGATATCATGAGTGTGCTTAAAGCGTTCCATCATAGCGGACTTTTGAGAAGCGCTAATATAACCTTCACAATTTTGATTATGAAGAAGGGGAAGTGAAAGAGATGAAAGATTTTCGACCAATCAGCCTTGGGGAGGTTATACATGATTTTAGGAAAGCTGTCAAACTAAAGAAGGCATTTGCGGAGGTGATCTCTAATGGACAACTCATCTCCACTACACCGTATCACAAGAATCCTGAAGATATCTTTAATTATCCAACCCATATATTCTCCTCAGTGAGATATTGTAAAGTTATGTTGTACTTATCCAACCCACAATCCTCTGTGATTGAAATATTTTAGGAAACTTGTGATTGTAATATGGTTGGACTCGAGTCTATTTTGTGTGTGCAACTCGGCACATAGATCTTGTGTGCCCCCACTAATAGACAGGGCAAATTCATCTCGAGTGTTGTTGCCAATATATCCATAATTCGTGTTTGTGGTGCTTGTGAGCAATGGAATTTACCGCATTTCCTTTTGGGCAATCTTGCCGAGGAACAACGTTAAACGCCTGAAAATAGAGAGTTGCCACCTATTTAATTGGGGGAAAATAGGATCCCAAAACAATGGACAAGGCCTAAGGTCCAAAATTGAGAATCTAGGTAAGTGATTCGGTTAAGCACCGAGAAGGTGTTAGGCATCCTAGGACCCCCATTTGGAGATGGTAACCTACTCCCTATGTTTAAGCCAACTAAGGAAGAAATTCAAAAGAAACTAAGTATGCTATTTAATTATGCTAATTAAACAAATAAAGTAGGATTAAAGAGAAAAAAGAAAACTAATCCTAGGTGAGCTGGACCCGTTAGGGCTGCCTACATACCTGACTCGGCGGGATCAAGTCAACATAGTTTGATACAAGCAAGCATGCTAAGAGGTTAATTTTAGTGTTTTTGGATTTTATCATGTTTTTGTGATTTTAGATAGTAGTTTAGGCTCATTTCGGAGCATAGGTAGTTTAGGCTCATTTCGGAGCATGGGAGGTTGACAAGTTAACTATGATTAAATATTAACCTGAGGTTGATACAAAAGAAAAATAGAGATGTTGGCCTAAAAGAAGGGAAAATGGGTGCAAATCATGTTCGTTCAAACGGAATGTGCCTCGCTTCGACTATTGCTAGACGCTAAAAGAGAAAGACAGGGGTCTCAACCATATTTTTTTTGATCGGTTACAAGGGTTGTGACCATTGCTAGACCTTACAAGTAAAAAAAGAATTAGAGTGCTCAAAAGGAAAAAAAAAGACCTCTCCCTTATGGAAAGGGGTCCCTTTGTACCATTGGATTTGGTGTAAAGAAGCCCAAGTCCTAAGAGGGAAGAAGACTTCAAAAAGGTCCTAAAAATGGACTAGGATCAAAAAGGAAAGCAATAAAGGAAATGAGCTACACAAAAGGAAATGAGTGCTCATCCTCTCCTTTTTAATGGGGCCCCTCTATACCATTAGATTGATTTAGAGAGAGACCCAATAAGGGATGAAGATAAACTCTCAAAATGGCTCTAGAAATGGACAAGAACCCAAAAGAGATAGATAATGGCAAAAGGAAATACAAAGCAAATATAATAGTATGCGAAGTAAATAAGTTAAAAAAGGGAAGAACTAGAGGTGTAGGATGAAGAGGGTGAGATGAAAACGTACCTTTCTCCCTTGCTCTTCCAAGCTCCAAGTGTAGACTCCAAGGTAAGGGTGACCTTCAATGAGGGGTAGCCTCAAGGCTCTTGCTAAGATGTTGGATTAGTGTTGGAAGGGGTTGAGGTTGATGGAGGAATTCTCCCTCAGAATTTTTGGAGGAAGGGAATGGGTTAGGGTTTGGTCTAAGGCTAGAGAAGAGGGTGAATTAGGGTTTGGATATGGGAGAATGGAGGATAGAATTAGGGGTTTTTAAGATTGGGGTTCAAAGGTTGAATTGGGGGGCTATTTCTTGGATGATTTGGAAGGAGAGAAACCTCAGAGTATTTGAGGACTCCTCTTCTTCAGTAGAGCGTATTTTTGCGCGAATTCGTTTGGTTGTTTTGGAATGGGCAGGGCTTCACTTCGAGGTAGAGGCTCTAAGGGAGGTGATGGGTTGATTAGGTGATCTTGGGTGCATGGGGTCTCTTTGGGATGAGTTTATGTACTTGTAAACTCCTTTTTCTTTTCTTGTGTGCATTTTTAATGCCTTCTCGTTTTTAATATATGATGCTTACTTATAAAAAAAAAAGTTGAATTGGGGGGGGGGGGGGGGGAGGTGTATTTATAGGTTTTCTAAGGGTTAGGGTAGTTTGTTAGTTGTTAGGGAAGTTTGGGGTGATGTAAGAGCATCTCTAGTTACAAAGTCATTTGTTCCTTGTGCCAAAGCCATTTTTTTGGCACTGATACAGTGCCAAAATGCTATAATTTGGCATTGACGATCCAATAGTGCATTTCAAAAAAAAAAAAAGTCATTTTTTCTCAAGCTCATAATATAGTAATTTTGCTTGAAGAACCTGGAGATAGGTAAAAAAAATTTAGATAAATTAAGAATAAATTAATTATTAAAAAAAAGTAGAAATCTCACATTGTCCACTTCAGTCGTTCCACTTTGTTGCCTATTTTTATGTGTGAGACACCCACGAAACTTATTGTAATTCTTCATTATTGTACCCCAACGACATTGGATAGAAATTTGTGATATTACACTTTGATTGTTAGTGTTGACGATGAAATTTTGGAATACTCGATTCCAAAAATCCTTCTGTGTTTTCAAGTTACTGACAATCGGATCTTGGGTGATGTTCAACCAAACATTACAAATTGCCACATCTTGATCCGCCGTGAATGCCTTTCCCGCTTTATTGAATGTTGAATGCCTTCCGTTTTTTTTTTTGGGAAAACAAGATAGTATAAAAAAAAGAGAGAATAAGAACAATAAAATAATTGAGCACAATACAAAGTGAGTAGGAAATTTAAAGGGAATAAAACAAGTAAATAATTGAGTAAAATAGAAAAAATTTATACACATTTGTGTGAGGGTTGTTAAAAATAAGTCAGTAAACTTCTAGAAATTCAAACGAAAAAGTAACAGTTGAGTTGAGAAGTTATCATTGGCATAGAGACAAGAAAGCCATTGGGATGACAAAAGTGTAAAAAAAAAGTCAATCAGTCGAACATCAATATGGCATTATGGCTTTTGCAATTTCTCACGCTAAATATGGCATGAGAAATGACGAAATCCATTTTGCCCACCGGTTTTAACATCACATTAGAGTGTATTTGTTGTCTTCAAAGCTTTATTTTACATTTGCTCGATTGATTTGATTCCACACTAGAGATGCTCTAAGGAGTATGGGTCACCAAATTAGCGTTTAAACCCTAAAAAAAAAATTTCGCGGGGTTCGTTCTAACGGAATTGCGTCCCATTCGAACGATTTCAGTCCGGGGACTAAAAGTGATGCCAAACCAAAAAACATAACCAAATTCGTTTGAACGGGCCAAAATCCGTTCGAACGGGTTTGAATGGGATTGGTTCCGTCCGAACAAAACCCAAAAAGACAAAAAAAAAACCTGGTTGTTTATGCCATTAGGACTGATTTGATTCAAATCGGGATTCAAAGTATAAATCGTAAGATTCAATCCACTTTTTAAAAAATTGGTTAAAAAATGCAAAAATATTACTAAATAAATATGAAAAATAGAATAATCTATTATCCAAAAGATTTCATCCATATCTATATATTGATAAAAGAAAGTAATGAACATTACATTGCATATACTATAAAAAGGCATGAATGAACTCCATAAATTTTTTTTAAAAAAAACTATATCATTAAAGATTAATCAACAAAAGTAAACTCATATACTCATATTGTACGAGATCAAGTGTCAAAAGACTTGTACAAATAAAAAGACTAATAAAATAAATTATCAAGGGACACTATCAAGTTTTCCTAAAATCCAACTCCATCATCTTTCTTCTTCCTCATTTCTTCTCTTCTTTTATTTCGTTTCACAGCATGTCAACAACAGAGAGAAGGGGTTTTGACATGTCCGTATTAGGGGTTTTCTTGTTTCTTCTCTCTTCTTAAAAGACATATAATATCTTTAGAAATTAAAAAGAATAAAAAATAATTTTCAAGTTTTGATCTGTAAAATGGATTTTGTGCTCGAATCGTACGATTTGAATCGCAAATCGTAATCAGTATCGCAAATCAAATGAGATTTACCCAATTAAGATTTTCACGATTCGAATCGTAGAATTTGAATCGCAAATCGTGAGGATTTAATAACCATGATGCCATAAATGACCAAGGTTGCCTTCTCTACTTGGGTTTTGGTTGCCTGCTTAGGCTAACTTGGATTGGGCTCAGAATGGGGCGCTAGGTTGGGGTCCCTTGGAGCTTTTGGAGAGAAAGAAGAGGAATAGAGGCTGCAAAATGGGGTGCTTAGAGCATCTCTAGTGTTGAGTCAAATCAATCAGCCAAAGGTAAAATAAAGCTTTGAAGATAACCTGACAAACTCCAGTGCTATGTTAAAACATTTGGGCAAAATAGCTTTTGCCATTTCTCACGCCATATTTGGCTTGAGAAATGACAAAAGCCATTAATGCCATTTTGGTGTTTGACCGATTGACCCTTTTTTTTTTAACACTTTTGCCATCATTAAATGATGTCATCCCTCCATCAATCCGGCTGACATCATCAGATGAAGTCATCCCTCCAATCAATCCGACTGACATCATCAGATGATGTCATCAATCTGACTAACATCATCAGATGATGTCATCCCTCCATCAATCCGTTTGACATCATCAAATGATGTCATCCTTCCAATCTATTTGGCTGACATCATCAATGATGTCATCCCTCAATTCGATTGACATCATCATATGATGTCAGCCCTCCAATCAATCCGACTGTCATCATCAGAAGATGTCATCCCCCATAAATCCAGCTGACATCATCAAATGATGTCATCTCTCCAATCAATCATGATGACATCATCAGATGATGATATCCCTCCATCCTTGACTTCATCAAATGATTCCATCCACCATCCCTTTGTCAATCCAGCTCGACTGACATCTCAGGTGATGTCATCCTCATCCTGTCATCATCTTTCCTCAGAGATGTGAGTGCAAATTTTTTTTACTGCTTTTCCTTCCCCGAGTGCAAGGACCCGATGCGGAGGAACAATGCTAAAAAAGAGGGAAGCTTTGCATGACAATGGCTTTTGCATTTTGAAAGAGTGACCACCTATTTTTAATTATGAGGGAAATAGTAGCCAGGTTGATATGGACAATGGCCTATGGTCCATGGTGAAATTTTAGGTAAGAAAGAGATTTGCTTAAGTCTTGGGGAAGGGGTTAGGCACCCCAGGACCCCATCCTAAGATGGTTACCTACTCCTTAAGCCTTTGCCAAACAAGCTTTTTGTCAAGTGATTTACCTAAATATTTAAAAAATGCTAATTAAGAGGGGGGGGGGGGGGGGGGGGGGGGGGGGGCGTGATAAAGGTTTTTAAACTAATGGGGTCGCACCCTTGATCGGGTTGCCTACTTATCCGTTTTGATGGAATCAGACCAATAATAGTTCGGGAGGGAGGAGATCATGCGTAGATTATACTCTATTTCGAAGTTTGTGGTAGTTTAGGTGCTCGTACCAGAGCGGGGATATTTTAAGCGCTCTTTTCAGAGCATAAGTAGTTTTAGCTTATTTCAGAGCATATGTAACGCACCTTACGTCTTTGATTGCTTCTTTTGGGATTTTTTTTGGATTTTAAAATGTTTTGGGTTTTGATTTTATAATGCTTTTAGATTTTAGTTTTTTTTTTTTTTTACTGTTTTTGGTACTTTTGAGGGATTTGAGGGGGCTTGTTTGGAAGCCCAGGAGGTTAGTGAAGTCTAACTAGGGTCAAGACTAACCTAATTTAATTTGAAGTTGTTTGAGGTTAGGGTTTAGGGATGGAGCCTAGGTTTAGATGAAGGAAGCTAAGGATTAGGGTTTGAGAGGATTAGGGTTTTCTTTTAGAGAGAATTCTCTATAACTCTAGGGTTTTGGCTAGAAATTAAGGCTTTTGATGGAATGAAGGGATTTCTTAAGGATTAGGATTAAAGGAGAAAAACTATGGGTATTTATAGGTTTTTCCAAGGGTAAGGATAGGTTGGGAATAATCCTAAAAAGGCTAGGGGTGAGGTCATCCCGAGATTGGGTGTATTGTGTGACCTAATTAGGGTTCTAATGGTTTTTAAAAACTTTGCGTACTGGAACCGTTCGAACGGTGGTAGGATCTTTTGAACGATCTGGGCCAAAACAAAAGTGAAACGGCCTAAAAAAATTTTGCTCGGCCAAAACCGCATGGGACCATTTAAATGATTGTCGGACTGTTCAAACGGTCTCAGTTACTTGACTGAGATATGGAAAACTGTCTGCCACTGTTCAAACGGTTATGAGACCGTTCAAACGGTTCTAGACAGAAATGACCATAAAGGGGTTTTTGACAAGGTTTTGGGCTGGGCTTTGTACTTTGACTTGATCTTGGACATCTTGGACCTTGAAGAGGAGTTTTTATGCCTTGATTGACATTCGGAGCTCTGAAGAATTGGGTAAAAGAGGGATGCAAAAACGGGGTGCTGATAGGAAGAGCAAGATAACAAATACTTCGAGCTCTCATTTTTGTGATTTGATGAAAAAATTTAACAAACAAGCAGAAAACACTAAAGAAAGGACGACTCGAAATAAAGAAAGAAGACTAAGGGTAATAGAGAAGATCATTGAAAGGAAGCAAAAAGAGAAATGATATAATTATGATGATGGACACCTCCAATATGGAGCTTTACCCACGTTCTCATTACTAGCACTGCAAGAATGAAATTTATGCCAAAATAATAATACGTTCAACGTACTCTGATTTTTATGTTCCTGTTCTTCCTTTTCCATGATTATGTATTTTGTTTTCTTTTGTTGTATGTAATTTTATGTATTTTTCTTTTTATGTAACCTTAAATTCAGTTAATGAATTGAAAATTTTCAAAATATCAAGTATCGCATTACGAAAATTTTAATTCAAAGTACAATTGAAATAAAAATACACCTACCTAGGGGGGGACATATGAGCCTTACCTCCTAATGCAAGCTACACAACACGAAAAGCCAAAAAATTAGAAATAGCTCTAGGTGAATGCATGATCCTTTAAAGAAACAAGGATTTACAGAGATACCAATTAGACATATACACTCAACCTTGTTTTCTTTCTCGAGACCACACGTGTTCAATAAGATCATTGTGGTGTGTATGATGGACTATAGAAGATCAAATCATATGATGATGAGCAATGAACTCAGTAAACAGGGGTGTCGGCTCCCATGACACTTGAACTGGAGTGGCCATTTCTGGTGCATCATAGTCGTCATCTACAATCATCATGCTTATCTTCAATAATCATTTTGTGCAAAATAATGCACGTCTTTATAATGTAGCCAAGATGTTCACGACTCCAAAATCGCACTAGCCCCCGTACAATAGCAAAACGTGCTTGGAGCCCCCAAATGTCCTTTTCACATCCTTTCGATATGCTTCTTGCATAGTTGCAAATAATTGCATTTTCAATCCTTGAGGTTGGGAAATCGTTTGGACGAGGGTTGCCCATTGAGGGTAAATGCAATCAACAAGATAATATCACATAGTGTATTGGTGGCCATTAATGGTATAGTTGGTAGGAGGGGCACGCCCTTCAGCGAACTCAAAGAAAAGATGAGACCGATCAAGAATGCTGAGATCATTGTGAGACCTAGACATTCCAAAAAAAACATGTCATATCCACAAGTCATACGAGGCCACCGCCTCGAGTATAATTGTCGATTCATGTACATGCCCAGTATATTGTTCATGCTACGTAACCGGACAATTCTTGCATGACCAATGCATACAATCCAAGCTCCCTAACATTTTGAGAAATCCACGTTTCTCCCCCTCCTGTAGTAGTTTAGAAATGTCCGCTGCTGTCGATGATCTCAGGTAATTTCTTTCGTAAATGGAAGTGATCCCTTGACAAAATCTCTTCAATGACTCTGTTGTTGTATTTTTGCCGATTCTCACGCACTTGTCTACAATGTCAGTGGACATGCCATATGTAAGCATCCTGATTGTTGCAATCATTTTCTGTAGATCAGATAACTCGGGAATGCCGATAATGTCATTCCTATGGATGAAGTAACCATCATATTGTTGGATCGCGTTTAAGATACGAAGTAATCATTAATTAGTCCAGATAAACGGGGACCTTAGTGAAGTAATCATTAATTAGTCGCTCATTGCTGGAGACTCTATCATGAGGGATATGCTGCCTCCTTCTTGTAGAACCAACATGTTCAGTCAGTTGGTTATCTCGTTGCATTTCCATTTTGTGGAACTCTGATGCTAGTCGCATAACATACGTTCTTTGATCTTGATTGGACAAAGGTTCATCAAATTCTCTTCTAAAAAACGTTCTTCTAAAATTGCTCATTGTAGTGTTGAAAGTATGAGAATATTGATGATCAATGTTGAAAATGTAGTATGTTTTTTAATAAAATTTGTTAATTTATAGAGGAGAAAAACAATGGCATTTTTTTTTCATCAACAGAACTTTTTTCAATTGTACTTTGTACTTGAATTGATTTTTTTTTAATGCGATACTTGGTATTTTGAAAAACTTCAATTCATTTATTTAATTCAAGGTTACATAAAAAAATACATAAAGTTAGGTACAATAAAAGAAAACAAAATACAAAATCATGGAGAAGGAGGAACAAGAGCATAAAAATCAGAGCTTGTTGAACGTACCATTATTTTTGCATAAATTTCATTCTTGCGCTGCTGGTAATAAGAATGCAACTGAGGCTCCATATTAGAGGTGTCTATTATCATAATTATATCATCTCTCTCTTTGCTCCCTTTCATTCATCTCCTCCATTACCCTTAGTCTTCTTTATTCATCTCGAGCTGTCTTTTTTCAGTATTTCCTATATGTTTGTTAAAATTTTCCATCAAATCACAAAAACGAGAGCTCGAAGTATCTTCTATCTTGCTCTTCCTACATGATTCTTATTCGGCTTTCCTTCCGCTAGGCCTTTTAGTCCTTGGGGAGTCAATGTTATCTCTGATTGGATCTTGATCAGAGTCGAGAGAAATGAGTGTGTTAGGAATCTGAGAGGAGGACGGGGATTGGGGGATGGAAGTGGTCATTTTAGGAGTCTTTGATTTTTTTTTGGACCCCAAAATTTGTCATTTTATGCTATGTTGCAAGATTGCCCAACAATGTTTCAAAGATTTTTTTTTCTTTTTCTCAAGCTCATAATACAGTAATTTTGGTTGAAGAACCTAGAGAGGGAAAAAATCAGATAAATTAAAAATAATTTTTTTTTTTTTTAAAAGTAGAAATCTCACATTGTCTGCTTCAGTAGATCCACTTTATTGCTTATTTTCTATCCGTGTGAAGCATCCACAAAATTTATTACAATTCTTCATGATTGTACCCCAACGAGATTAAATTTGTGATCATACACTTTGATCGTTAGTATTGACTGACAACTGGATCTTGGGTGATGCTCAACCAAGCATTACAAATTGTCACATTTTGATCCACCGTGAATGCCTTTCCCTGCTTTACTGAATGTTGAATGTCTTCCTTATTTTATGGGGAAAAAAAGATAGTATAAAAATAAAAGAGTAAAAGAAAAAGAAAATAATTGAGCACAATACAAAGTGAGTAGGAAGTTGTAGAGCACAAAAACAAGAAAATAATTTAGTACAATAAAAAAAATTAGACATTTGTGTGAGGGTAAAATAGTAAAAAAAGTAACTATGTAAAAGTTACCGCTGTATAGAGAGCTATTGGGATAATGACAAAAGTGTAAAAAAAGGAAAAGTCAACCGGTTAGTACCTTTTGCCTATTCAGTTTAGCACAACACTGGAGTATGTCAGGTTTATTTAAAGCCTTATTTTGCCTTTAGCATGTTGATTTGAAAGAGCATTGGAGATGCTCTTACAGTGCTCTAATCAACGGGAGCACATGTGATCTGTTTGGGTAGGATTTCCTCGTTGTGATGAGTGAGTTGTATGAGTTAGGGCGTTTCGATAGAGTGATTAACAACACCTTTGTAGTCCTGATTCCAAAACAAAGATGGGCAAAGGACATCAAAGATTTCCGGCTTATCAGTTTGGTGGGAAGTGTGTACAAGATCCTATCCAAAGTTCTAGCTACTCGACTTAGGAGGGTGATGGGTCTTATTATCTCATCCCAACAAGGGACTTTTGTGGATTGGGGGGGGGGGGGGGGCAGATTATAGATGGTATATTGATAACCAACGAATGTGTTGATGACATTATTCGATCCGGGTTTATTATGCAAAGTGGACATGGAGAAAACTTACGATCATGTTAGTTGGGAGTTCCTGGGGTATGTGTTGAAAAGAATGGGGTTTGGTCCCAAATGGTGTCATTGGATGAAAGTGTGCATTTCATCTGTAACTTTTACCATCCTCATTAATGGTAGTCCGACCAGTTTCTTTCAAAGCTCTAGGGGGTTGAGACAAGGGGATCCCCTTTCCTCGTTCCTGTTCATCATTGTATCCGAAGCTTTGAGTCGGATATTGTCCCGCGCTGGTGGTCCCATTTTCAAAGGGTTCTCTTTAGGTAGGGATAGATTCTGCATCTCCCACCTCCAGTTCACAGATGATACCCTTATCTTTAGCAGAGCATCTCGCTAGAATCTTGTCTCACTCAGGAGTCTCTTCCTTTGTTTTGAGGCTGTGTCGGGATTGCGTGTCAACATGTCCAAGTCTGAAATAATAGGAGTGGGGAGGTTTCAGGAGTGGCCAATTTAGCGACATCTCTAGGATGCCGAGAAGGGACCCTCCCATCAGTGTACTTGGGTATGCCTATTAGGGCTAGCTTCAAATCCAAGGCAATGTGGGTCCCGGTTTTGGAAAGATTCGCGAAGCGGCTAGCCGGATGCAATCCTCTTTTCTATCCAAATGGGGGAAGTTATCTTTGAATCAATGTACTCGATCTATGCAGTTTGTCTACCTTTCATGTCCACTCTAGTTATCCCTCGGTCGGTAGCATGGTCCCTCGAACGTATGCAAAGGGAGTTCATTTGGCATGAGAAAGGTGGCAAGTTCAAGTATCATCTCGTCGAATGGGCTTGTATTTGTAGCCCCAAGAGTGAGGGTGGTTTAAATTTAAAGCCTTTGTCGTTAGTCAACAAGGCTCTACTAAGGAAGTGGATCTAGAGATTTGGAGAGAATAGAGAGAACCTATGGCGGTCTGTGATTGTGGCTAAATATGGGAAACAGTCTTGTTGGGTTCCGAAGGAAATTAAGATGGCTCATGGGGTAGGGTTGTGCAAGGGAATCATGTTAGTGGCGAGCTTTGTGGTTCCCATTTTTCGAGTTCAAAATTGGTAGGGGCTTTGAGGTCCGTATCTGGAAAGACTTGTGGTGTGACCCCACGAAATTACAGGATGATTTTGATACTATATTCCGTATAGCATTGGATAGGGATGCGTCAGTCGGGGATTACATCGATAAGGGGATTGAGGGGGTTGTTTGGTGTCCTAGGTTGAGGAGAGGGGTAAACAACTGGGAAGTTGGCAAGCTTAGTCGACTACTAGAGTGTTTGGGGACATGCTCCCCACTCTCTCAGAGTCGGGATTGCTGAGTATGGTCTAGAGGCAACAAGGGTAGGTTTTCAGTGAGATCTCTGGTTCAGATGTTGGGGCCCACTCCATATGCTCATTTCCCTCATAGGGCTGTGTGAAATCCAGACAATCCTACAAAAGTATCTTTCTTCCTATGGAATGCCGTGTTGAATAAAATACTCACATGTAATAAATTGAAATCTAGAGGGTGGAGGATGACTAATCGTTGTTTTATGTGCCTCTAAGCGGATGAGTCGGTAGATCACCTACTCTTATATTGCTCTGTAGTATGTGAGATTTGGAGTTTCTTTTTGTCTCGAGTGAGTGTGGATTAAGTCTTTCCCTCTTCCCTTCAAAACTTCTTATCCTGTTGGGAATTGGCAAGTGAGGATGATTCAAGGATGGCTATTTGGTTGGTCTTGTCGGGTGCTGTAGCATGATCCATTTGGAAGGAGAGGAACAAGAGATTTTTCGAGAACTCTTCCTCATCCATGTACCATATCTGCTCTCAGACTTAATCGTTGGTGATAACCTGGTGCTCTGCAAGACAGGAAGGGGTGAATTTGGGTTTATTGCTAACATGACTTGTATGGTGGTCGGAATGCTATCAGGGGATAGTAGGGTTGTACAGGGGATAGTACGGTTGTATTTGTTTTTTAGTTCTGCTATGAGTATCGGTTCACGTTCTCGTGAACTATGCTCTTCTTATCTTCTGGACTTTGCTTTCTTTTTATATATATTTGCTTGGATTATTGATCCAAATTTTTTTTTTGGATATGTACAACATATCTTTAGCATATCTCACAAAGGAGAAGGATAGGGTTGGATATCTTGTGATACGATGTGGTGGAGATGAGTTGTCCATTAATCTCCCTTATTAGGGCATTTATCAATGGCAGTCAGATCTTGGATGTGACGTTGATAGTTACAAGTGCATTGATTCTCAATTGAGAAACGGGGTTCTAGGAGTTGTATGCAAATTTGAGATGCAAAAAGCTGATGACTATATGAATTAGAAGTTCCTGGAATACGTCCTAAGAAGAGTGGAAAAAAGTGGATGAAAGAAAATTAGCATCTCGTTGGCTACCTTTAGAGTTCTGGTTAATGGGTACCTGTCTGGTTTCTTCAAAGCCATATGGTTTTTGTCAAGGTGAGCCTCTCTCTCCTTTCTTATTCATCTTGGTGGTGGGGAAGCCCTGAGTGGGATTGTTAAGGAAGTTGAATTGAGGCAATGTGCTAGAGAGATTCTCAACGAGGCTATATTGCTTTTCAATATTCATTTTTAATTTGTCAACTACTCTATCATCTTCTCTAAAGTGAGTTATGTCTAGCTCAGATACTCGAGGTGTACCTTTAGAATGGTTTGAGGTGGTCTCAAATCATTATGTCTCTCTTCCAAGGAGAGTAATGGATGCAATGAGTAATACGAAGAGCATCGTTGAGTAAGCAGGAGCAATGGGTTGTAGGACACTAGGACTATATCATTTCTTTCATCTATCTTAGGGCTACTCCTGGGGGCAATTATACTAGGCAATATGGATCGGGTAGTGGAAAGATTTGAGATTAGGCTCACCTCATGGAAGAGAGGATACTCAACCAAGGGTGGAAAGTTGTATCTAGTGTTGTCAGAACCGAACCGGGCATCGAACTGGTAGAGTGGCCGGTTTCCAGTTCCACCGGTTCAACTGGTCCGGTTCGATAGTGTACTTTTTGCAAAAAAAAACCATTTTTTTCATTTTTTCCGGTTTTGACCGGTTCCAATTGGTTCCCAACCGGTTTTGCCACCAGTTCTCAAATAGTTCCGGTTTTGAGGGTTTAGGGAACCGGCGAGGGGTCGGTTCCCGGTTCGACCAGCCGGTCTGGTTCTGACAACAGTGGTTGTATCTCATCTGGGCCACTTTGCCCAATCTACCCATCGGCTTTATGTCCATGTTATCCATTCTAGCTTCCATTGTGGCTAGACTAGAATAATTAGTATGTTTCCTGATTTATGGTGGAATGACTTGGAGGATAGGAAGAAATATCACTGGGTCAAATGGAAGCAGGTGTGCAGATCAAGGAGAAAGAGGGTATGGGATTTGGGAGCTATACTAGGGAAATGGCTTTGGAGGCTTGGGGAAGAAAGGACATTATAGGGAGAGCAGTAATAGCTAGTAAATATGGGTGTTGTAAAGTGTGCGGGATACAGTTGAGGCCACAAGCTGATGGTTTAAGCATTTGGCGGGGCATCAGTAATATACAGAAGGAATTTTCAACTTAGTTCTGTGCCTCCATAGTATGGAAGTCTCTTGGCTTTCTTTTTATGGACAACTTGTTTGGTTAAGATACAGTGGATTATCTCAATAGTAGTAGTAAACAGATCATTCCAAACATGTGTAGGAAATGCCGAGTTGGTGGACCTTTTGCTACTTCACTGCGAATACTCATCAAATTTCTGACAGCTTCTTCGAGCAAAGCGGGATCGCATGGGTAATGCCCAAATCCTTATGGAGCTTCATCTGAGTGGTTGACATGTGTGTTTCAATTCGAAGGAAGGGTCTCATGGGTATTGATAACTCTAGTTATAAGATGATGAATTTGGAAAAGAGGAACTAACATATTTTTACAACAAATCGGAGTGTTCAGTCAGTTAATCAAGAGTATTCCACTGCTACGATTTTCTGGCCCTCCATTCTCAAGGACTTAGGGACCTAGGGTTGTTTCGGCAGCTAATTTCTGTCCTAACTGGCATGTATTTTTGGTGTGCTATTTGTATAATATTCGTATGGTTTTGGGTTTTCTACACTTCCTTGAGACAACCATTTGTATACGGGGTTTGTAATGAGTTTAATCTTTTGTTTAATTATCGCTTTAGATCGAATCCCTTTCTGTAATGAGGTTATTCTTTAAAAAAATGTCGGATTAATCTTCTGCTAAATGATCTCTATAGTTTTTTCCATGTTAGTCAGGGCGTTGCCTAGGCAGGGGCGAAGCTAGGAATTTTTCCTTGGGGGGGCCAAAGTATGGGTCTTGGGGATTTGGGGGCATAGGCCTCGAATTTTTTTTTTTTTGGCAATGGGTCTGGGAGAGCTATTATTTAAATAAATTAAATTGTATTTTTATTTTATTTTTATATTTTATATATAAGGAAAATTATTCTTTTCGGCGAAATTGGCGGGCTTCTACAACCGCCACATGTCCCTTTTTAACACCCAATAACTATGGTTAAGATTCACTCACCCCTAATATTCATCCATCTAACCTTGGTTTTTAGTAAAAAAAATATTAACCTTAAGTTGATTAAGCTTAACCATAGTAAAAAGGACGATCTACTAGCTGCCATGTGTCCCTTTTAACACCCACTAACTGTGGTCAAGATTCACTCACCCCTAAGGTTAATCTTGGTTTTTACAAGAAAAAAAAAATCTTAATTTGATTAAACTTAACCATAGTTAAAGGGAGACGGATGGAGTGCGAGTGGAAATTTGGGGGGAGGGGGAGGTGGAGGCATTAACTCCTAATATGGGGGGCCACATATATAAAATTTTAATACTATATTTTTTTTAAAAAAATCTACCTAAAAAAGAAAGGATTTTCCAAATTTTTTGGGGGGCCATGGCCCCTCCCTGCCCCCCTGGCTCCGCCCCTAGGTGACTTTCTCACCTAGCCACATCCTGCAACACTCGTTCATGATCATATTTTTTGGCAACTACTATCCTGTTGTTTGAACCTTTCTTTCTTGAAGAATCTCTACTATAAAGAGAGGACGCTGCAATAGTAGTAATTTTGACTGAATTATTTCTCGTGATCACTACTTTTGGCGTCTCATGTTACAAATTGTTTACAGCTGGGTGAAAATTAATAGGGTAGGTAGCTTACCTGTGTAAACCTTCCCATCAAGCTACCTCTTGGATGAGCGTGAACTAGAAACAATATGTCGACTGTTTGATAGTAACTGTGATCCATCTCTTGTGTTTAGTGGCTAACATAATACAGATACTGACCCATTTGAAGGTCTATTTACTGGTTGGTAGGAACTTTTAATTTGCTCTATTCTATGCTGGTTAAGATGGTTTATGCAAACTCTGACTCTGGACTTATGGAAGTTCAGCTTGTTACTGACAGCAGAAACCGGTACTGCTGTTTATGTTCATCTTTCTTCAGCTGTCTGTTTCAGCTGCAATATTAAACTGCTGTTATCAAGTTACTGCAGGACATGTATTGGTGGAACCCCCGATATTAAGGGCCCGTTGGGCATCACTCCCAAGGAAAAATTCTCTATAGGATAGATATTCTGATCACAGTATCTGGCTCGGTGATCTCATAATCTGGCTTCACACCTGTCGATCACTTACTCTTCTTATTTCCTTTTACTACTATGTTAGTGTTCTTCAGAATACTGCGTGAGTACCTCTTTCCATGAAATTCCCTCTCTACAAATTTTGTATGAACTCCTGTCTATCTTTTATTCATTTACATGATGTCACAGGCATTGCGTGGCTGCCTAAAACCATTCCAATGGGTAAATTACTTTAATATCATTGTGAAAGCTTACATTCGTACATTTTTACTTATATTACTGATGTTCATATTATTTGCGCTAATTAATCACCCTATGAAAAGAGAAACAAAAGAGCCTAGGGTGTTCCACAATAGCTTGGGCCATATGGAAAAAGAGAAACAAAAGACACTTTGAGGATTACTCCTCTTCGCCATCTTGTTTATGGTATTGTATCCGTATGCGTATGCTGGTCTTTGATTGGTGTGCGATCCGGTTAGAGGGAGAGAATCTGGGAGTTGTATTGGACTGAATGGGCTGAATGGGCTTCTAGGTAGAGCCTACGGTGCTCTGCTCTCTGTTTGCCTTTTGTTTCTTTCGTTTCTCTCTTTCTTGAGTTCACTTTCTTTGTGCTAATATAATCGTTGATTACCGATCAAAAATAAAATAAAATAAACACCCTTACAGCTCTCAGAACTAATCAACCAAATTGGAAATGGGCTCTTTGAAGGATCAAATTGCTTTCATAATGAGAGAATGTCATTCTATAAACCTATTTATCTTGGTTCTTGGACTCCTATGCAAAATTAATCCAATGAGATTATTGTAACCAACTAATCCTAATATTTTGCTTTCTTTGGATGGTCAGAAAATTATGGTGAATTATATAAACTATAAAGTAGATAGATCGGATGATTAGGATTATCCAATCAGGTCATCTTCTATCTAGGAGTACTCCTAGGTGGAGCCCATTTAGTAGTTAGTCAAACCTCTCTGTGTACTGCATGCACTGCTAGGCTGTTGGTAGATGTGCCTAGCAGCCTAATCTGATGTGTATATTAGATCTACCACTTGAACAAAACTTGCAGTGAGGATGGGAAGCATGATTCAATCCAAGGAACTTACTTGAATTGCCAATTACTTTGTTTTTTCTCACACTTTCCACATCGAGTCGGATAGGACCTGAAGATTGAAAATTGTGCTCTGTTAATCAATTTATACCCTGTGCATCTGGCTTGACATCCTTAAGTCATCTTGTTTTTCTAGAGGGGATGAACTTGACACTGTTTTAGCCATATCTGGTGCCGACAAGAAAGTGAAGCTGTGGTAGCTCCACTTGGTACATAGTAAAGGAATCTCTAAATCAATTGAAATCATCTACCAGCATAAAGGAGCAGTATATTAGATTTTGTCATTATATGCTTCATGAGATTTTGGAATCTCTTTCTAGGTTCAATAGTTCTAACCGGTGTTTTAAAACCAAAAAACTTGGAAACTTGCCTAGTAGAGTCAACTCACTATTGGTTGCACGGTTGGGCAGCACGTGGGATGGAGTTTGAGTCAAAGACCCAGGATACCCACGTTTATCACAAAAAAAAATAAAATCGAATATATATAATATTTTTCTAATACTACACACATATATATGGTATAAATTCAAAATTAATGATAAATCATTCCTAAAATGAGATATATAATTTAATATATACTAAATACCTCATTTTGTTTCGTATTTATAATTAAGAGTGGGTGGGGTCATAGTTAGCAATTCGACGTACGGTAAAAATTTGGTACGAGAATTATTCGAGTACAATTCGGAATTTGCATTCAATAGTTCGATTAAAAATTTGGCGAAAAAAACACAGAACGTCAAAAGTACGGTACGAAATTAATTTGAGTATAATTCGGGTCGATACTCAATAATTTGTTAAAAAATTCGTCTAAATATATACAATTACATATATAAAATTTATAAGAAAATGCATTAAATCTTTAGTTCATATTATAGAAAATGAAAAAAAGAAGTGCAATTGGAGAATTAGACAGACAGAGAGAGTCGAATGTGGAAGGGAGACTAGAGATTGAAAGAGAGAGAGAGAGAGAGAGAGAGAGAGAGGGAAAGTCGCTCTTGAAAGGGAGAGTGATAGTTGCCGGTGTTGACAATATTATAAAGTCGGATACTCGGTCCTCAACCTGGTGGCGATTGGATGTGCCATTGTGACAAATGACGATTGTGAAATAGTTAGGGTTTGAGATTTAGAAAGAGAAAGAGATCGAGAGAAAATGAGGGGACTAAATAATGGCCAATGAGTGCTTCATGACTGGTGGCTGACGACTATTAGGGATGTTGTGGCCAATGAGATAGGGAATAAGGTTAGAGATAGAGAAAAAGAAAGAGAGTTATGTGCGCATGTAAGAAAGATGATTTGAGATTTATCTTACGAGTTTGTATATATATATTATTTGCGAATAAGTTGTGAACGATTCGCGTATAATTCGTCTTACTTAAAAAATTCGTAAATGTTTACTTAGCTTTGCTTAATACGGATGAATTATACGTATGATTCGTTATGAGTATTATTCGCGTATAATACGCGAATTTACTAACTATGGGTGGAGTGTGTTTAAAAAAAAGAAAAGAAAACATATTTTGATCACTCGGGTAGGTCGGTTTATTTGATTTTATGTTTTAACTAAAAAAGTACAAAATTCGGACGAGTCAGGGTGAGTTATTCGGTTTTCAGTGTCAAAACTGAGTTTTACTTCAAACTCAACTCGAAACTTGGCCGAGTCGAGTCAACTCGACCGAGTTTCGAGTTGACTCGCCGAGTTTTAATACTATGGTTCTAACCAAGTTCTGACAAATGCTGCTTATATCAGCCAAAAAGTATAATATACAACATGAAGGGAATGATGTATATATAAGTAAACAGTCTTCCTTATCACTTGCATATTCTGATAAATTATAATACAGAACATGAAGGGAAGGATGTATATATAAGTAAACAGTCTTCCTCATCACTTGCATATTCTGATATTACTGTAACTTTTTGGGTGACTAGCAAAGTTCCACACAACAGACAACGTCGGTGGTTTCAAGGGCCCACTAGAAAGAAAGTGGAGATGGAACTGTGGTTATTAGGAATTAACTTGTCGAATCTAGATGATAAGTAAACAAATTACCTCCGTGAGGGTGTCTTCATATTTGTCAGTTTACGTATAGTTACTTTGGGCTGCAGATGATAATTTGTTAAGTACCGTCAGGGTTCCAGAAGCCTGTTTACTCGATTCAAATTTCAAACAGATGAGTTTAACAATGTATCTTAACTTGCTGAGTTAAACAAGAACTTAGATGAGTTGACTCAAAATTGACGAAGCTTGAAAACCAGGTTGCAACTTTAGCATTTTTAACCAGCATTGTTGTATCTAGGGCTGCACAAAGCCCGATCGGCCTGTTAGTACTGCCCAGTTCGGCATGGGATCGGCCCAAATTTTAGGCTCGAACGGGCCAAGTCAAGCCTAAAAAAAGCCTGAAAACTCATTTAAGCCGAGCTCGGGCCAACCCCTGTGCGGCTCGGCCTGGCTCGATTGATGCTCGGCTCGAATATTATTAAAAAAATTGAAAATATTATTTATATATATCATTATTATATATATAAATAATATAAAATATTATTTTAAAATAATAATAATAAAAAAGTATTCAAGCCGAGCTTGAGCCAAGCCAAGCCCGGCTTGAGCTTGAATCAATTCGGCCGAGCTGAGCTTTGTGCCAAACTTTTGAATTCCGGCCGAGCTTCAGGCCGCACTTTCAAGCTTCATTTTGGGCCAAGCCGGGCTTCGGGCCTAGATCAATTCCTTTCAAGCCGAGCCGGACTTGGCCAAGCCCAGAAAAGCCCGGCCTGAATACAACCCTAATTGTATCGATAAGCTGAAGGAGCGTTCGAGTCAGTTCTGGTAAGTTTTTCACCGTCTACTCCTAGTGTGAGTTTTTCTGCCTGTATTTATTTGTTTTGTATTACACAACTTAATACCAATTTTTTCTTAGTCATTTATTGAGCCTTGCACATACATTACCTTGTATTCCTTCCATAGGTGAATGGGGTAGATCATCCTTTAACATATTCTTGTGGTGAAAATAACTTGGAAATACAAAAACAGAAACACACAAGAACTTGACAGATTTACATGGTTCACTTGATGTGGGGTACATCCACGGAGAGGTTGCCTACTTGTCTAGCTCAAAGCAAAAAAATTAAGAGATCACTCTCTCACAATCTCTCATACAAACTTATTCTCTACATAATAGAAAATCCTAAACTGAATATATTATATATAATATATCCGGTCAGAACCTTAACTTGAAACAAACTCCTAATACAATTAGGAACATTTCGTACAAAAACACGCGTGGGTCGAAAAAAAGCCGAATGAAAGATACTCTGCATGGAAATATCGGCAAATTTTCTTCAGTAGTGTAATTTGTACTTTGGCGTCAGGGTGAAACCTTAGTCACCCAATTCTGTAAAATCCTCAAATCAATGGTGAACCAAATTAGAGAGTTAAGTGGTCAAATTAGGATACTTCTCAGTTTCAAAAAATGAATAAACATCGTCAAGTAAATGGAAGGATTCAAACTATTGTTTCCTGATATATTTTTAAAATCAGATAATTTCTAAATCTCGCATCAATAGCAATTACAGATCTTAAGTTTGTGGTAGCAATTAGCAATTCCAAGTAGAAAGGCAAGTGAATAACTTGGAACCTTGCTGCCTACAAAGACTGCCTAAATAAATCCAGAAATATATTGAAGTCACTGATAGTCTGATACATAGAGCTGAAAAAGAAAGAAAGGAAAAACAGATAAATGAAGAGAGTTATTCATGAAAGGCTACCACTGATAAAGATAGCCGAAACTAATTGAGGAATTCAGGTACGAGGAATATGACTACAGTTTTCATGGAGAATCAGTCATTGTTTGTCCACTATCACACAGTTATTATACGATGGTACCCACCGTTGTACAAAGGCTTGTCAACCATATATTTTCTCTGAGATTATTCAACGTTTTTGGGTCCCACACATTGCTCGATTGTATTTTTTTTTTTGGTTTTTGGGGAGCAATAGCGATCCAAAGCCACTTCAACTAGTCAATTTTTTTTTTTTAAGCTCCGTATGGTTAATTTTTTTTAATTTAATTTTTCTAAATTTAAAAGTAGATTAGGGGTGAGTGAATCTTAACCACAGTTAAAAAAAAATTAAAATGGGAAAACTTGGCAAGAAAAGGAGTTCGAGACGCCTCTCCTCGCGTCACTGACCGAGGAGGTGATTATCTTCATTTTTTTTCAGATGTTTTTGAAAATGCTATTTTTCTAAAATCATTATAGGCATTTATTTATGGGTGTGTCAAGGGGCCAAATTTGGGCCTAAAAACTTATTGTAAGCAGGCCAGACTCGGGTTGGGCAATTATCCCCGCTGCAATGTGATAGTTGACAAGCCCACCAGTTGCACTAATTTAACTTATAACCTACACCTATTAATTTAGATAAATGATTATTGATAACTCCTACAAATTTTTTTTCAAAGTAACCCATTAAACAATATATATATATACACACATAGAGAGAGAGAGATAAACCTGAGAATACTAACTTTCACTAAGACTAATGAACCAGTTGCACTAATTTAACTTATAACCTACACCTATTAATTTAGATAAATGATTATTGATAACTCCTACAAATTTTTTTTCAAAGTAACCCATTAAACAATATATATATATATATATATATATATATATATATATATATATATATATATATATATATATATATATATATATATATATATATATACACACACATACATAGAGAGAGAGAGATAAACCTGAGAATACTAACTTTCACTAAGACTAATGAACCAGTTGCACTAATTTAACTTATAACCTACACCTATTAATTTAGATAAATGATTATTGATAACTCCTACAAATTTTATTTCAAAGTAACCCATTAAACAATATATATATATATAGAGAGAGAGAGAGAGAGAGAGAGAGAGATAAACCCGAGAATACTAACTTTCACTAAGACTACTGAATTTGTAAGTTTTCATTAATCTTTTTAGTCGTGTGGACCAATCAATGCGAAGCTCCCACTTGGAAAAAATAAAAATATATAATTATAAAACTGTTTTTAATCCAAAAAGTGTTGTACTACCAGTAATTATAGAAAGAGAGAAGATTAAGAAAGCAATGGATGTTTTTTTTGTTGTAATCTAACAACAATGGTAATTATGATAATTAGATGAAATAAGTGGAGGGAATTAGAGCAATGATTCAGTTCGTTGTCTCGTCTGGGTGAAAACTAAGTCCTAACCAAACTAAAAATAAAATAAAATATAAATGCATGGAATGGAAGGGACAGAGAGCGAAAGGCACCATAACCACCTCCACCAAAATTCTGCTATGAGTGTTGTCGCACTAGATTCTAACTGTTTTCGTTTCTGATGCCTACACGTGTCCTGTGTCATACCAATCATGTGTGTAATTTCCTTATGTCACAATTGAGACCGTTCATCATTAACTTTGATACATAATAGAAAATCAAAGAATTGACCGCAACCTCAGCTTGTTTGCCGACTCAATAGGAATGCCGTATCCACCAAAAAAATAAAAAATGAAAATCGGAATGCCGTACGATATGCATTTTCAAAGTCTTCAGTCAGTTTACAACACTAACTATAAAAATCGGTAAAAAAAAAAATAGAAAAGTGGTTAAAAATCTCTTGATAGTACCTACTGTTATAAAATCCGGTTAACAAACAAAGGAAAGTGATTAAAAACTACTATAGAGAGGGCCTTGGCTTGCCTCTGGCCAAGCCAGAAAGGGCTTATCTCGGGGTTCCATAGAATAGGTGACATGTGGTGGAGAAGTCAAAATCATGGGGCCCATGATTTTTACTTCTCCACACACAAATGGACATGTGGCGATAAGTGTGTGAGAATAAGGGAGAGAGATATCAAAAGGGGAGAAGTCAAAAATCATGGGGAGAAAATAAATGACTTCTCCCCATTTTTCTGCCAGCTGCCGCACAATGTATGGAACCCTGAGGCCCCTTTCTGGCTTCGGCAGAGACAATCCGAGGCTCTATAGAGAGCTAGTCCGTTAGATTTTCAATTTAATGCTATCAAACTGTTGCTAGATTTTCAACCAAAAAAAAAAAAAAACTGTTGCTAGAACCGGACCTGACCGGCCGGTCGAACTGGAAAAATTGGGAACTGGTCCCTCCAAAATTGAACCCTTTTAAAAACGATTATTTTTGTTAAAACCGGAAGAATCGGCTGGTTGAACTGGTAGTCAGAACTGGTCATAAATTGGTAAAAAAGGAGAATTTTAAAAAATAAATAAAAAAATGACATGATCGAACTGGTCAAACCGGGAACTGCCACTCTGCCGGTTCGATGACCTGATAACATTGCTGTCAAGTATTAAGTAGGGCCATCATTTAAAGCATGTGCCGATATGACGCCATTGGATTGAAAATCTAATTGTACAACTCTTGATAGAGTTTTTAATCACTTTCCAGAAACAAATAGTACTTAAGAGGCAAGGGCGGAGCCAAGGGGGGCTTGGGGTATGTGCCCCCAAAATTTTGGAGAAAAATAAATTTTTTATTTATATATAGGCGTAACATTGGGCATGCAAATGGGTGCACCCTCAGCTTTTGATTTTTTTTTAACTATAGTTTACTCTGAGAACTTAGAATCCTCTCTATTATAATCGGACTCCTTGGAGTCCCATACAGGTCAACACATGCCCTTTTTAATACCTCTTAACTGTGATCAAGATTCACTAACCCTTAGGATTCAACCACCTAATCTTGGTTTTTAGAAAAAAAAAAAAACTTAAAAGGTTAAAGTTGTTAACTAAAGTTAAAAGGCTTTTGTGTTTTAACAGAACTTCAAGGAAGAAAATATATTTTAACTATTTTGCTTAAATTATTTAATAGGATATAATCATTGGACAAGAGGCAACACCTAAACTTTTGAAACAAAAATTATTGTATTATTTATTAGGGCATAACCATTGCGTATTGCGTAAGGATATCTCTAACTTTTGAAATCAAAACATATTTTTTATTCAATGTTATTTAATTATTTAATAGAGCCCATAGGGCAAGGAGTAGGGGTGACATCGAGCCGAGCCGAGCCGAATCGAGTAGTGGTGTGTTCAAGCTTGTTCGTTTATTAAACAAGCTCGGAAATCATGTTCAAGCTTAACTTTTTTATTAAATAAATGAGCTCGAGCTTTACTAGCCAAGCTCGAATAGTTCACGAGCAGCTTGTTTTATTGGATATAACAATTTATATTAGGTAAAAAATTCACATTATCATCCTAGGCAAAGAAATCACCGCGTTAACTAAAATTTTAGTATAAGATTATAATTATATAAAGAGTATTCTTATCATATAAAATACATTATATATTATTAATCTTTATTAATATATAATACATATACTTAATTTTAATAGTTAAATGAAATAAGTATATTTTAAATATTTTATGTAAGCACCCTATTTTTGCACCCCCTATCCCTCTTTCATCTCCAGCACTCCACATTTTTGTCTTGGCAAACTTAACTTAGTTTCAAGTTAGTTTATTATCATTTCTTATATTTTTCCAAGTTTCGCAGGTTTTACTGTGCAAAAATAGTGGTGATTTCAGTCTTTGTCGTTCGCTTGCCCGCACCCTCCGACAAAGAGGGGCAGCTGTAAGCACCCTATTTTTACACCCCCTATCCCTCTTCCCACGTCTTCAAATGCTCCAAGGTTTACCCAAGGCCCAAGCCCATTTGACCAAACTTGTACCCAAACAACTCAATCAAGTCCAATTACTTAATTCCATTACCCAAGCCCAAGTAGCCAAGTCTAATTACCCAATTGTCTTAGCTAAAACTCAATTGCTTTAGTGAAAGCCTAATTACCATAGCCCAAGCCCAATTGCCATAGTTAAAGTCCAATAATCATACCCTATGACCCATCTACTAACAATCATGATCCATAAGGTCTAGTCCACATACCCACATCCATTCAACCCATATCCAAGACCTACTAACCCAAGTCCACTTTCCTACAAAAGACCTTTTATTTTTTCTTCAAACCCCAAATAGCCCCATTTTTATGTTTACACACATCTTTGACCACCCAATCATCTCTCATCAAGTACACACCTTTTTGACTAACCAATCACCTCCTATACTCCCTTACACCTCTTACAACTTATTCTTATACATCTTACAAAACAATTAATTCTCTTACGCTCCTTTTGACCATCCAATCACCTCTCATCAAGTAAATACCTTTTTTATTACCCAATCACCAACCACATCAATTTTGACCAACCAATCACCTCCATTCTTCTCACCCAACCCTCTATTTATCACCAAATTGCCACAACCTATTGAAACCTCTATAAATACAAGACCCTCACTAGCCATTTCTTCCACCTCCAAAATCCCAAGTGGAAACTCTAGCTCTTCCTCCTCTTACCCCTTTTATTTCTTTTTAGCCTTGAAGAAAGTTAGAAGAAGCCAAGGTTTAGAGTGTGTAGAGAATTCTAGGACTAAAAGCCTAGAGTTCTTCACTAACTCTCTTCCTTTGTGGACTCTAAAAACTCATCACCTCTTAGAGCATTGGAGAAGTAGTCTTAGAGGAGTAGGCACTCCTCCTTTTATTCTTTATCTTCTTCTTTACTTCATATCTTTTTTTTTATTTGTAGTCTTCTTCTAGAATAATTTGGGAAGACCTTTCTTTTCTCAAGTTTAGTTGAGTTTCTCTACACCAATCTAATGGTGTAGAGGGACCCCACCTCAAAAGAAAGGAGATGTCTTATTTTTTCTCTCGTGTAAATATTTATTTCTTTCATATGTACCCACTAGTGTGGATATGGGTAGGCCCATAGAGAGTGGAAGCTAAAGCTATACCTCTCTTTTTATTTTGTTTCTTCATATTGATTCTAGTCCTTCTTCTAGAATCATTTGAGAAACTCATCATCACTCTAATCTTCATAGTTGAATCTCATTATATCATTCATAATGGTGTAAAAGGATTACATTAGAGAGGAGATGATGAGTTTTCATTTTCTTCACTTGTTACTTTTTCATTTCTTTCTTTTTTCTTCATGTTCTATTTTGAATGGATAAATGATGACTTAAGGACCTAAGGACTTAAAGAAGACTTTATCCAAAATGCCTCATATAAAAGACAATGGTATTTGATTTATTATCAACACCAATCCAACAAAATAAGTGTTGGCAATAGACCATTTACTATTCACAATGCACACTCCTCTTTATGTTCTAAATATAATCTTTTAGCTTGACTTTTCCTTAGTCTTTCTCTTGGATTAAATTTGACATTAGTTAAGTTTGCCAAAATCTCACCTATATGAAAATCCAAAAAAAAAAGAACATGATAAAATCTCAAAATACCAAAAACATTATAAAATCTCAAAATACCAAAAAAATCTAAAAATACCAAAATACCAAAAACATGCTTGCTAGATCTTGCTTAGCCTACTCAACCATGATTAACACCCTTCTAACTGCGGTTAGACCTAGACCTTGCACTTGACCAACCCGGTCAACTAAACCCTAGCCCCTAAGCTAGACCCTTGACCACCTTATGCACACACACACCACCCTTAGCCTTGGCACGGGCTCATGTGCCAAAACTACGCTCGGTCTGATCTCACTCCAATGTGAGTACGTAGGCAACCCAACCCGGGTTCGACCCTAGCCCATCCAGCTTTCTTTCTTTCTTGGATTAGCATTTGATTAAACATTTAGACACTTTAATTAATATTGAGATTAAATTTGACTTAAATTTAGGGAGTAGGTAACCATTACAAAATGGGGGTCTTGGGGTGCCTAACACCTTCCCCATGACTTAATCGAACCGCTTACCCTAACTCTAATAAATCATTTGCCTTATCCAAATCAATCCGGGACTATCCCTAAGAATGAATAGGTGGCGACTCTTACTCAAACCACAAATGTGAAAGTGGGTAGAAAAATCCATGCTCACATTTTAGTAAGTTAATATTTATATATAATTGAACCGAGCTTTTATCGAGCCGAGCAGAGGTGTGTTCAAGCTCAGCTCGTTTACTAAACGAGTTCGAAAACAACATTCAAGCTCGACTCGTTTACTAAATAAACGAACGATACTCGAGCTTTTAACGAGTCGAGCCTGAGTAGTTCACAAACATTTTGTTCAATAACCACCCCTAGCAAGGAGACAGTTGCTTCCCATAAACAAGGAGAAACAATACTTGTGGGATATGTAGAAAATGACCCACAAACTTAGTCGTCAATTTTTTTTTTCGGGGGCTATACCTCCAAACCCTTCCCTCCCCTAAACCAAAAATATTTCATACCCACCTAATCATTCTGTACACTTTCATCAATAAGCACAAATATTTTCAATCAACTATAATGTGTCCTCCTACAATAAATTCATGGCTTTGCCCTTGCTTAGAGGTAACTGGATTTTTTAATTTTTTCTTGCATCGTGATCGAGTAAAAAATTGTAATTACCTACTCATATGTGGAGAATCAGTCTATGGGCATACCAAAATCCTTTTAATTCAAATAATTAAGGGTAGATTTGACTTGGTTTATTTTGTCATTTTATAAAGTCACATAAGTTGTTATCTTAACCTTAATTATTTGAATTAAGGATTAATAGGATTTGGGAGTATAATTAGGAGTACAAGACAGGGGTGGATAATGAACTATGTTACTCATGAACAGCTTGAGCTCGGCTTGTTAAAGCTCGCTCAAGCTTATTTATTTAACAAACAATCTAAGCCCGAACTAGATTTTCAAGCTAGTTGATTAATGAACCAAGTTTTAGCACGACACTTATATTGGAACTTGGAAGTCTGTGACCAGGGTTAGCATTCACTAAATATATAATGAGTATATAATTACACATAGTTATTAATAAATTTATGTAATACTTCCACAGGGTCTAGGATCCCAACCAGAACCTGACTATTTTATAAGCTGAATAAGAAAACTTAACTTGGTCCTAATTCATGGATCCAAAACCATAATTGTACCCAGAAAAAGAATATGGGTTGACAGGTTAGCTCAATCCATTGTTATTTGGTTCGTCGGTTTGCTCGGTTCGTGTTCGTGGTTCACAATTCGTCACTCTAGAGTGAACCTGATTTATTAGGGGACAACGAGCTTGGTAACCCTGGCTCAATCTTAGTCTCATGACACGTCGACTCAATCATGTTTTACACCCTTGGATCAAGATCCTCGAGATATGCATCCTAATCCTAGTCTCATGTGATAGAGTTAGGATTACAGTGAATTGCGATTGAACTTCGAGAATTCAATGGCATACGTGTCCCTTGAAGATTGGAAGATGAAAAAAAATCAAACTTTTATTTCTGCTCTTTTATTTTTCTTCTAGTCCACAAGCAACACATATACAATTGAATTCCTGTGATCCTAACTCCATGTGTAGGGCTGTCAAAGGCCGGGCCAGGGCATAGGTCATACAAGGCCTGACCCTAGCCCAAAGGGCCTGGCCCAAGTCCTACCCTTAAGGGCCAGTGCCGAAAGAACTAAATACTATATCACAATTTAACATTTTTTTTTTCTATATTGATAGTCTATCTAACATGTAACCCTTCTTCTTTATTCGGGCTTGCGACTAACAAGACAAGATGAGGATTATTGGCCTCATACACACTTCTGGTACAGTTGGGTTAGGTTCAATTTAGTGGGGGTTAGGTTTAATTTATAATGAGGGAGTTGGTGAAATTTACACCACACACCCCAATTGTCACCGTTAATTTTTAGATCAATTAGTACAGTTAAATGAAAAACGTTGCAACTTACAAGCAGATACTACACTTCTATTACACATACACATTATTGCCTTTCCTCAATTTTAAATATATACAAATAAGTGAATACAATAAAATTGTAGTCTATTACACATACAACTAAGTCTTAGCGTTAGGTTGTTACAAGTCTTAGGCGATTCTATTACATATGTAATATATTTTATATATAACATAATATATGATATTACATTTAAAGTGGAGGGCTTGGCCAGGCCAACTAGCTTCTTATCAGGCCCGACCTTCGAGTAAAAGGGTCTTTCAAACTTAGGCCTGACCTTAGGGCCTTAAGAAAAAAAATAAAGCTCTTTATTTTACAGGCTTTGAAGGGTCGGGTAGGGCCAAACTCGCTCAACAAAGTGCTGGATTGACAATCCTATTCATGTGGTATGCTTAGGGGTGTCAATCGGGCCAAATTCGAGCTTCAAAGCCTCTTATAAATAAATTTGTTAGGCTCGGGTCTATTCAAAATATAAAAGCCCAAGATCGGCCCATTAACACCCTTAGGTATGCTCTTAAGCCCGACCCGATTGAGACCAGTATTGGGCCGTGAGCCTAGCACATGGCGAACAAAGTAACAAGTATTTTCCGAGTAATCTCATTATGGTAGCCCGACCCGATCGAAACACAAACGTCCGTGCAGTCTACTCAGATAACGTCATCATTCAAATATTGTGATTTCAAAAAATAGTGACTCAATTACGTCACCTGTACGGACATTGCCCACATAAACGGTCAATAGTAGTTGAACACGTGACTACCATAATAAGTAGTTCACGATATATATATTAAAATAATCCGAATATAATCAACAACTATCAAAACCGTACACGTGGTTCCCAACCCCACATAAACGGGAAAAAGAAGTCTATCGGTCCAGATACGCCATTCACCCACGTAAGCTACGTCATGGTCTCTGTCTAGTATTCCTACTAAAGTAGATTTAGATTATGATTCCCAATACATCACATATCATAATAAAGTAGGTGGACCCTACAGTACGTCCCAATTGAAACGTGCCAGTGCCGAGAACGAGATATAATATCAATAAAAGAGCCCTGTCACATGCTTTATTGACTTGGCACGTGAGTAACAGCTTATGCTGTACTAATAAAATAAATTAATTTCTACCGAAAAAACAAATAATAAATATATATATAATTTTTTGTGAACAACAAAGGACACACACCATGGCTTGTCCCAGTGGTAGTGTATCCCCAGCTTTGGGGGAGGTATGGGTTCCATTCTTGAGAGGGTGAGAGTTTGTATATACTCTCCACCCGCCCCACTAACTCAACAAATACTTAACACCTAACTGGCGTTGCAGCCTAAACGTATATCTCGAACAAATAAAAAGACGTTAAAACGAGCCAACCAAAATAATACGTTGGTGGAAAAAAGTATATGGAGGCTTAGGAGAGGGGTCTTTTTGAGTCATTTTATACGGGAGGAGCTAAAATGTGTGAAGTGGACCGTATTGTTTACTCAAAATATGGTATATATTAAGACTTGAGATCTTCTTCAGATTATCCTCGCGGTCTCCTCGCCAGCACCCACTTTGAAGGCACCTCATAACCCTTTTCACGTTAACTAAGACATAAATTTATGTGCAAAGACTTGGGAAGGTGTATAGAAGTAGGTGGTGCCTTCAAAGAATCCCAAGTCATATATTAATAGGATAAATTGCACTGACGTCAACTGAAGTTTGGTGAAATTTCAAAAACCTCACCTTATATTTCTGAAGTTACACTGCCCCTCCCATTTATTATAGTTGTTTGTAACATATACTCAATTTCGTTAGTTTGACATTACTTACTCGGATGGACTTTGATGATGTCATGATTTAAGCATTTTAAAATATTTAAATTATCATTCTTAAATTCAAAGTTAGGTAAGACAATAAAATAAATAATAGTTGGGTGTAAACTTAAGGTTAATATATATTTCCAAAACCAAGGCCAATAGTATCAATGTAAGGTTAATATTTATTTTTAAAAAAACCAAGGTTAGATGGATGAACGCTAGGGGTGAGTGAATCTTAATCACAGTTAGTGAATGTTAAAAGGGACACGTGACGGCTTGAAGAGTCTCCCTTTAATTGTGAAAAAGCATAATCAACCTAAGGTTAATTTTTTTTTCTTTCTAAAGACTAAGGTTAGATGGATGAATCCTTGGGGTAAGTGAATCTTAACCATAGTTAGTGGGTGTTAAAAAGGACATGTGACAGACAGCTTTTAGAACCCTTTTAATTGTGGTTAAGTATAACCAACCTAAGGTTAATATATATTTTTTTCTTTTATAAAAACTAAGATTAGATGGATGAATCCTAGGGGTGAATGAATCTTAATCATAGTTAATAGGTGTTAAAAGGGACACATGAGAGATTGTAGAGCTCCATTTCATTATGTTTAAGCTTAATCAATGCAGGGGTGAGTGAATCTTAATCACAGTTGGTTCATATAAGGTGGCGTTTGGATTGGAATTTTTTGGTCAAAAATCAATTCTGATAAAATTGATTGTATAAAAATTCATGATCAAATAATCATTTTTTCAAATAATATTGTTTAGAGAATACGAAGTTGAGAGACTCACCTACGTATTCTCCGAACACTATTATTTGAAAAAATGATTATTTGACCATTAATTTCTACACAATCAATTTTATCGGAATGATTTTTGGCCAAAAAAATTCAATCTAAACGCCCCATAAGGATCCAGAAAAAAAATAACAACTTATATGATTCTTGGCCTTTACTTTATATGATTCTTGGCCTTTACAGCTTTGATTGTACGCACACGCGATTTTTGGATGCATGAATCAACCCTAGCTTAGAATTATCTACGCAAACATACATGCAATCAAGCAATTTAAATGGTCATAGCTAAGAGACTTAAGAGATTTCACCTATCAACATCCAGCGTTTTGAGTATTCATTGATTGCGAACCGTGGTTAGCCAAATCTGAAACTTGTTTCCCAAGGCAATGAATTTGCTCCTCTTGCAACATGACTTTAATAGAGAAGAAGCTTTGCTGAATGTGCAGAAGACGAATGAGAGATCCGCCACATGGAGAAGGGGGCAACAGGTCATCGTGAGAGCATTTCCTCGACTAATGAATATTAAAATTGTAAAAGAGTGTCCTCTCTTAACGACGTCAACCTGATGAGCCTGACAGGGGAGGTCAGTGTAAGTTTAGAAACAAGCGGAGAGATTTCTGAAATTTCACCAAACCTCAATGGATGTCAATGTATTTTATCCATATTAATATTATGGCGAATGCTCGCGCCAATGCAACTCTTAATCACCCCTAAAAAGAAAAAGGCATATGGAAATAAGTGATGAGAACGATTAACGATTGACACGATTGGTAATAGCATCATTTATAAACTATATGTGCTGATGAATATAAGTGATGAGAGCTTTGATCATTAATATATAATTAGGATATGGAAATCACCACCATTAAAATGTTTGAAGTTAAAAGTGATTGATGACATTGAATGAATTGTTGGTGTCTATGTTATAAATTGCAATTTGACAAGATGATGTGTATTACTGGTATGTGCGTTCCTTTTTCCAATTTCAAACCTGGCTCGAGTCCAGGAACTGGCAAACTACATGTGGTTAATATATAGATATGCTCTGTTATAGTGGTCTTGTACCATGTTGGCTGGTTTCAATCCATGCCAAATTGTCTTGTAAGAGCCAATCTTTTTTTTTCCTGCAATGCGGTTGGTGAAGAGTAGATATAGGGTTTGTGTGTGTCTTAAAATAATTCACGTCAATCTTTAAGGTACTTAGAGCATCTCCAACACTACCCAATACCATCTCCCTTCGTCTGTTTAGGGAGCTATATAGGGAAAAAGGTGCTCCAACAGGCTCCTCAAAGGACCTCACCATAATAGGGTTGGCAAGTCAACTCGTCAACAGTGGCGAGATGTTTCAGCTCTCCAAACATTAAAACCCTTGGAAACCTCAACCACACCAATTGCGATTGAACTAATAAGGGAGAGTTCAATCGCACCCACAGGCTAACACGTGTTCCTTTTAACTTTTACTAACCATGGTTAAGATTCACCAACCATTGGGGGTTAACAATATAATCTTAGATTTTAGAAAAAAAAACACGTGTTGGCCAATTGGTGCGATTAAACTCTCAATGGCTGCAATAATGTTAGAATAAAATGAAATAAAAAATGAATATTTAATATAAATAGAGAATAAATTGGGGTAGTGTTGGAGTTCGAAGAATAAAAAGTGACTCCCTACTTAAAAGAGCTGTCAGTTTAGAGAAATAAATAGGGAGTTTTTAAAAGTTGGGTTGGAGATGCTCTTAGGGCATTGAAATAAACCCTAGCACCTTATAACACCTAACATTAATTTTTTTAAGGAAAGTGATAAAAAAAATCTCGATAGTTGATACTATTGAGAGCTGGACTGTTGGATTGAAAATTCAATGCTCCATGTCTCCTCACTTGCTTTAAATGATGGTCTGTTTTGTGAAAGCGTGCAAATAACAGTGAAACGAATCTAAAACAATAAACAAATAACTAAATGGAAGATAAACAAATGAACAGAGAGACACGATTTATGTGGTTCGGCAATATGCCTACGTCCACGGGTAGTGGTGATCGATCACTATATTCAACAGAAGATTTTACAATGCTCTCACTCATCCTCTTCCCAATGTTGGTTTTTGAGATCGTGTGACTATAAACACTCGATGAAACGACTATAATCATTGATGGGTAAATCTAACCTCAATGATGTGGATTCTCACATGAATCACACTCATGCACATTATTACACATGCATGTTCATGTTTTCTAAATATACTATATAATATCTAATTATATTTAACTTCATGCATTCATATGTGTAAAATTTCATGTTAGTATTGTGGGATGAGGAGCATCAGATCATATCTAAGTCAGATTGGGTATCTTGGCAAAGGATGACCGTTGGATGTCTTGGGATTAGTCAAATGGCTAAACAACCACTTTGACCAAGCAATAAAGACTCCAAAGAGCTGTTAGAGCCGTTACTTGATTCAAGGGAACTAAAGATTAATGTTGTCAAATCCAGACCGTTGATCTGGAGGAAAAACACACCAAAAGAGGAAAATAAAGAGATCTAAAGAGAAAGGATTCCTTAGTTATTTGTGCTATTGTGAGTTTTGATATAGTGTATGACAACACACTCATTTATATTTTGTTAAATCCCTTAGTAGAGAAAACCTGGTTCAACTTGGATCATATGCTTCTGTCCAGCTAGTACTTCTGCTTCCTGTCACACTTTACTAACTGTAAACAGTAGGGTTGTGATTTCCACTGCATCACGCAACCCAACACCTAAAAAACGGCTCTCCTCACCTTTTTCAAATAAAAACTAAAAAAACACCTTATATAATTAGGGTTACAACATAAAGACAATATAGGTAAAATATCCAAAACGGGTCAGACCAATATTCGGGTCAAAATTTCGGTCGGGGCTTCACCCCCGGATCCCCCACACATTGCCCATTAATCAAGTCATACGGCTTGCCAAACGGGTCATCATGAATCTGGGTTGAATTCATGAAAATCTTCCAACAAATCTCCACCTTGGCTTGAATTAATTCTACCCAACCATCCAACAAATCACGTTGCCTCCAAATGCGCCCTTAGGCATCATACACCCAAAGGTGCTCAAACCTGAGAGATATTCATCAAGTCTAAACAATGCTTGAACTTGACCACATTCACCACCTTCTTAAGCATATCTGCAGGGGCTTGAATTAATTCTACCAAACCATCCCACAAATCACGCTGCCTCCAAATGCGTCCTTAGGCATCATGCACCCAAAGGTGCTCAAACCTGAGAGATATTCATCAAGTCCAAACAATGCTTGAACTTGACCATAGTCACCACCTTCTTAAGCATATCTGCATTCTCAATCTCTGAAGAAGAATATCACCTTCATCCACAACTTTTTGAACAAAACGAAAATGGACGTCGATATGCTTTGTTCGAGAATGATGAACTTGATTTTTTGCTAAACAAATTGTACTCTGACTGTCACAGTAGACCTCAATGTGCTCCTGAACAATCCCCAAGTCCTCAATCAACCCATGTAGTCAAATGATCTCCTTAATAGACTCTGTCACTGTCATGTACTCTGCCTCAGTAGTAGACAAAGCAACTGTTGACCGTAACATCGATCTCCAACTCACCGGTCCTCCAACAAGAGTAAAGACATATCCTGTAGTTGACCGACATTTATCCAAATCATCAGCATAGTCCAAATCCACATATCCAACTGCATGCTAACTAAGCATATCATCCCTATCAAATATCAACTCAACATCTACTGTACCCTGAATGTATTTTAAGATCCATTTTACTGCCATCCAGTGTCCTTTCCCTGGATTATGCATATACCTGTTTACCATATTGACATCATGTGAAATGTCCGGCCTAATACACACCATAGCATACATTAGAGCACCAACTGCGTTAGCATACAAAATTTGAGTCATATACTCATGCTCCTCATTTGTGCTTGGAGACATCAAAGCACTAAGCTTACAATGTGGGGCCAAAGGTGTACTTACAAGTTTTGTTTTGTCATCCATATCAAATCGCTGTAACACTTTCTTCAAATACTATGTCTGTGACAAACAAACTGTCCCCTTCACTCTGTCTCTTTTAATTTTCATACCCAATATTTTCTTAGCTTCCCCAAGGTCTTTCATTTTAATTTCATTCCTCAACTGAGTCTTCAACTTGTCTATCTTCACATTGCTTTTTAGATGCAATAAGCATGTAATCTACATACAAGAGTAAATATATGAAAGAATCATCACGAAGCTTACAAAAATACATACAATAATCAAATTGACTTCTTGTGTACTTTTGTTCTATCATAAACGATCAAATCATTTGTACTACTGTCATGGAGACTGTTTCAAACCATACAACAACTTTCTCAGTTCGTAAGCCCAATTCTCTTTACCAGTCACCTTATACCTATTTAGTTGAGACATGTATATTTTCTCCTTCAAATCACCTTGCAAGAAGACAGTTTTGACGTTAAGTTGTGCTAACTCGAGATCAAACTGAGCAACCAAAGCTAGCAAAATTCGAATAGATGAGTGCTTAACAACAGGAGAAAAAACTTCATTGTAATCTATCAATTCCTTCTGCATGTAGCCTTTAGCCACCAATCTAGCCTTGAATCTCACATTGTTCTTTCCTCAAGAACCTTCATTCTTTGTGTATATCCACTTGCAACCGATTGCTTTTTTTCCCTTTGGAAGCTATACTAACTTCCAAGTCTAATTTTTGTAAAGTGACTTTATCTCCCCATCCATTCCCTTCTCTCACTCTATATTTTTTGAATTTTTTTAGGCTTCTCTGTAAGTTAATGAAACATCATCATCAACTACTGGAAGTGCTAAGCTATCAAGTCAGCAAATCTTGCAGGTTTTCGAGCTTCTCTTCTAGGTCTATTGGCTGTAATAGAATCTAGTTGTTGCGGGGTTACATGAACTAGAGCTTCTTCCTCAACTGACCTGAGTCCTCACCACCTGAATCTCCTATGAGACTATTGACTGTCTGAACAATTTTCATTGGAACCACTGGAGCCTCAAACTCCACCTGCGTCAAAATCCTATTTTTTATATTCTCCTTCTAACATTCCTTCTGCTTCATTTGATTTACCATCTCAGACTCCACAAAAGTTACATCCCTGCTTAAAAAAAATTATTTTCATCTGGACCCCAAAACCTTTATCCCTTCACACCTGTGCTAAAGCCCAAAACTATAGATTTCTTGGCTCTAGGATCCCACTTATTTCTTTGACATGAAAATAAGTAGGACAATCAAATATATGCAAGAAATCATAATCTGAAGCGGGTTTTCCAGACCATACATCGATAGACGTTTTTCCATCATTTGTAGCTACAAGCAAACTGTTGATGAGATGACATGCATATGTCATTGCTTTAGCCCAAACTGTCTTACCTAATCCAAAATTGGACAACATACATCGCACCTTATCTAGTAAAGTATGGTTCATGCGTTTTGCCACTCTATTCTGTTGCGGCGTATCTCTAACTGTGAAGTGTCTAACTATCCTCTCGCCATGACATACTTGTAAAAATGGATCCGACTTGTACTCACCACCATTATCTGACCTCGTCCTTTTTATCTTTCTGTCAGTCTGGGTCTCAATTATCTTTTTCCACTGAAGAAATACATCTAAAACTTCACTTTTATGCCACATTGTGTACACCCAAACTCTCCTTGAGAAGTCATCAATAAATGTAACAAACCAATGTTTACCTCCCAAAGATGCAACTTTGGTTGGTGATGAACATAATCTAGAGTCCCTTGAGTATGATGAACCGCTGTCCCAAACTTGACTCTAGTCTGCTTGCTCATAATGCAATGCCCACAAAACCTCAAAACCTAAATTTTTTAGTCTTAACGCCTTTGAATAAACCTTGCTTCACCAATCCTTGCAAAACCTTCTACCCCGCATGCCCTAAGCGCATGTGTCATTGTCTGGAAGTATCAGACACAATCTCATCTGGGCTGTCAAAGCTGCTGTTCTCCATGTAATTGTATTTCCATATAGAAAATACAAGTTTCCCTATCGAGTATCCTTCATAATAACAAGTGCGCCAAATACAACTTTTAGTACTCCACCTTCCGTAATAATATTGAAGCCCTTTGAGTCTAAAGATTTGAAAGAGATGAGATTCTTCTTTAAGTTTGGTACATACCGAACATCTGTTAGAATTCTAACTATTCCATCATGCATCTTCAACTGAATTTTTCTTATCCCCTTTGTTTTGCAGGCATTATCATTTTCCATTAAAACAATTCTTCCATCCAACTCCTGAAAACTTGAAAACCAGTCTTTATTGGGACACATATAGTAGGAACAGCCTGAGTCCAAAATCCACTCATCAGAATGACCAATTGATGGTGAAACAGTCAAAGCAAATTCTGAATCATCATTTTCAAATTGTGCAACATTCGCATTCGAACCATTCTTTTCCATATTTTTCAATTTTGGACAATTTTTTTTCCAGTGCCCTTTATTACGACAAAAGACACATTCATCATTTGTTGGAAATTTTCTTTCAGATGATGGTGCTCTTGACTTCAAATGAGATTTACTCCGCTAACAAAATTTTCTATAATTTGATCTGCCCCTTACAGTCAAAGCCTCTGATGTTGAGTCTCTATTGGCTTGTTGGTCCTTCTTTCGATACTCATTATTCATCAAAGCATTTGATACATCTTCAAATTTAAGTTCATCTTTTCCATAAATTAAAGTAGTAGATAGATGATCATAACTATTAGGTAAGGAATTTATCAAACATAATGTCTTGTCCTCATCATTTATTTTAACTTCAAGATTTTGCAAATCAACGAGAATTTATTATAACTATCGAAATGCTCAGTGATAGTAGTAACTGATTTATACTCAAAACGGAAGAGTCTCTTCTTCAAATAGTGTCGATTTTTAATGCTCTGAGTCCTATACTTGTTCTCCAATTTCTTCCATAACTCCTTAGCCGAAGTCTCTTTCATCACAAAATATTTCTGATTTTTAACGAGGCAAAGTCTGATGGTGCCGTAAGCCTATCGATTAATCTTCTTCCAATCATTCTCTTCTATATTGTTGGGCTTATCTTCTAAAGTAATATCCAACTTTTGTTGGATTAGAACATCCAAAACTTCACATTGCCACATGCCGAAGTTGTTTATTCCATCAAATTTTTCCACTTGAAATTTTTGTATTCGAAACCATAGTTCTAGCCATCGATGTGGGTCTCGAAGACGAACCCTCAGCAACTGCTTCACTTGTTTCCACTATAATCCAATCCACAAAAAATTAAACAATACCGAGGTCGGAACCTAGGCGCTCTGATACCAATTTGTTGTGCGAAAGCATGCAAATAATAGTGAAATGAATCTAATATAGTAAACAGATAACCAAACGGAAGGGAGAAACAAACCAACAGAGAGAAACGATTTATGTGGTTCGACAATATGTCTACATCCACGGGCAGCGGTGATCAATCACTATATTCAACAGAAGATTTTACAATGCTCTCACTCAGAAAACCCTTTTCCAATACACCTGAAAAACGGCTCTCCTCACTTTTTTGAAATAAACCTTTTTAAAAAATACCTTATATAATTAGGGTTACAAAATAAAGACAATATGGGTAAAATACCCAAAACATGTCAGGCTAATATTCGGGTCAAAATTTCGGCCAGGGGCCCCACACATTGCCTATTAATCAGGTCATCCGGGTCGCCAAACGGGTCATCATGAATCCAGGTTAAATTCATGACAACTTCCAACATGGCCCACTTAATGCTTGAAATGGTTAGATTGAAAATCCAAGGGTGTAGACTCTCGATAGTAGGTACTATCGAGAGTTTTAAATCACTTCCCTTGTTTTAAAGTGCACAAACCCTAGACCCACAAGATGGGGGAATCTGTAGAAAAGTACAATGGAATTGAGCATTTAAGAAATAAATAATACGAAAACAAAGTTGTTCTGACTTATGAAAGAGCTATATATTATTTAGGCAAGAAATTTACTGATTAAAAGCAATACATATAGTTACCCCCCCTAAAAAAAATACATATAATAATAGTTTTTGGATAAGGTATTTGATTTCAGCCATTCAAGATTCTTCTGCTGCCCCTCCTTGGGATGCCTACTCCTTGATCTTTGACATTCACTAAGTCGTCCCATTTACTAAGGGCTTCGTGACTTGTTTTCTCCTTGGTCTTGCAGTCAGACGACCCATGGTTTAGCGAAGGAAGTCACTCAGCTATTCTCATTTACATGCTGACTTTCTTTGGACTTTTGTATTTGCCCTTAATGATTCGGAGCTTGCTCCCTCAGAGTCCTTTCTTGAGCTTCTTGTTGTTAACATGCTGTAATTGATGTTGCTTATCGAAAAAAAAAGGTATTTGATTGTGCACCCAATGGCAGAGCCATGAATTTTTCCTTGGGGGCCGAAGTATATATATCAAGAAAATTAATGGGATAAGGGTAGGGCCTTGGGGTTCGGGGGCATAGCTCTCGAGAATTGTTTTGAGTAATGGGTCCAACATGGTCATAAAATTCGTTAATATTGCATTTCAATAAAGGTTTAGTAACAAGAAAAACAAGGATCCTCCCTTTTGATAGAGCCATTAGATAAATAAATTTACTATATTTTATAGTATAATTTTTTTTCCCATGCGCATTCCACTAGGTGGAACACATGCATCTCCCCTACTTGACATGTGTCCCTTTAACACTAATTAACTGTGGTTAATATTCACTCACCCCTAGGGTTTATACATCTACCCTTATTTCTTAGAAAATAATTTAACTCTTGAGTTAATAAATCTTAACTACGGTTAAAAGGGACACACAGACACGTAAAAAATCAATCCCTTTATATTATACATATAATTTTAAAAAAAGGGCGCTACTAGGCGCACCCCACTATTTGGTGACTGCACGTCATTATTAAAAATTATGTATGTACATCATTAAATCCATAAATTACTATTACACACCAAAAATAAAAAAATTGGCCTCTAGATTTTATAACTAAACATCAAAGTAATGTGGAAGATTATATCTTTTAACTTCAAATGGTGTGATCTTCCAAAGATGAAAAGTAGTGAAATAAAGCACCCCCACTGTAATGACCCGAAAACCCCACCTTAATCAATATGAGACTTTGGATCGTAACATTTCTTAAACCTGCTCAAGTCCATAGCATGCAAGGAGAAACTAATACAATTCTCCAAAAATAACAATTATAAAATTTTGATAAGAAAATCAACCATCCTGCACAAGTATGATAAATGGAACAACATCCACCATACACATAAAAATCCGACAAGGTATAACTCTAAGCAAAATCCAACAACCAACTAAAACAAATATGCCAAAGGGTCTAATACAATTTTTCCTAGACCCAAACGACTATCTAGTAATATGAGAAATTATCTAGCTCTCTTGCCTCCTTGGAGAAAGGATCACCTTCTTCCTCAACTTCGTAAGCCTCCTCTATCCAAGGCTCGACAACACCCTCTGACACTAAACCTGTCAAGACAATAGTCTGACTGAGTACAAAAAGCACTCGGTGTATATAAAATTCAACTAACATCATAGTATTCCTGTACTTAGTCAATACTATAATCAATATTATAATCACATAATTATAAAATTAGAGTGCGTAGAAACATGTGGGCATAGTACTTCATATCATCATCTTGACTCGTGTACTTGTGAGATTGTTAGGCTTTCTGAGATACCAATGCTTATGAGATCATACATGTATGAGCATACATATGTTTTTTGAGAAACTTTACCAATTTATACAATTTGGTTCATTAGATCGCACACTTATGCATAGGGCTGTCAACGGATCGGATTCGGACCGGATCTGCCTAGATCCGAATCCGATCCGATTAAGAATCCGACTGATCCGAATCCGATCCGAGATCCGTCGGATCATGAAGTAACCGATCCGAATCCGATCCGATTATATATCGTCCGATCCGAATCCGATCCGATCCGATCCGAGTAAGGTTATTTAAAAAAAAAATAATCTATTTTAATAATAAAAAATCTAATAATATCTTAATTAATACTAATTAATGTTAATTTTTTTAAAAATTAATATTTTATACATAGAAAATCTAAATAATATATTTAAAATAATTTAAAATTATTATTATTATCGGATCGGATTTTAATCGGATCGGATCACCCTATATCCAGATCCGATCCGATTATAATCGAATTCCACCGATCCGATCCGTATCCGATCCGACGGGTCACATATAGGGTCCAAAGTCCGGCTAATCGGATCGGATTCGGATCGGATCCGGATCATGATCCGGTCCATTGACAGCCCTACTTATGCACATACATATGCTTTTGAGCAGCTTTATCAGTTTATGCAATTGGAATAATGAGATCATACACTTATGAGTATACATATGCTTTTTGAGCAGCTTAACAATATATATGCAGTCCTACCCACCCATATGAATTTTTGAGCAGCTTAACAATACATATGCAGTCCTACCCAACCCCATGTATGATGATCTTTACTAGCTTAACAATACTTTCTCAACTTAACAATACTTTCCCAGCTTAATAAATGTCTCTACCAGTGCGTGATCTAGTGAGACTCCTTACTTACCACACATATGAACTTGTGCAATAGTGTCGTAACTAACATTCGAATCGGTCATCCCTTAGATTCTGGTCTTCCATCAAGAAACTCCTCCAAGTTACATCTCCCTGGTTAGAGAATTTTTAACATTGAAGTCTTTCCTCTAAGCTTTGATCTTCCCGAATATTGATTACCATGCAACATAATTATGGCATAATTTAACATAACAATCATGTATATTACAATTCATATAATTTTCATAGTAATTCCACCTGCATTACCCTTTAAAATACTCTTCATCTATCATATAAACTAAAACCCCCTTTGTACATGATCCATAAATCACATGTACTCATGAATCCAATCACATATACTCACATCCTTCATTTCTTCCCTTCATAAGATTGAATATCACACAACATTTCGTAAAATCCCCAATTTATACTCACAAATCCATCCATATGCACAATAAACCAAAATTCCTACTCTATGGTTTACCAACCCATCACAAACATGCTAATAGTCCATCATTTCTACCTCAAACAATCAGAAACATATATAAATTCATAATAGAGTTGAGTTGGATAGTACATCGACCTCTCAAGACTGAATCTCTACATTCTTTAGCTTGAGAAAGGGTTGAGAAGACTTGAAGTAGGATTTCCAAGCTTCAGAAGGAGGATCCAAGCTTCTCCTTACTTTTCCAAGAACTCTCCTTAGAAAATCTAGGGTTTTCTCTTCTTTTTTGTAAAATGACCGTAGGATAGTCTAAACCCTCGAATTAGGTGGTCTATTTATAATCCTAGGGTTAAAAAACCCCCAAAACCCGCACTTGGCCAAAATCGTAAAAAAAAACAAGTTTGAGAACTTTTGTTCGAACGGATTTATTTATGTGGATGGGTGGGTGGTGGTGTGGTGGTGGTTGTGGGTGGATGGTGGTGGTGGTAGTGATGGTGGTGGGTGGTATTGTGATGGTGGTGGTGGTGGTGGTGGTGGTGGTGGGGGGGGGGGGGGGGGGGGGGGGTGGTGTGTCCATGTTTTTCATTTTTGTTTTAATAAACAGAGGTAACAGAATATTTCTATTACCTTGATTTTCAAAAAAATTTGTTACTAATTTTTGAAAACAGAAAACATTTTCAAAAAGTTTGTTACTGATTTTAAAAAACAGAAAGAAGAAACATTTTTACCAAACATGTTTTGTGTAAAATTTTTCAAATTTTTGATTTTAATAACAGAAAATAAAAGTGCAACCAAACAGGGTAAGTTAGTTAAGCTTAACCACGATTAAAATGGATGAAATGGGAAGACATTTGAATTATGTAGTTAACGCGGGTGGACTAATCACTACTCTAAAATTACTATGTTTTTATATACTTTTATTTTTATATTAATGGTATTGTTTTTTTCACAAACGCTTTTCGTCTTCAATAGAATGCGCGCACCTCCTTGCTTGACACATGTTCCTTTTAATATCCATTAATTGTAGTTAAGATTCACTTTTATTTTATTTTATTTTGTTATGAGACACACGGTTAGGCCGCAACCCCGGTTAGCAAGTCAGTATCCGTTCTAAGTTAAAGGCATGTGGAGAGTGCAACCCACTCTCACCCTCTCGGGAATGGAACCCGAAACCTCCTTCTAAGGAAGGGATACCCCTACCACTGGGCTATTCCCAGGGTATATTGTTAAGATTCACTCACCCCTAGGATTTATGCATCTACCATTGGTTTTTATCAAACAAATTAACTCCTAAGATAATAAATCTTGTACAAAATTTATATATCATGTATTATTTTTAGAAATTTATACATACAGTATACTAAGTTTTCAAAAAATTTGAGGGGCCATGGCCCCCTCGCTCCGCCCCTGGGCATGATGGCTTGGTCTTCAACCAAATCCGCCATATCTAGAACAAAGTAGATTTTTTTCTTGATATAACTAAAGTAGAATATTTTTTTTGTGGTGCGACATGGATGGACGCTTACAAGGTGGTTAAGCATGGACTACAATCCATTGTGCTGTACCTAATAGGTGGTTAGGCATGGACTACAACCTATTATGCTGTACCACTTTTACGGTACACCATTGTGGTATAAGGACAAACGCAAGTGCTATACGAGTGGTGTCCCTGATTTGGAGCCGGTAATGTGTCACATGTCTAAGACTCTAATGTAATGTTTATTACAGCTCTGCAAATACCCCGTTCGTTAGATTGCTAATTTGTAATCTAAGTACTGTTTTCCTATAAAATGAAAGACAAAAATAAAAATCAAATATTACGCACACGAGCAAAATCATGTCTTCAATATTTTATAATTCATTTAATTTTTATTCTTTTCAACATTTAATCTTAAATGTTTTGGGTTAAAACTAAACACTTTTTTTTTTTTTTTGATAACCGTGGATATCCCGAGCCTTGAAAGGTCAGACTAAACCACCAACCTATGCAGTCGATATTGAGAGGAGCCATTGAATCGAACTCGAGACCTCCTGGTTTACGGTTCGTCCAAGTGACCACTGGGCTACACCTTCGGTGGTTAAGAAAAACCATCATGAAATGAACGATAAATTCATGACATGGTTCATAATTTCACAAAATTTGTTATTATTTTTTTTTTTCTAAAAACGAATTATTGATCTTATATTCTCAATCAATATATAGAGGAGAAATATGTTGATCAAAATCTCATTTATCTACCGTTCATAGTTAGGATGAGAGTGGATCTCTTGCTTTCTCATTGTTCGACTTGATATCAGGATCACCTTCATGAGAGGCACACCTCACATTTGAGCTAGAGGAGCAGGTTTAATCATTATGTTGAAATATGCTAATATCTTTTTGTGGGTTTTCACATTATTACTAATTATGTTAATTTATTTCTAGAATTTTTTAAATTCAAACTAATTAATTATTCCCTCATCTGATTTTTTATATCTAAATAATTATCAAAATTAGATTAATTCACCCACAATTAGGGCTGTAAATGGAGCGGATAGTAATATATCCGAATTTGTATCCGATTATATATTCGGATATCCGAATAAATATCAAACGGATAGTGAAATATGATCTCTGTATCCGATTCCGATTAAAAATATCCGAATTCGGATAGTATCCAAATTACCCGATTACTTTAAAAAAGTATTAAGAAATGTAAATTAATATTTTAAAAAAAAAATAAAAATATACAATTTTTTTATTTAAAATATATATTTTAAAGGTTGTATTAATTTTATAAATTTAAAATATATTATTTATATATATTATATAATTGGACAGATATTTATCAAATCAAATATACCATTATCCAAATTCGTATCCAATTATAAACGGATAGTACTTTTACTATCTGAATTCACTCACTCTGCCTGATACCTATTTGGATAATTATTTGACTAAATAGATTTAGATACGAATCAGATACGGATAATATCCACATCTATTTACAACCCTACCCAAAATATAAACATAACGAAAAAAAAGGCCAAAAATGAATTAAAAACAATATTTCTCTGATATTGTGTAACCAGCACTCTAAACTCACACACAGCCGGACCTAAGGCACTAGAAGGGACTTTCAATCCAAAGAAAAAAAAGGGCCTTGGATTGTCTCTGGCCAAGTCAGAAAGGGCTTGCTGGGGTTCCATATAATAGGTGACAAGTGGTAAGCCCATGATTTTGACTTCTCCACCCTTAATAAGACATGTGGCGATAGGTGTGTGAGAATAAGGGTGAGAGATATCAAATGGGGAGAAGTCAAAATTATGGGGAGAAAATGAAATGACTTCTCCTCATTTTTACGCCAACTGTTGCACAATGTATGGAACCGAGAGCCCTTTCTGGCTTCGCCAGAGACAATCCGAGGCCAAAAAACAGCTATGTAGGTGGGAACTGGGAAGGAGAGAGGAGAAGAAAAGAAAAGAAAAGAAAAGGTGGAATTATAGGGAGCATTGAAAGGGTGAAGATTCTTGTAGAAAGAGAGTGTCGTCCTATACTAATCATTATATCTCCATCTCTCTTTTACAAGTGAAAATGCTTTCACTATAAAGAAAAAAGGAGAGAAATCTGCCACCTCCTCTAGTTGGTGAGCAGTCAGCATTACCTTGCCGACAGCAACCTGTCTCTCCACCAAATGAGTAATAAGGCAAAGCAAGGTAAAATAATACAATACTCCTTTCTTTCTACTCTACTTCTCACTAAAAATGTGATACCATTTGATTTTTCACCTTTTACTATTTCAAGGTTAGTGGGTGAATCTGAAATCCATCAATGGTGAGAGATGGAGAGAGAAGAAAAAGGGGTATATCAAAATTCAAACTGCTTTATGGGGTTCCTATGATAAGAGGAAATGATGGAAATAGTTTCTTGAAAAATCTACTGAAGTTACTATTCAAAAATGCAAAATAAATAGCAAAGTTTCCAATATTGGAAGACCTCTTTACTTGAGGGTGATGGGGATGATGACCAGCAAATGCCCCATATGATATGTTTGGTTTTGAATCTGTATTTTACATTTTTACTCTTATCATTTCCATTTCTCTTCTTTTTCTCACAGATCATGAATTGGTCTGCACATTGCCCATCTAACCCACCTGTATGCCAGAATTTCATGGATTAGTATCTAATTTTTTCACATTTCTGCAGAAAAAATATAAAATAAAGAGTATGTCAGAGTTATTTATCTACTGAAATGTAAATGGGGTCTTTGGATTTTGATTGAAAATTCAAAAATCAAATACCCATTTGGCTAAGTGTGAGTATGCATTACATATATATCAGTATATACAACGGATGTATATATGAATAATACAACCATTACCAGTATTTCACCATTACCTGCTAAATTATGGTTATCCACTCTCACAGCTTTGTCAAAACCTGCAAATATCAGTTGAGGTTCGCTGTAGAATCGCTATCAGGCATCTTCTGTGCTTACTAATGCGGACAGCCTTCCTTGCTTCTGGTCATCTCAAGACCTAACAATCATGGCAATCGTCACAAATGATTCCACAAAACTCCATTTTCAACCCTGAGATCAAAAGTTGAAAGGGACCCAGTCCGAGGATGAGGGTCACTTAAGAATGTTTAAAAGAGAAGTCACCAAAGATGATGGGATTTAAGGCCCTAAGCCCTTTCTTTTCTTTGACCACAACCACCAAAGCACCGAGATAGACGGCGACTGCATTCATGGTAGGGCTCCACTCTCTCAAAACAGGCACCCCAGTAAATATGGATAGGATATAACAGTGAGAAGTGCTTCTCCGGCTACAAAGAACCACTCTCGAGTCCCTTTGAGATTGACCCACGTAACAACGGTCTGGTTTGCCATTTACCCAACCAAGTCGAGTAACCGAGTCCGATGGCAAAAAGATGCTTCAAATTCAAAAATTCCCAAACAAGACCATCTTATGTCCTTTTGCAACTTCCTCTTTTTCAAGAGCACTCAACAATTTCTATAAAAACCAAGTATCTTATGGTGGCTTCTCCAGTCCAACAATATCTTTGTCACTTGCTACTGTCATCAAAAAGCTTGATATAAAGTATGATATTCTTTCCAGCTCATTCTTCAGTTGAACTACCAGGATATCATTTCTCCAATGTTTTATATATAAACAGTTCTCAATAGGTTCAAAGCTATTCTCTCATTTTTCCAGGTCTAGAACTGCAAACACACAAACAAAGAACTTGGAATTATGGTACTTGTTATAAATTGATAGAATTTCCCAATAATTCAAACAAGGCACTGCTAAGAAGTTTGAAGCTGAGAACATAAGAAGTCCTAAAATTTCAAAAATAGAAGGAAAGGAAAAGAAAGAGTAGTATCTAAAAATTTTCTGGTGCAAGAAATTTGAAATAATCTAGTTCAGAGAAGTGGTGAAAGCAGCAAGAGACTTTCCTAGTTCATAGGTACTAAATCTGAACTCCGAACTTAGAAGCCCATCCCCATTTATTTTAGTTAGGAAACAAGCCTCTGTACATGCAAAAGAAAGGACTGGTGGACTGACAAAAGTTCTAGTACATAAAAAACAGATATGGAGCGCAGTTCGAGCTAAAGCTGTCCGATTATTGTTTCGTGGTTCGAATAGTCTCATTCTAAGCTGCACAGAGATGATGATCTGCTATTAACATAAGGTGCTGTGCGATCATATGATGAGGGATCCATTTGACAGTCCAATCTCAGCCTTCATAGTGGGAGGACAAATCTACACTTGCATCAACTTCAGAACAATGGGGCGAAGCCACAAATTTGTGAAGAACTCCTTCGCCTTCAGACCTATAAAGTTAAATATCTTCTGAGGTAGATTACTTCATGTATTAATCACTGAGAAACATGACGATAGTAGAAAATTAGCTTTCAGATTACAGATCTACGTAATTTCTAGAGTTTAAGAATGCAAAGGAAGGAGTATATATGCCATTCAAGTTCTAGAAGCATGATTCTGATAGGGCCTCATCTTGGTACTTACAATCCCTAGAACCTTGTCTAACAGTGTGGAAGTCCTGCCTGTCTTATATCTGTGATATCTCGTCATGAGAAATCTAAAAGTTACCGGTCATTCCAAGATTCAATCTCTATTTGAATCTTAGGAAACTGGAATCCTGTTGAGAAACTCATCTAATGCCTATGAACACTTCAAACCTCTAGTTCAAGCTCTAGAAAGAAAGGAACAGTACAAAAGAGGATCATTTCAGTTTCGAAAGTCGGTTCCATACACGGTGAAGAGAATAACACTAATTGTCCACGAGAACAAAGATCAATTGGTTAGCTAAGTCTCTTATAAACTTACAATTTAAAAGAGAGAAAGATCATGTTAGAGCATAGATTCTGAACACCAAAACAGAAGGAAAAAACCTTCCCCTTTATAAATATTATTTATCCCAAATTACTCTAGGAGCCAAAATGTTACAAGATTCTTCATGTTCAGACGTTCCTGCATAATTCTCTTATCTTTATAAACAAGAAGAGTTTCTTTTCTGCAAACCCAAGAACCCCAAAATCATGCCCAGGTGGGAGATGGGCGATTCATTTGAATCACGAGGCTGTAGCAGTAGTAGTAATACATAATTCAATCCCCTCTCATTGTCCCTTCCTCCCCCACCCTACTGCCCCAAAATCTTCTATTAGAAGAGAGTAAGTAAACAAGGACAAAGTGAAAGAGTAGTGGAAAGAATTTAATAAATCCTACAATTCTAGAACTCTACAGGAGTAAAAAAAAATGTTACACTGATGATGCATCGACGAAGACGTCATTGAGCACGTCATCCTCACCATTTGCCATGGTGAACAGCTCTGCATCCTTATCTTCCTCATTGGAGAAATCCCGCCTCTCGAGCTTGGCATGGGCTGCAATGAATATCATCTTCTGAGCCCTATCCATGCCCACTCTTGAGTGTCCGTGAGCACACACCCACCTCAAGAATGACCAATTGCACTTAAACCCACACGAAGTTGCGTGGAGGAAGATAAGTCTCACTGCCACTTTCCCCAATAACTTGAACTCGCTCAGGCATGTCTCCCACACAAGCCTACTGCTCTGGGGGTTTGCAATTTTCATCTTTCCCGTCATGGGGTCTCGCTGTTTCACCTGTACAGCCTGCGCATAGAGTGGATCAAGTCCCTCCGACCTCCACTTCATGAGCTCCATCAGCGCAATATGGGCTTCCTCCCTAGACACCAGCCTGGTTATGAGCTTATCCACATCCTTCTCCTGCTCGGGCGTCAAGTATTTGAAGGGAGGGAGGTACTTCCCACTCGTGTCCCTCATCAAGTAAAGTGGATCGAGTATAAATGCAGCTGACCACGCCGGGTGGTAGTTCTTCTTGAATCTCTTCTCAATCACCTTCTCCACGGGTCCCTCGGCAATGTTAAATTTAGCACACCACTCCTTCACTTTCCTCCTCAGCTCCTCCCAAAGCGGAAGGCATTGCCCAACCAGTGGCCTCTCCGCCTCAATTTCCTGAGCCATTCCCCTAATCAGCTTCATTAAGGAGTGCACCGCACCCAATTCATTCCAAAACCCCACGTCCTGGATCATTTCTGCAACCTCCCTCGCAACAGGATCATCCACGCATATTACCTTATACGATTCATCCAGCACAACCGATTGGAGCACCCCGGAGGAGCTCAGTATGTCCTCTAACATTGTATACACAAGCGCAAAGTTCTTGGTGTTCTCGTAATCAGGTGGGGGTAATCTTAGCAATCCAGCATGTTCAAGCTCCTGCAATTGATACTTATGGAAGCTATTCCGAACCTGAGATTTAGTATTGAAGAAATCTGCGAGCTTTATACAATTATCAGTGACAGTCTTGAAGAGTGGAAGCTCCTTGTTGAAATCCTTAATCAGACTAAGGAACCCCTGAAACTGGCATGAAAGATTAACCATCCAATGATTCTGATTCTCCAAATTCCTCAATGCCTTGGCCTTAAACTTGTCTGCAACGATTCCTACACATCTCTGGACAACACTCCCACAGATGTCCGTGATCGTCTCCCAGAGAATCTCCTCTGCGTACTTGGACGGAACAGCCCCACTAGTAAACACGGCCTTCCTGAACACGCTCGTACCATAAGGAAGATTCACAGTCAAATTCACCAAGTTCTCTTCCCCGAAACGCCCGGAATTCTTCGGCCTCCACCCATCAGAGGCAACTTGAAAGAACATGGCGTCACTAATTCTCGCTTCCGACTCAGCCTTCGCTTCCTCAAACTTAGTATCAAGCCTAGACCCGGAAAAGTCCCGCCGGGAGATTGCCGGGAGCCCGACCTGGTTAAGGAAAGCTTTGAACTTGGGGTGCTCGAGGCTTGAGAAAGAAACTGCCCCACAAGACTCATAGAGCCAGTCTGCGAGAAGATTAAGAGCAGAATCAATCTGGTTCTTGCTAAGAGTCGGACCAGGCGATGCTTTAGGACTCTTCAGCTTCTTCACACTATCTTCAAGCATAGCAAGAGCCCCCAAATCCTCCTTCCCACCCGATAACATCAAATGCTGCGGCAACGGTAAAGCTACAGCAGTTGAAGTAACAACAGCGGTTGCTACAGCGGCCGAGGAGTAAGCGAGGTCGGGACAGAAGCGAGATGGATCGACCATTGCAAGCGGAGAAACCTGGTACGAAGAAGACGAAGCAACCCCAGATGAAGAACTGCGTTTCCGGTGGTTATGGTGGTGCGAAGAAGGCGTAGAGAGAGACGAGATAGGAGGAGGTGAAATGGAGGAAATGGGTTTTGGGACAGAAGTGAAATTGGGGCAAGTCCCTCTTTTGAGATGCTCGGAGGCAGTTCGAGATGGGTTCGAAGCCGAGAACATGGCGTCACAGAGACAGCACCGGAGCTTCACCGCTTTGGGGATTCCGGTGTCGGAATTGTGAACCAGTATGGGCTCCAGGTGCACCCAATACCAAGCCCCTTTTCCCTTTATGGCTTTGGTTCTCACCGTCACCAACCCCTCGTAGCGCTTGTGCAACGCCTTCGCTGTGTGGTCGTCGGAGCTCGGAACCGAAGAATCAATGGTGTTTGCAGTATCCATTGCAGATAAACAGAGAAATCCGAGACCCCCACTAGAAGAACAAGACGCAAGATGAGAACTTTGTTTTGGATTTGGATTTGGATTTGGATTTGGGGTTTAGTTTACTCTTCTTTCTCCATCATCTTCGTCGTCATCGTCGGAAGTTTGAACAGTGGAAGTAGCTCGACGGCTCTTTCCTTGCATTTAGCCGGAAAAAGCCGCCGGCGGTAGATGGGGGTGTCTTCTTTGCCGGTTTTCCATATCGAAAACCGGCGATCTATAGAAAAAGTTAAGAGCTTTTGGCTTCTGCTGCTTGTTTTACTGCTGAGTCCTCTTTAGCTTTAGCTTTGTTGTGGAGTTGTTTAGCTGCAGTAGCGCTATTGAAGTGTGGAGAAAAGAAAGAAAAAGAGTCTTATGTTTTCCTATTTCTTTCTTCTTTCTTACTCTCTCTCCTCTTTTATGTTGTTGATCTGATCCCATTTTCTTGTTTGTTTCTTCTTTTTTTTTTCTTTTTCCCAGTTTTTCCTTTTCACTTACAAGCTAATTTAGCCTTCTTTTGTTCTTCCTGTTCTTGATGGTTATTCAAAATGAGAATATATAGGGCAACCTAGGAATTGGGCAGGGTTGACCAAACATAGGGAGCACTCTATGGCCTCAAAGAGTAGATGATATATATGGAGAGATACATAGAGAGACACTGAGTCCCTTGCTCCCCCAAAACAAATCATATAGCCCATCTTTGGATTAAACCTAGTTTTGCCACTAAAAATTGAGTTTACAACATATTAAGGAATTAACCTAGATTCCTTCTAGGTCATTTTTGTTTAGACTAGGGTTGGACCTCCTTGACCTCAATTGTGGTTTTAGTTGCTACCTGGAATTTAACCAGTTAGGGTAAGATTAGTGTATTGAGAATCAAAGATTATCCCTAGTATTTTGCCATTTATCAATCTCTAACAAAAATGGGGGTGCCGAGACATTATAATAGCGTATCGCATGTTATTGTCGACGATCTACGAATAATCTTAGAGTTGTTATATTTCTATTATAGTATTAAATGTAGTTTATTAGTCAATAATCATATATCACAACTGTCATTCAGTCTTCCGTATGTATGTATATCTTGAGTCTACAAAAGGAGGGTAGATTATGACACCTCTAGCCTTTATTGGGTATTGGCATACGAATTTATTTTCAAGTGGAACAGGTAACTATTTGAAAGTGATTATTAAGTTACAATTAGGATTCGGTGTAGTGGTTACTAGGGCTTTATGTGGTCATTGCAACTTGTTTTGATGGATTTACTCAAGAAACCCTAATTCCAATAAAAGAGGAAAGGAAAATCTAACTCGATAACTTTTCAAGTTTGATTAATCGCTACAAAGGAAAAGAAATAGTCTTCAACTTGTCCTTTTCAAGACTTCAAATGCTTATTAGCAATTTTTGTTTCCTTAGAAAAGCTTTTCCTAGAGGTATAATAGGGGCTGTTTGGCAATCGTTTTTGGTAATTCTTTAATTCTGCAAATGGATCAATTTAAATTCTTTAGGACGATTGTGAGTTGAGAACCCCATTTAAAATAAGTTAGTCAGAATCAATCATAGAAAACATAAATGATAGAATCACGTTAGAATACGAAAAATCATGATCATTGTTGTACTATTACAACTAAATTATATAATTAAATGTTCATCCATCCAATTATAGAGTTTTATTAAATTGTACATGTCATGCTAGAAATTTACTCATGGCGTGGTGGGATAGAGGTGGTGGTGTTGGTTGGGGGATGCTGGGGAAGGAATTGTTACGATGGAGGTGGCAGTGGGAGAGTGGTCGTGATGGAGGAGGTGGTGGCAATAGGGGTGGGGATGATCACAATTGGTGGTGGTGGGGTGGAAGGTGGGGAGTGGAAATTGTGACGGGAAGTGTTGGTGGCAGCAATGGTGGTGGGAGTGGTGGATATGGTGGGATTGAGGTGGTGGTGGTAGGATATGGGTGGCAGTGGGGGGTGGTGACAATGGTAGGGTTGGAGGTAGTGGGGAGTGGTGGTGGTGATGAGAGGAGGTGACGGGAAGTGGTAGCAGTGGGAAATGAAAGAGTTACGGAAAGATGAAGGAGTTTGGGAGAGAGATGAAATATGACTAATGTTTAAAATTTTGCTAAGCCCATTCTCAAATCTTCCAAAGACGCGACTTGGTGGCTACAAACGTCAAAAACTTCCTGATTATTTTAATCTTTTAATATATCAAACAAATCCAAGTGTTATATGTACCCTTGTGTCTATTGGAAAAAATGAGTAAATACGACTGGGGGTAGTACTCCTCTAATGTTTAAAGGAAAGTGATTAGAAACTCTCGATAACACCTGTTGAATCTGAGGATTCAGAAGCTTCTTGATCGGGACAATTGATTGTGTAGTTGTCTTCAAGCTTCGGATGATTAAATCATCTTCTCCAAGCTTTTGGATGACTGGATCATCTTCTCCAAGCTCCTCCTCCGTATATTCTGGGTGATCCACAAGCCTTAAAGGATTTCAGCTACACTGCAACAACTCGAGCATCTCTAAGATTCTTGAAAGGATGAGATAACAGATAGAGGAAAATGAATTGAAACATGATTCAAAAAGAGAGTAGAGGGAACAATGAAGAATGTATGTTGATTTGACAACTCTTTACTCAAGAACACGTAGGATCTGAGAAAGAAGATTTCTTCTTAAGTCTGAGAAACCATCTCCCAATCTCCCAAAATCTCTCTAAATCAAAAGATTATAAAATATCATAATCATCAAATCATCCGGGTCTTCCTCTATTTATAGAAAAAAGTTCCTGATCCCAATGATCTCATATCAAAAATATATTTGATGTGACAACTAACAAACTCTGACATATGTTAACTGTATTTCGTTAAGTGGAATCATTCTGTTATAATATGGATGTATTTTGTTAAATGGAGTCTATCTGTTAAATAGAACTTGTTCTATTAAGAAAGAGCTACTAATTTATCAAACCACTGTAACTAACTTTCAGTTACAGTTTAATCATTTGAATTGCTATGACCTAAAAACAAATCTTTTGGATACATTCTTCAAAGGTTAAAAGAGCAAATTTTTTTAGAAACAATTTATCTATTTTAACAAATTTTCTCACATTCCTCCAAAGTACATCTCATAATCCTTTCTCAGATACATACATATATATAAATCATCGTATATCAAAGGCGGGTCATACGCTTTTAAGATACCTTATCTCAGAGAAATCATAAGTGTTGGACGAGGGCACCATTCTCAGGGCGGATACAATATTCATCGTCAGACTTCAATTTATCTAGTACGAGAGGATGAGACTATGGAGGCCACACTCTTTCAATAGCCCACAGGAAAATAGGGCAAGATACATCCCAGAATTTCCTCCCGATTGTCAGCCTAGAAAGTAATTCATACTTTACTGAAACAAGAGATGAGGGGAACACACACATCCATTCCCACGAGTAAAGGCAATTAGTACATTTATCCCTTGACAATGCAATAAGATACATGGTGCTCTGATTCCACCAAATCACTATAGAGACGAGGCTGAACTAGTAACTGTCTTTGTCATCTCAATGGAGTATAACTCATTTGTGTTTTTGATCAGTATACTCGCAACGCCATTGATTCAAGATCTGTCTTGAAGGATAGAAAATCATAATAACATTAAAAACATTCAGTAATCTGGTTCTACTGAAATCTTACTAATGGCGAATTTGGTCTTGACGAAGTGTGTCTCATTTGAGATTTCTATCAAAATTTGAAACCTTATCATATCAGTTGATCAAAATATGTTCCTTTTATTATATCATCTGTGAAATGCTCAAACCACTTCAGACCATGAAGGTGTAGTGAGTCAACCAACATGCTCTGAGTTCAGATCTTATTCTTAAACGTGACATACTTTAAGGTTCTTGAACCTGTCAGATCATCATAATCTTTATCCACATGACTTCTGATTAGATCAAATTCGGATCTTATTAAGAAATAATTTCCACATATCAACACATTATTTTCCATTATCAACAAGATCTAATTCGGATCTTATTAAGAAATAATTTCCACATATCAACACATTATTTTCCATTATCAACAAGATCTAATTCGGATCTTATTAAGAAATAATTTCTACATATCAACACATTATTTTCCATTATCAACAACACCTACCATCCAAAGCCTAACCGTTGGATTGAACATCTAAAGGCACCATGTATGCACATGCTTTAAATGTTGGGCCCTACTTACTACTTGACACCATTAGATGTGTAATCCAATGGTCTAGTTGTCGAGAGTTTTAAATCAATTCCCATGTTTAAATACCTCTCTTTTAGATTGTTTCTTGGGAACATTGCAGTTTTTTTTTAAATAGTTAAGGAAACACCCTGTTTTTAAGAAATGTTCTAAAAGACATTTTGTCCGATGCAATTACTTAATTCTATTTTTGAGAAGTATAGAAACGTTCCCATGAATGATACCAAATACCAAAAGGGCTTGTACCTTCTTGTCTCCATATACGTTACTAATGTAGCGTACTTTCATATCTACGTAATAATATTCCAGAACTCAATAGTCAATATGCTAGTTTTTCTCACCAAATGGATGTACATGTATTTAAGTTTTCAAAAGTAAAAGAAAAAGGAAAAGAGAAAAAAAAAGAAATAAACATTAATGGTTATTTGTCTTCTCTACTCTCACTCCATCACTAGTTAATTAGTCATCTGCCCTAATACTTAAAATCAAATATAACGGAAATTAGAAAATATTTTCACTTATGATGAATAGTTGACAAACCCCCAATTTACCAATTTACTAACATACTAATAATGTGTCAGAATTTAACTAACATACCCAAATGATGTCGTATACCTAAAAAAAATATTTCCACCCATACAGTGAGACAACTTATTAGAGCATCAACCATTCATTGGTGAACGATTTAATCGTTTTACCGTTTTGGATGAGAAGTAAATAATTTATCATTTGTGAGTGCTAATTTTTTCATACAAAAGGAAGATGATGGTAATGAAAAAGTTCATCTTAAAAATCACTTACCAATTAGCTACCAAGTTTATTCAAGGAGTTCGTCATTTTTTCGTTGGTATACATCCGTGGTTGCTCTCTTTCTCGTGACAATCCAATCATAATATTTTTTATATTCCAAATATCCGATCCTACTATGGAGTTGTAGACGCTAATCTTGAGTTGTGATCGATTTTTATCTCAAGATCAGGGATCATATATTTTCCATCATTGGGATTCTCCAATCTCCACGTTATGTATTATTCCGATTGTGTCTGTGATATGACATGCCAACACATGTCATTAACCATTAGGGTTAACACTAACTCCTTCGGATTTTAGAAGAAAAAAAAAATATAAAGAAGTTGTTCAGTTTGTTTGGATGATAAGATTATAATAGTAACAGGACTTAACAGGAGGAAACATAACCATAGTTTTTCCCAGACATCATAAAACGGTTAATGTACTAAAACATTCGTGGGTTAAGGACATTTCCATCACCATAAAATTGAGTTAAAACCCATATTATGTTAAAAAAAATTTATCTAAAATAAAATCTACTTTTTTTTTCCCTTTTAAACAAGTCCACCTAATTTGTGTTGTTTAAGAAATATTTTTTAATTAGTTTTTGCGGAACCATTATCATTCATGTGAAAAGATAGTGGCCGGAGTTTCAAGTTTAGAAGAGTGCTAGCCCTACTCGCTCATTTTTAAGAATATAAGGTGGCGTTTAGTAACACTAATCTAAATAGGTAGGACTTATTTGGAAATTATGCTTAGTTGGGCTTTAAATTGTTAAGTTAAAGGTTAATTGATATCTATATCTTTTTGAAGTAGGGTATATTACCTCTTATTAAAAAAGTTTCTCATAATTACTTTTTAAATAAGAGATAATAAGAGGTAAAACCCCTATTTCAAAAAGATGTAGATATGCAATTAACATTCAACTTAACAATCTAAAGTTCAACTAAGTACAATTTTCAAATAAGCTCTACCTATTTAGATTAGTATTACCAAACACTAGTCCTTCAAATTATCTTATACCTAAAAATTGGTAGAAAAGTGTTAGCCGCGTCTCACAATTCAATTTTTTTCGAAGTCTCAGGGTGATAATAATAGGTGGCATTGAGAGGAAGTTATGTTTGTACCGATATCTAGCTACACATATCTTACCATCTTGAGACTTTGGAAGTATGAGATTGGGCTAGCAGTCATATGGAGCAATGTTTGAAATTTCAAAATTTTCAGCCAACCCGAATTGAAATCCTAAAAAATTATTATCTCGATGAAATTTAGGATTCCAATTTATTAATATTTTTTATATTTATATATTTAATATATAAATTTCTGAAATTACACGAAATCTTGATAAAACAATCATAATATTTCGAAATTTTAATTAAAAAAATAATAAAAATCTATTTAAAAATAAATTTCCGAAATATCGCAGAAATTCCAAACTCTCAGAAATTTGACGAATTTCTTGTTGAAATCGTGTTTTTTGAAATCCATTCTATATCGATGTTGTTGGGGTTGGATGAAACCAAAAGTCCACGAAATTAAAAAAACTTGGTATGGAGTTGAAGGTCTCATTAAATTTTCACATGTAATTTCATTTTAGCAATCATCCAAACAACTAGGAAACATACACACCATGGGTCTGTCCCAGTGGCAGTGTATCTCCCTTTGAGGAGGTGTGACTTGTGTTCCGATCTTGGTGTAGCTGTTGACGTCTACCATGAGTGCTAACATTGCTAACCCCCTAACACCTAACCTAGGTTAACACCTAACCTGGGTAGATAAATGATTAGGACCAAGCAAAAAGAAAAAAAAAAAAAACTACGAAACATTAATCTGAAAGCATTTTTCTCTAGGAGCTGTTTGGCCGAATGGGAGAGATGGGATGGATAGAAATACCCGATCAAGTCAACTTCAGGGTAGAAATTTTATGGGTGCAGGGACCCATTAATGTTGGGGCCCACTATTGACCCAACAAGGGTTTGTGCCACGTGTACGGTAAAGGATGACAGGATTCAGTATTCCCATGATTTCTCACTATTTCCTGATGGGAAAAGTTTTAAGATTAAATAGGAAAAGCTTTGAAGCGTAAGAAAAATGAGAAAAGTTCATTTGTACGATTTCTCCTTTTAAAAGGTAAAGAAAAAGAATGGCCCCCAACTGAGTCAATCAATGCGCGAAAGGTGAAACTCCTTTTTACACCACCTGCCCCTGATTAAACATAATCTCCTTGCTGATAGACCGAAACATTCGTCTATCAATTGATAGTTGGTGTGCAAACCCCCACCCCTACGGTTGGAGAACATGGGACTAAAGATTGTTTTCCTACATTGGTTCCCCATCCGAAATTAGAGGGACGTTTGACATTTATACTGATGATTCTCTCATTCTAAGAAAATTAATTCTTATAAATTTTGGTTCTCATAATTAATTTTGTGTGAATAATGCATTTGACAATTGTCAAACAGAATCAAATATCGATCGTATGGGTATGGTTAGAGAGTTTACCTATGCATCACGTGAGGTTGGTGGTCAAATTACGAATCGTAAACCTGGAGGTCTCGAGATCGAATCCGGGCTTCCCTCAATATCGGATGTATGGGTGCATCACGTTGGACAAAGTCTGAGTCTGGGCCCAAGATACCCACGTTTACAAAAAAAAATAAAAATAGAATCAATTATGAAGATAGAAAACAATAGAATTACATTCAAATGAAAAAATAAAATCAGATTATTGTAGGCATTAAATAAAGTTATGTTCATCAACCTTTTTATAACTCATAAAATATGTAGAATTTTATGATGTTGGTTATATCTCGACCTTTTTCACACTTATCTTGTTTCGAGTGAGTTTCTTAAATATAATTTCGAGAAATATCTTTTTGTTCCCATTGAATTATACAAAAAATAATAATTTTAAAATTGTTCTCCCAAAACGAGTTGTCAAACGCAATTGGACTATTTTTTTTTTGTTTTTGAGATAAAGAAAATCAATCCCCAAGAATGATACCAAATAACCCTTAGACTACTGAACTAAGTTTTCACTTGAATCGACAAATTCAATCATGTCAAGTCAAGTAGGTTTTATCCATGAGGTCGCATGTTCAAGTCCATCTTACCCACCGAAAAAAATGAAAATGACAGAATTCTTGATGTAGATGGTATATAATTGGTTCTCATCCTTCCGACATTGCGAGTGTGATTGTAATAGGAAACTTCGAAGTGTCATGTACATATACAAACTTATGTGTTCTTCCCCTTCTTGGTAGGTATATACAAATTTCAAAGTTCATTTTGTGTGTATAAGTCGGCATACATATCTTGCGTGCCCTCGACGTTTAGGGTTGTCAAAGGATAGGGCCAGGTAGGGATCAGCCCTAACCTTACTTATAAAGGCAATGCCCTAACTCTACTCTAGCCCTTCAAAGGCCTAAATTGACTCAGATCTATCTGTCCTCAAGTGCCAGGGCAACAACGCGGAAAAGAAAAACAATTTTTTTCTCATTCAATATGACATCTTTTTTACATCACCGACCACCAATTCAATAGAATATTCAATTGAAATTATTTAAAATAAAATAAATATAAACGTAAAGTAAAATAAGTATAATAATAAAAGTAGATAAAACAAGACTTATTTTGGCAACAATTAAGGCTATAATCAAAGTGTTAGGGAAATCAATGTTAGGGTTGAAAAATCAGCTAATTAGGGGCTTAGGATTGGGGATTCAAGGAATTAGGATTTTGATTTTAAGGGATTGAAATTTGGGTAGGGCTCTCAAACAATAGGGCTAGGGTGGGGCAACAGTCAACCCTAACACTGCCCTAGCCTTAAGGGCTTGAATTAACTAGACCTTAACCCAACCCTTACTTAAAAGGGCAATATCATAACCCTCTCCTAGCCCTTATAAGGGGTTGGATTGTTTAGGCCCTACCCTTACTCTGCTGGGCTGGGCCGGGCTGGGCCGGGCCGGGCCGGGCCAGGCAAGGTACTCTTGTTACAGAGTTTTTTTTTTGACAGGCCTACCGATGATGGAGTGCCACGTACACTAGGCCCGCTAATCCATATCCTGTTTTCTGAGCAACAGGGTCTCACATCTGGAAGATGAAAGTCCTGAAGCATGGAAAGTCTCTCTTAAGCTTCATTTATTGAGCTCGATTCCAAGTTTTCGCTTTGTTTTGCAAAAGTACTCAAAGCCATAAATAGGACAAGGGTCTGTTTGAAAAGACCTAAAAAAAATAAAAAATTTGCTAGGAGACTTTTAACAAAACTTAAAACTTTAGCAGTTTAGCGCCCACCGTGGGGCTCGAACCCACGACCACAAGGTTAAGAGCCTTGCGCTCTACCAACTGAGCTAGACGGGCTTTGAGATACTACCATATCATTAATAAATAATTCGAATTATTTGGCCAAATGACCTAGTTTTAATTGATTTCATTTTTGTTTGAACAAAGCCAGGAAGGTTGGGGAGGACAAATTCCCCCTTTATGATTATTATTATTATTATTATTTTGATATCATAAATACATTCAGGCCGCAACCCCATTAGTAGTGTAAGTATTTGTTAATTGGTTAGAAGGTAACAATTTAGCTGGCCAAAGTGAATTTTTCAATCGGAATCAATCTCAAACCACCCGAATACTGTCATTGGCATCAATGGGCAAGTGTTAAGTAAGTATGATCATGCAACTGACCAGATGGTTAAACTCATATAATCATTTGATCAACCCGATCAACGGGTATGCAAATCGTTGTCGAAAGAGGTCGCTTATACAAATACTTGCTTTGTATAAGATCTATATGAGAATATCCCTCTCTTTCTCTTACAAACTTGTCCCTTTCACTTAAGTTAAGTTGGTTATGTAATTAAAAGAAGCTTAATTGCAATTAAAATACAGAGACAAGGGTGGGGTAGGGCACTTTGAAAAAGGGGGTTAGGATGAGTAGGGATCACACAAACACAATGTATGACTTTTTAAAATACTCTAATGTTGTATAGACTAAGGGGAGAGTGACAGCCCAATTCACTAGAAAACAGAGATTAATCACCACTGTTTTGAAAAGAATCTTTGAGGATACTATATACATTTAGAATCCTAAATTTCTTTTTATTGTGTGGGATATCATTGAGCTCGACTCCGCTGCAACCACGAGCTGCAAGGAAAACCCCTACAACCCATTTTGAGTCTGCCATGAATATGACATTATCACACGTCCGCATGACAACATACGTCACAAATGACAGACAGGATTAGTCAGGCCCGTCTTTAATTTTTAATATTAGTGTTAGTATTAGTAAGTAGGTGTAGAGAATCATAACAATGCAAAACTCTTTCCAAATCCATTTGGAGGTCACTTCTCAACCAGGGGCACACCCGTACCACCCTTCCTTGGGGGTGTCTGTGTATGTGAATATACAGTTTTGAAGATCACATTTTCTTCCCATATATTGACACAACTTCATTGTTGTATCCGAGCGGCCTCCTCTTAGCTAGCTCTCTACTTTCATTATTATTAATCATGACTATGTATGACAATCCAAGTTTATATAGAGACACCGCATGGAGTGGTTCTGGGTGGCCCCCTCACTTCAGTTGCAGTGAGCAGCCGCCCTGAAAAAGTAGACACTAGTTGTATGAAAGTTCCGATTGTTAGATGTCAATATGAATCCCACAAGAGAGGTGACAAAAGAAAGTCGGATCGAACAATTTTAGATTGTTTGATTTTTGTTAATTTGTCAGCATTAATTCCTAAAATTTCCTAGACCTAACTTTAGCTATTGAAATGACTGATTTTCCCACCTTTAGTAGAATGATTTATAAATATTCAATCGAACTAATTTTGTAGCCACGTGTCTTTAGGAGGATCTACATTGACATCCTATGATCAAAATCTCAAAACAATTTGTCATGTCCCTACAAACTTGTAGTGAGTGAGGAGTGCCAACTAGAATGCTTCTCTCTCCCTCTCTCTCTCTCTCTATATATATATATATATATACCCACATGTTGTATATGCAATCCTTGCTTTTCGATAGTGGGTATGGTGTATGGTGGGATCCTGACCATGATTTCAGCTCTACAGAACTTGCTTGGGATAGCTTTATATTTTATTAATTATTTATTATAGGGGTTAAAGAACCATACTCATCATCAAATCACCTAAACCTCTCAATCTTTGACAGACTTTATAGCATTTAAAAGAAAATTAAAAAAATGGTGTCTGATGTGTTCACTTGGGCAACTCATGAGAGATTAGTTAGTATTCTTTGAATGTTAATGCACAAAATTATTAACCAAATCAATTTATCATTAAACTAATTCTCTGGCTGTTGATTGGATGGTCTCAAACTATCATTGGATCGCACATGAACGCTAGCAATACTCTTGGTACTAAACCTCTCCCAAAAAAAGAAAAAGGCCCAAAAATGAATGTATAAGTAAACAGTAGGGAAAATTCTGAGTCAGTCGGTGTCGACACCTGAAAAGATTAGTCCTTGCCTCGAAGGATTTGGAACACCCTCCGCTACCCAAAAAAAAATATCTCTTAGAACACTCAACTAACCCCTCGCGCACGTGCAGTTCCCCCAACTACACGCACTAGATAAGTAAGGATAAATCCCTGAGGTTGGCCAACAGGGAGGAGGGGAATTGTTAAGAGTTTTAGTTTTATGTATCCGTTAATTCAAATTAGTCTAAGATGTGAGACGGCGATCTACAAGCTTGGAAACTACGATCGCATTTCAACACACTACTGCTTGCTAAATTCTACAGCCCAAGCCCAGCCCGGCCCAAGGGAAGCCCAACCATTGGAAACCTTACCCAAAAACTTAGATCGAGCAGCCCAATGATCTGCTTTAGACTACAGAATTTTTAATACAGACCAGGCCTCAGGCCTGTTTGACTATTGGACCTAGTTCTGGCCTAAATAATGTCAACAACCGGCAATAGTCCTGCTTGCCGACAGCTGAAAATGTGGTACATGTTCAGTTTTTGGGGAGAGAATACCCATAGTTGAGGATAGACATACTCCGCATCCCTAATAACAATGAACCAAACAACGAATAGTTCCGATCCCTGGTTCGGTATCTTGAAAATGGAGCTACTTCAGAAACCAAACACCTCCCTTGGGCTCAAGGTGATAATGGTGTTTTTGCAATATTCAGATTCACTACAAGATATCAAATATCAGACCTGGCTAAGGCAACATGTCTTTAGGTTCTATTGAGAGTTCTTGCCCTCTTGAACTTGATCCCAGGACTTCTATCAATCAATCAGGGGCACACGACTGGTGTTACTGAGTTGCTGTAGACAATAGTCATTCTGTGTTTTTAGGGTGTAAATAGTACAAGAGTGAAGAAACAAGAAGACATCTTCTCTCTCAAATTGATAGCTAGTCTTTATATAAAATGCATCAGAATACTCCTTATGTTCTTAGGTTCCCTACCAGGGGAAAAAAAGAGAGGTGAAATGAGCAGTGAATTTGTTGTAAAACCTGCACAAATGGGCTCCATGTGTTGATTAGTACAAAAAGTCATGAGTGCCTAAAAATTGTTATTCCAATAATTGTAAGATTATCTTACACTGGATTGTTAGAATTGTTGAATTAGTACAATTTTTAGGTTGTTTCGCAAGATAATCTTGCTAGATCATTACAATTATTGGTATAACACTTGGGAAGAACATAAGCAAATGCGCTTGAATGCTTGAAGAACATCCAAGCCTTTTCTCATCAAAATACATTAGTGCTTACAGTTATAAATGAGAAGAAATTTTAAAAATTAAGAGGGCGTTTGGTAACTCAAAACTAAATAGGTAGAGCTTATTTGTAAATTGAGTTGATTTGGACTTTAGTGTGTTAAGTTAAAGTTTAATTGAATGTCAAAATCTTTTTAAAAGTAGATGTTTTACGTCTTAAGGTAATAAGAAGACATGAGCTAACTTTTTTCTTCAGAGGTAAAACCTCTAATTCAAAAACAAAAAACATCTAGACATTCAATTAAACTTTAACTTAATACACTAAAAGTCCAAATAAGCTCAATTTTCAAATAAACTCTACCTATTTAGTTTAGAGTTACCAAACACCCTCTAAGATTGTGTTGATCATTTAGATTTTATTACTTCCTCTTTCTCTATTAATATATATAAACTAAACTCTAACGTAATAGATTGTGTTGATCATTTAGATTTTATTACTTCCTCTTTCTCTATTAATATATATAAATTAAACTCTAACATAATAGAGTCCAGATATATTTTAGGACATTCCATTTGTCTGAAGAAGATTTCTAGGTAGTAACCATGCCTACTGGACCATTTCTAGGACATTCCATTTATCTGAAGAAGATTTACATAGTGAAGTTTTCGCATGAACATTAGCGATTAAAGGCTATTGTTAATATGAAAACCTTTGGCTCTAGTTGTCTTTCATTTGGGTGCTCATGCGTGACTTAGGCTGAATTCTTTAAGAGCTGAAAATTCTTATCATAATTCACAATCTCAAGCCATGTCCTGATTCATTAAATCTTGATTTAAACACATTGTCAAAACAGATGTTCGGGTCCCAAATCTCAACTCTGAGGATTACAAAAGGTCCCTTTAAATTACACAAATTCACAAAAGATCCCTTAAAATTACACGAATTCACAACGGCAAATTAGCCCCAAGTTAATCCCCACTTGAACCACTAAAAAATTCAACTTTCTAGACTAGAATAGTAGAATTTATAACAAAGGATTGCGTCAACTTAGAAAAAAGAGGACTGCCAAGAGTTCGCACTCTGGTGAGAAGCATACCAAAACAAATATTTTGAAAAATGAGCTCTGAAGTTCCACTGCCTACTCAGATTTGAGATCTTGGGTAGAGATATGGTACACGCCTCCATTTTGTTCATTGTTGTCGCTTCTCCATTTCTCCCTCAACTAATCATGATCAACAAGTAATAGTTAGAGTATTTACAGTAATGTAATCCATGTTGGTGTACATGGTGGATCATGGCTGGAACACAATAATTGCATCGGGACAAGAAGAGTCTCCTCCTACCCTGTACCACACTTGGTCATAATGAATGGGTAGTTAAAACCCACCATTTAACAAGTTCGGCCCTAATTTGATGAATGTGACAAACCAATTTCTCGACTTTCTAGCCAATCCACATCTCTTTTATAAGCCATCCAAGTTAATGAAAAGAGATAGACTAGTCACATTGGTCCAATCAGATCAATTTGATCTAGTATCTCCTAGGAGGGGCGCATTGACTGGTGGGTCCTGAACAACAAAGGCGTGGAAGAAAGCTCCGAAGGAACTCATCGTACATAAGTTAGCCTCTAACAAAAATTTCCTTCACACACACAAGCAAACATGCACTAGCGCACACGCAGACATCTGATTAAGAAACATGCACAAGAAGGGTCTGCAGATTTACCTTTCCTAGATGTTCCTTCTGATACCGGTAGCCCTAGTGAGATATATCAAAGAAGAATTAATCCAAGACACTTTAATCATTTTTAACTTAAATATGAATAGTACACAGAAAATTAGATTAAAATTTGTAAACAAACCTTGTCAGTTCCATAAATGTAATCACAGTAGGTGAACACCGAAGAGAAGTTACTCTGGCTTTGTCCCCCGACATAATGATGGTAGTCATGATACTCAGCACCTCCATAGAATGGAATATATTTTGTGGGACTCCAAGGGAACTCATACCTGTATGAAACACATAATTTCCAAGGTTCACATCTCGCAGTTACATTTTGAATGTGAAAATTATTAGCTAACACGAATATTAAAAATAGTATGCAGAAAAGAAATGGTTCAGGCTATTCTGTTTATGATGTTGACACCATCACGGAATTACAGAGCATCAGAAAAGGTTCTACAATGTATATGTTATTGTCAGCTCAGTTCATGAATAACCAGCATAGGAAAAGAACGAAGTCGCAGTACAAATAAAATCCACCTGTTACATATTCCCCAATGAAAGGCAACACATTTTTGTTTCTTTTTCGTTTTCTTTTTTCTGCTGTCCAACTATGGGGCATCGATATCATTCATCTAGGTTATTTGTTAGTGTTAGAGAGGTTAAAAAGAAAGTAAGGAAATAAGGAACCATATCTGTCTATATATATATATATATGAGGAAAGCTAACTATCACGCAATGCGTGGATTTCTTAACCACCATACAAGGCTATTTTGAATGGCATTCTTGTAATTATTACAAGAATGCAGGGGCATTCTTAATTTATGGAGAAAAACTAATTTTACAAGAATGCCACTCAAAATAGTCTTGTGTGGTGGTTACGAAATTCATGCATTACGTGACAATTAGCTTTCCCATATATATATACTAGTGGGTGGCACGTGCGATGCATGTGAGAGTGAGGGGAAGGAGTTAACCACAATTAATAGGAGTTAACAGGGACACGTGTTAACCCGTGGGTGCGATTGAACTCGCTAGTGGCACGTGTGATGCACGTGAGCGTGAGGGGAAGGAGTTAACCACAGTTAATAGGAGTTAAAAGGGACACGTGTTAACCGGCGGGTGTGATTGAACTCTCCCCAAGTTCAATCGGGAGTTAAAAGGGACACGTGTTAACCCACGGGTGCGATTGAACTCTCCCCGAGTTCATTCGCGATTGGCTGTGATTCTAAATAGATGGATGAGTAAGGGGTAGTTTGAGAATTAAAGTAAAACATTAAATTAAAGGCAAGGGGTAGTTTAGGAATTAAAGTAAAACATTAAATCAATGTTTTATTTTTATATAAGGATAGTTTGGGAATTTCAGAAAATTCATCTACGCAAGCTCTTGCATTATAATAGTAAAGATATATATATATATATGTGTGTGTGTGTGTGTGTGTGTGTGTGTGTGTGTGTGCACGCGCCACTAATGTGCCTGGTAAGAGCAAATGTCTTCATTTCCAGTCTGTGATACCCATTCCCTATGAGGATATTATTGTTAACAACTTAAATAGATATTAGTTGGAATAATATATGTTTCCTATCAAGTGTCATACATATGGGTTTATATAACATTCACCAAATTGGAGAGTGTCGTAATCGATTCACCAGATGCAACTCCAGTTATAAAATTAATGATTCAATTTTCCCGTGTTGTCATATTCTTCTGTATATCCTCCCATGATATTTAGATTCTATTCAATACCTCCCTCTACCATAAAAAACCATCAGTGTTACTTCAATGAGTAAAAAGTCTAGAACATCTCTGTCCTGCTGTAGCCCCTAAAATTATCATTAGACATTTGCTCTTAGAGGGTCAAATTAACCCCTTCAAAGTATCTCAATGAAGATACGCAAAACCCAAGAGCATCCATACAAAATCCATTTCTTTCTTGTAATGATGAAATTATTAAAAAGCTATTGATGTCAGTTTCAGCGTTTAGAAGAAAACATAGATTTCGACTCAAGCCAAATGCAACGACTTAAAAAACAGCTAGACTACATTCTCATTAAAGTTATGTTATCCAATAATGATTTTGATTTCTTCTAAAGACACTTTCTTTGTAAAAAAATTACCATAGCAAGTTTATAATTATTTGATTTTTTTGTAATCATTGGGGATAATCTTTATCTCTAAAAATGCCTTGTCCTTTTTGCTTAGAATTTTTACATAGATCCTCCTACCAAAATACAAAAATGATCACCCTTGATTTGCACTGAAACCTATTTATTATTATCATCAAGGTTCACTTAAGCCAATTATAAATTTATAATTCCATTATTTAAAATTTACAAATGATACTAATACAACTTATCTTACTACAGAAAACCAAATGGTCAATTTGTGAAGTCCATGGGACAAAAATAAGCACTTAGGCTCTGTTCTTTTGGTGTAACTTTTAAAGTCTAGAACTTTCATTGTTTCATGCCTAATTTTACTTAATGTATAGAACTATATTATTCCATAGAGTGCAAAAGTTCTACAAATATGGAATTTTCAAGTTCCACCAAAATTTTTAGATTTTTTAAGTTCTATAGATGTGGAACTTCTAATTAAATTGAACTCGATAAATCTGAGATACCATCGAGTAAAGGGTTAGAAACCCTCTCCTCTCTCTTTCCATACTCTTGCCTCTTGTTCCAAAATATGAATGTTCCTGATTTTTAAAAGTTCCACCAAAAGAACGGAGCCTTAAGGAAGAGTCCAATCACCAACAAGCTAATGTCAATCAAATCTGTAATTTGTGCTTTTAGAAATATGCAAGTGATTATATGTACATTACCTTATGTCCAAAAGCTGATAAGGGAGCTATTGTGAGAATTGTCCTTGATGCAATGTTTTAGATTATAGCCTCAATCCAGAAGGTGACCCATTGCCTGAACAGCTAAGATCAATGGTCATCTGCCCCTATTGCATAACCTCCACAATAGAGTACCTTTTCATAAATCTAAGCCAATTGAACTCTTCTTAATCATGGGTGGCTGTGAGTGAGCAGCAAGGTTTTAGAACTCCATCTCGGAACCTGACTCAAGCAGGCCAAGAGGCCCAAGACTAAGACAAAATCACCAAGTCAACGACTCACCGAAAACCAAAAATATATATGTAAGCTGCAAAGACTCGACCAATGCCAATAATTAGACCAAGACAAGGCATCCAACACCAGTCTCGCCCGAAGTTCAAACCCCTACTGCACAAAGGCTACCTTTTATGTGCCTCATTCAGTGTTACCATCACTGTCATTCCAACCTAAACCCCATGATAATTGGTTTTACATACAAGAAGACCCTTCATCACAGGCCCAAAAACCTCCTGAAACAGGGAGGTTTCTCAGCCACTCTATTACACACGGCTTTCCTCTACGAGATAGGATTTCTCAGCAGAGAACCCACCACCACAAATGTGTTTTCATTTGTTAGGAAATAGAGGTAAAATATATCTAGATGAATTTAACTAGAGTCTTCTGACAAAAATCCAAAATTCTGAACTAACAAGTGAAACAAAAGTATCCAAACACGACAGAAATAACAAATCCATACCATCAATAGACACATTCCAGCTCCATCCACTATAATTCTGTAAGCATCAATATACTAATCATATAATGTTCCATGTCAATGAAAAACTTCTCAAGACAGTTATAAATTTCTTTCTAAAGGATGAGTTACCATATTTTTGTTCCAGAGAAGAAGATATGAACTGAGATTCGTCCTAAAAAAAAATCCAGTGAGTTTCCAACCACAATCTTCACATATTTGTACTGCTGTAATAAAATGCAATGACAGAGCAAGCAGAAACAAGGTTAGTGTGAGTTATCTAGTAGCTCATATTATCTCCAGGTCTCTGTTTTTATGATTTTTAATTTTGTGTTGACTAATTTCACCAAAACACATGGATATACAGAGGTACAATCCTTTATAAATGTATCGGAAACTAAAGACAAGTAAGGGATAAGGCGATCCTGTTTCCTGTGTCAACCACATCAATGGATGGCTTGGAAAATTGACAAAGTTGTTGTAGGAGTCGTTGGGGTTGTAAAAGCAACCCACGGTCTATGAGATTTTTAAAGGAAGCACTTGGGTCTAGTGACTTCATTCGTGCAACTAAGAAGTGCAACTAAGAAAAAGGTCACTGAAATGTTTGTGCTTGCATTACAAGGGTCTGGCTTCCGTCAATAATCTTTTATATAGTTGTTGATGGTGGTGGACTCAGGATTATCATGGGATTGTCCTGCACTCTTATATCCTAATTGGTCAGAACCAGGTTAGCTCCAGAACCTTCTCTTTTATTATTATATAGATAGCAACATTCACAAATAAGAATAAGGAGGGATTCTGAATATACACCATGTAAGAGTACATCAATTTTATTTAGTTTTCTTATATTGGTAGTTATGCAAATAGACGGTAGATAAAAAGCTTGCTAACAAGACTGCACTTGTGGTTCTAGAATAGTTGCAGGGAAGCTAGTGGGTTGCTCGTTTCTGAGGAAGCTCATTTCCCAAACTAGCTTCTCAAGAAGCTCACTTTTATCACTTCCCTTTAGTTGTCAAAGAGGGCCATGTATGTAGGAGGTGATGGGATAGACTCAAGTCTACAGTCCAGGTTGTAGACCCTAAGCAAGAATCATTGGATCATAACCTATGATACCTAATTCTACACACATATCTCATGTAAGGCAAACTGGAAGTATGGATGCCTATACTAATATAATGGGAGTGAGACACCCATATCTCATTTCTTGCTTCTCATTTTCTTAAGGATTTTTTTGAGCCACGCTTCCTCCTTCTCGTTTTCGCTCCGCTTCTCCCTTTTGCTTCTCGTTTTGGTAACTATGGTTTCTACTTTCTAGGTTAGAGACCTCGGCTTAACAAAAAATTATGGTTTTTCAAACAGCAAGCAGTGTGCTATTGTATACGCTGCTTATAAAATGTTAGGGTTAACATTTTATGAGCAACGTATAAGCATGTTGGTTGCTATCTCAAAACCTAGACATGTTTGAGCCTTGAGGGAGTGCATTGAGAGCATCTAACACATTTTTTTACTAGTAGCCTGTCTAAACTATATGACATATGCAAGGATGTAACTCAAAACTACTTTTGCATTATAACCAAAAATTAATTAAGAAATAAAATGCAATAAACTGCCTCGAACCTCCAACATCAGAAAGTTCTAAAACATTAGAATGACAAAATCAGTCAACGGTTCAATTGGACTATGATTGATACCGTTGCTTTATCTTTAGTACATGATGTTATTACTTTTTTAAGTGGACAATATGGATTTTTTCTACATACTATTTATTTATTGGTGAACCGCAAAAAAAAAAAGGTTCAATTTAGTAAAGTAATCATATCACAATTAATAAATCAGTAAAGAATAGAAGTTAATCCTTTGTATTTATTAAAAGAAATGGTATCTAGTAATATATATATATACATGCAACTCTTGGTTGACTTATAATAATCATGTCACAATTAATAAATCATTAAAAAGCAGAATTCCTTCATTTGTAATCCATAAGTGGTAACACTTATTGTGATCAAATGATGATTCACTAAAGTACTTTGGGTTGGACAACACACACATATTTTGCTATTACACTTATTTTCATGAACTATATTTCAACCCTATGCTAAATTTGGTGCAATATTTAGGATTTGACCCTATGCAACACTATCATATTACACCACAATGATGACTATTGACATATCACTTAAGTGTCGACTAAGAAAGCTAGAGCTGGATCATGACAGATTGGAATTTCTTCTAAAATGCCAAGACTCTTTAACAGTTTCTATTAGTCAAGTACAACTAACTATGGAGTAGTACAACTTAGATATGAGCACTACTGAAAATGACCAATACACCCGACGTACTTTGCACAAAGAACCACAAGCACTCAAGCAACAAGCAAGGACTGGAACTCAGTTGTGAAAAAAACTAAATTAAATTCATTCCTAAACACTGCCAACATAAAATAAGCAATCATGGATTTCTATAATTGACAATCTTAGAAGTAATTTGACTCCTCTTTCACCTTTTATTGGCTCATCATCATCATCATGTCTTGTCCCAAATATTTGGGCTAGGCAATACAAATCTTATTTTGCAATTCTAATCTATTGAAATTCATGACTTCGGTCAAAGCATGTGCTATCAAATATTTCCTCACTATTTTCATCCACGTCATTTATTAGCCTCCCACTCATCCTTTTAAAGCCTTCAAACCTGCACCAATTCACGCTTTTTCACTAGAATCGTCATTGGTCATCTCTGAACGTGTCAAACTCATCGCAATCGACTCTCCCCTTTTTTTTATTACCTACTTAAACTACTTTCAGATTGACAGATTCCCTCAAATGTGTTCATTTATGGTCTTATCGTTGTCTTATAAAAATTTCTTTTTAGTTTGAGCCAATGTTACAAATCACGTTCTTGGGTTTTTATGGACCGAAGTTTTTCTCGGGAGATTTTCAAATCGGAATTTTTTTCGGGTATTTCTTACTTAAATCTCAGCAATGATTGATATATATATATATATATATATATATATCACCAAGTTATGAATTCATAAAACCAACAACATTTGTATTTCTCACGATATTTATGCAATAAAAAGAGAAAATTATATTTCTCACGAGATTTATAAAATATCGCAATAAAAATAGAGTTTTAAAATTTAGATGTTTTTCTTGATTTTTCTCAGGAGAAATTGGATATTTCTCGTGAGATTTGTAACAATGGTTTGAGCATAATGTGATCCACAAAGCTCAAGTAAACAAATCTTTCAAAGTAATTCCAAATATGCAAACCAATGTTTTAAAACGTGAAGGCCTAAGGTGAGCCATTAGGACCTCAAGATGCGTGAGGGATAAACCTCAAGGCGTGAGGCTTAAGCCTCACAAGAAAGCTTCATGCTCACTCAGTTTAACAAATAAGCAGTTGCTTTCCATTTTGAGTTATGAACTAAGTCTCCATTTTGAGTCATGAACTAATTCAGTGGCTCCAAATTTTTGTAATGTCTACTAGGGGAATATTTTAAATTAGAACTCAAAGAGTTTTAAAAGCCTAAATAAATTAAGTGTTAGTTGAAAGTTGAAACCAATATCAACATCATCATTTTCAATGTCTTATTTGAAAGAAATAAAATGCTATTTGTTATTAGTTGAAACAAATAACAAAAAAATTGTAATGTAAGTCTCTATTGTGTCTAGAACCTTAATTTTAGTTAATGTATGAGACGTACGTCATAGACATAAAGCGAGCTTCAAGGTGTGAGGCATGTGCCTCACACTTTGAGGCGTGAACCTCATGTGGTTTAAGCCTCTTGGTTGAGCCTCAAGGCGTTTTCCTTAAGCCTCGCCCCGAGGCGAGTCTTGAGGCGTAAGCCTCACACGCTTTTTAAAACACTAATACAAACTTATAAATAAGATTGAACAGTGAACTGCAAATCAAAGATGTCATAGATTGTGAATATAAGACCCAATCCGTAAACAATTTGGTAACCCATTTGGAAAGGGGTTTTGATTGATAAAAAAGAAGAATCTACTTCAACCGGTATAACCTTAGACACGGCCAGGCATAATTGGTAATTAATGACAATTTTTCTTTTGGGGTGGGAGAAAAGGAAGGGGAGAATAGAGCTATAACCCCCATGAAATCCATATGGAAATTGATTGAATATGACAAAAAACCCTTTCTGTTGTCAAAATCTAAAATTGCAATGCCTTAAAATATCAGCCACCTACCAAAAGATATAATAGCTTGTGGATATAAGACTCGAGATCGAATCATAGCCAATTGCGATTGGATTCGGGGAGAGTTCAATCGCACCCAGAAGTCACCACGTGTCCTTGTTAATCACGGTTAACCATGGTTAAGAATCACTAACCCTTAGGGTTCAATAATCTAACTTTGGTTTTTAGAAAAAGTCTTTAAAAAAACTTTTAACTCTAGTTAAGAATTTGTAACCCTTAAGGTTAATATTTTTTTAATATTATTTTCTAAAAACTAAGGTTAGATTGTTGAACCCTAAGGGTTAGTGAATCTTAACCATGGTTAACCAAGGTTAATAGGGACAAGTGGTGACTTGTGGGTGCGATTGAACTCTCCCTGAATCCAATCACAATTGGCTGTGATCGATCTCGTAAAACTCAATCCATAAACAATTTGGTAACTTAGCTCAAATATAGAACATATTTCTATAACCCATAAGACAATTGATGGGAAAGTGACATAACCCTTTTTGTTGTCACCATAAAAAAAAAAATCAGTATGTTTAACAGTCACCCCACCTACCAAAACAAAAAACAATGGAAGTCCTCCAGACTCCTCACAGATCCCTCTCTCAGTGGACGTCTATGAGTCAAAATACCAAATATTAACTGTAACTTTCTATTAAATATCCATATAAGGTAAGCCACTGTTAAAGATCCTTGGAAGTCCTACTACTATACAGAGGATTTGCAAATAAAAGAAAAAGTACTACTACTCGCATCATTACCTCACAATTACGTAAAAAGAATAACAGAAGAAACAATTAGCAGGAAAAAAAAACAAAGGCTTACCCACTGTGCGTCTCAATAGCCTCAACCTGCCGTAGAATTATCCACAACCAGAACGTGATCATGTGTCCGGGAACCATCGCCGGTCCAAGAAATGATGGAATGCCGAGAATCAAAACCTCAGCCCAGTGGGCGTACGGTGCGGCAAACCCAATTGGAGCCGTATACTCATGATGTACCCTATGAATCTTCTCATACCCCCATTTACAATGCAGCAACCGATGGATCCAGTAATTCCCAAAATCCTCAACCATGAAATACACCACCAACTGCATACAAATCTCCCACCCCGACGGCAATGGCAAACCCGTCCGAATCCCAACCCACTGCAACAACAACAACAACAACAACGAATCCCCCAAAATTCAAAACCCTCAAATCCCATATCAGAAACCCTAAATTCCTCAAAACCAACACAACATTACCTTAACAGTAGGGTAAGAAACGAGTTGCAGAGGCACAACGACGAGTATAAACATCCGCATAACATCTTTATAGCATCCGATCATATCTGCAAATGAAATTCTCACTTTGGGCTGAAGCTTATACTTATCGATATTCTTGGATCGCTTGAGCTCCATAAACACTAATGGCAGAGGAACGAAAGAGAAGACGGCGAACAAGAAGAGCACGTTGTGGCAGTAGAGAAGGTAATCGGATTTCTGAGCAGAGTAACTGAACCAAACCGTCTCGGCGAACGTTAGATTCCTGCCGAGACCAGTCCATGCTTCTTCAAGAGTCTGATACGGCAACATCGATGAAGATCGTCAAAGAGACGACGATGAAGAGCAGTTCAGAGAAACCCTAGAATCGAAGAAGATAGAGAGGAACCGGCGACGGCGACGGCGCCGGAGGACGGAGAAAGTCCAGAATCCTCTGAAATTGGATGGCGGAGAAGAAAAATCCAGTAAAACAGGTTGGGATGTGTTTGGATGTTTATAAATATGCGGGAACGAATTTTAAACGGTGCGTAGTAAAATATGGGAGTACTATTTTAAGCTGCAGGCGGAGATAGCGATGGAGGAAGCTAATGGATTGAGGAAATTTATGGTAGTTTTGGAGTGGATTGTAATGATGGTGTACCGTAGTTGGATTGGGTTCAGGAAGGTCCCAGTTAGGAGTTGTGTACAAATGAAATGAAATGAAATGACAAAGGGTCTTGGTGGGACCCACAGAATCATGGTGCCTGCATGCGCATGATATAGACAATCATGAAGACCATAAACCATTGGTAGGATTTCTCTTTGATTATCCTAATAAAAAACAGACTTGTTAGCTTTAGCTTAAAAAAAATATATAGTTGGGTTAACTATGGAGGGATCCAGATCCGATCTCATCTAATTAGATTGGATCTGATCTAACTATATGTCTATCGGATCTGATATATATTTTGATGGGGTTTTTCCCAGATTGCCCCTTTAGTGTGGGTTCTTCCCCAAATAACCAGGTTTCAAAAATCATTCTCTAAATGTCTCCACACCCATATGCATCTATTCGCACATGCGAATTTTTTTCATTTTATCCAAATCATTTTAGAAAAAGACTTTGGATATCCCTACCTCATTTCCGACGAGTTCTTCGTCTCCACCCTATTTTCGACAAAAGAACTTCGTTCCCACCCCATATTCGGTGAGAGATTTTTGTTCCAAGAGCGTTCTTTCCATGTTCTTTTCGTGAAAAAACGTCATTAACCAAAGAACAACCCTCATTTTCGGGTTTCTTGTGTTTTAAAAAAAATGAATTCAAAAAAATCATTGCATATATGATTAATTCATGAAAAATTGTTTATAATCATTGTATTTATGGTTCAAAACTTTAAATTTCATGTTATATATGTGTTTACATGTGTTTTTTTTTCATTTTTTATGATTTACAATCATGTTTCCAAGCTTGAAGACGACGGTCGATGCATAAAATGCACGGGGTCGATGCATAAAATGCACGGGGTCGATGCATTGCATCAACCTAGTGCATTTTGTACACGATCGATGCATTTTGCACAGGGTCAATGCATTGCATCAACCTAGTGCATTTTGTACGCGGTCGATGCATTTTGCATGGGGTCGATGCATAAAATGCACGAGGTGGATGCATTGTATCGACCTGAGTGCATTTTGTACGCGGTCGATGCATTTTGCATGGGATCAATACATAAAATGCACAAGGTCGATGCACTGTATCGACCCTGCTTGCAAAAAATTTCGGGAAACTCAGATTTTTGCGATTTTTTCATTTTTTTTATTTATTATTATTATTATTTTTTCAAAATCAGTATAAATGGTAATGGAGGGGTATTTGGAAGATGAGGGGAGTGGGTGAGCTTCATTCATCTCATCCATGTACGTATCTTTTTCTTCTTCTTCTTGGAATGAAGAACTCTCGTCGGAATTGGGGTGGGAACAAAAAACTCTCGCTGGAAATGGGGTGGAAACGAAGATCTCTCATCCACGAACCTAAATCCCTCTTCTTCTTCTTATTTTTCTTTCAAAATCAATGGAGGGGTATTTAAGACTTTTCATAAATACTGAATTATGGAAAATAGATGATAAGAGCATTTAGAGAAGGGTTTTCAAAAGCTGGTTATTTGGGGAAGAACCCCATACTAGAGGGGCAATTTGGAAAAAACCCCTATTTTGATCTTCGAATGAGAGCAGTGATTAACTGACCCTACATTCGGTTAGCTAGCCAAATGTCTTCCCATTTTTTTTTTTAATTGTTATTAAACTTGGTTAAACTTAAAAGTTAATATATATATATATATACACACACACACATACAGATATATATCTTCATCTTTACTATTGTAATGCGAGAGGCAGCGTAGATGATTTTTCCAAAATTCCCATACTACCCTTATATAAAAACAAAACTTTGATTCAATGTTTGCTCTAATTCTCAAACTATCCCTTGCCTTTGATTTAATTTCGAAACTACCCTTACTCATCTATCTATTTTGAATCACAACCAATCGCGACTGAACTTAGGGAGAGTTCAATCGCACCCACGGGTTAACACGTGACCCTTTTAACTCCGATTAACTGTGGTTAAGTCCTTCCCCTCGCACGTGCCACTAGAATTCAATCGCACCCGTGGGTTAACACGTGTCCCTTTTAACTCTTATTAACTGTGGTTAACTCCTTCCCCTCGCTCTCACGTGCATCGCACATGCCACCCACTAGTATATATATATAAGATTAACTATCAACAGGAGCTCCGGTTGAACAGTGAACCGGAGCAATTTGCCTTGGGAAGTGGTAGTTTGGTAATTATGAGCATAGAGAAGGGTATTTTTCAACAATGATTTTTTTCCATAAATACCCCTTCTCAAGGCAAAAAGTGGGTTGCTCCGGTTGACTGTTCAACCGGAGCTCCTGTTGTTAGTTACTCTCTCTCTCTCTCTCTCTCTATCTATATATATATATATATTCTAAAATCCAAGGTTAAATTCATAAATCCTAGGAGTGAGTGAATCTTAATCATAATTAGTAAGTATTAAAAGAGACACATGACCGCTTGTAGATCGCACATTCAACTAGGTAGCCGAACATGCGATCTGCTATCTATTTCTCTTTTTCGAAATCAATTGTAATATGATCAAATTCAAATATATGGTAATTAGATCCAAATAAATGTGTTATATATATAATATAGGTTTTTATTTGAATGCATAAAATATTATGCTTGCTTTTGTTTAAACTAATTATGAATTTCTTATATGTTTAAAAATTAATTTAAAAAAATAATATTAATCCAATTGGATCCCCATTGAATTTGAGTCTTAACTAAGAATCGAATTTGAACTCAAGTAAACCAAATTAAAATTAGACGGATCTTAAATAAAATTCGAGATCCGAATTTGAAAATGACATATCCAAATCCAATCCATTTACAAACCTACTTAACATTAATCTTCAAATTCAAATTAATAGTGACCCACCTAGGTTCAAGTTGAAAATCATAGCTCTCTTATGGGTTCTCTTACTTTAATTTTCCTTTTTCATATGAAGGGCGACTCTGCTAAATGAAGAGTCGGCCTAGCATCTTTGTTAGATGAAGTCAAATAAGATGGGCAAAAATAGAAAGAGATATCAACTATCATGTTGGCTTTTAAAAGAGAAAAATGAAAAGGAAAAAAATTAATTTTGGCCTACTTGAAAAATGTCAATTTTGTGACAACCAATCAACCAGTCGGGCTATTTACGAGTTAGAGTTATGGCTATGGACATGAAGGGTATAGGATTGGTTTTTTATTTTTTCATTTTTGTTTGTAACTAGGTTTGGTCTTGGCTTCCAAAATCCAATGGGCCATAAAAAAAAATATTGTTATTGGAAGTAATCCCTTGAAACAACACATAACAACTAATTTGAGAGATGCTTAGATTTTTTTTTTAATTTTTTTTGGAAGTCGGGGTGTCCCCAACCCTTTGGGTCAAGATTAATCCCTGAGGGCGCAACATGAGCCCACCACATCAAGTAAGTCCAGGTAAACCCGTGTTAGGCTGGCCAAAAAGGGGGAGTGAGAAATGGACTCAAGACCTCCCATTTAGGAAAAGGCCTAGGAACCACTAGTCATTGATGCAAGTAGACCCTACTATTGAGTTGGTCTAATTTTTATTAGTCAATGCCCACTAATTAAGAGATTAAAACCAATATAAGGTTTGTAAGAATATTTTTGTAGTTTGAAACATTCTTTATTGCAATGAATGATTTTCTAAAACAACTCAAAATAAGAGCCAATTTGTTTTTTGCTTCGAATATTACTTATCTATGTTAGTAGGGTTAATGGTTAGTTTGGGAATTGAAGCTCTTGCGGACTCATCACCAGGAGGATTGGACAAAGAGGCCACACACCCAACCATTGGCGCAAGAGGTGTGGGTGTAGAGGCTTTTTTTTTGTTTTGGGTGTAGGTATCATTTATCTACGTTAGGTCGAACCAAAATTACTATCAGAATTTTCTAACAAAAAGAAAAATAGTATCGAAATTAAGGTTACTTTTAATAAAGGAGTGCTAGGTGTTCTCAGCCTAACGTGCTGTGACAAATCTAATATCCCACAACATTCAACATGTGCACTTTTTCTAAGTACTTGTTCAACTAGTTTTTTTTTTTCGTTAAAGTTCAACTAGCTAAAGCAACGTGCTTTGTCGTAAGATAGTGGATGTGTTAGAACATTTCAGGCAAATACCGCTAGCACCACCCTTGTGAAAATCAAAGTAATTTTCTCTTGTACATGAGACTCACTAGAAAAGCTAGATTTTAAAAGGATGATGCTATGCGTGCTGCTAACACACACCAAACTTAAAATTATTACTATGCAACCGTCTTCTTCCTCTCTTCTCTCTGGCCAAAGATTCTGGCGACCAAGGGCCTCAAACACTCTCTCTTCCTTTGACGTCTCCAACCAATTCAACAGTGTTGTATTAAAAAAAAGGAAAAGAACTCTAATGTTTTCTCATATTGTGCGACAATGTGCGTGTATCATAGACTACGGCTTCAACATAACCACGACTTTGCCCTATTATATATATAGCATGTAAATTAATATATTATAAATACTTATGTTAAAAAATTAGAAGGAAGTGTCTTGTTATGAAGTTTGGGAACCCAAAAAATAATTTGTCAAACCCAAAAGGAAAAGTCATCGAATTAGAGCTATTGGGTATGGTTATAGGATTCGCACGAAAATTCAACGAATTAAAGCTATTGGGTATGGTTACGGGGTTTGCTAATTTTTACAAACCCAAACGAACGATACTGGAATCAGTTCATGGTTCAACATAGTTGGTAGCGAATCAGGTAACCCTAGGACAGACCAAAGAAGGAAACAACCCACATGACAATTACACAGAACTCTCTCATCCTCTTGGATTTCTCCTACAAAAAAAAATTTGTGCAACATATGTACCAGAAGAAAATAAATCTAGATTTCATTTGAAATTGCATGTAATATTTAATTTTATATGCTGCATCTCAAAGGCTAAAACCTTAATTTTTAACCTGATGTGTGGTTACCCTACTCTTAGTGTTTTCTACACAACCAAAAATTAACATCTATTAAAAAATAGAATAGATTTTTGGCTGAGAGAAAGGAATGACTAAAAAAAAGCTACTCTTTCGGAAAACAAAAAAAAAAGTTCTGGACACGAGGTGGGTGCAATACATGACATTGCTACCTTTTTTAACCGATTGAAAAGCAAAGAACTCAAACAGTGAAATTTATTATTTACACTTGTTCTTATGGTAACATATTGATGTAGCAAACACTTCTCACTATTACCTGCGAGGCTTGGCATTTCTCAAACAATAATAAGAATAAAGCTAGACAATAATAAGAATAAAGCTAGATGGGAAGATAGAGAAGAATGAAGTTCCATTATAAAAGTTAAATTGAAATGAAATCATGCAATAGGCCCAAAGTCCAGTACGTTGAGCAAAGTAGTTTGGGCCCCCATCAGATGAATGCCAAGTGGTGCATGCAAATGATTTGATGCGTGGACTATAGCAATCTTTATCTTTACCAGACTCATTATTTTAAGATAAGATCTTTGACAATTTCACACATGCCCGACACTAAACTCAAAAGTAAAAAAACTTCGTACTTCTTCAATCATTTCCCGTCCACATGATTATTCTACTCACCAACAGGTCAATATCCAAATTAGGTGATCGTCTAATCAGGCTGTAAATTAATCTCAACCATCCAATAAGGATCATTCAATATCTAAGTTAGATAAACCAAGTCAGACGCTATTGTTTGGGACCCAATGCATGTTCTGCTGGTGAGATGAGATCATAGTCAATTGTAATTAAACTGGCATATGTGTCATGATTTGATTGGAGACCTAAAAATAGAAAGCAAAATTTTAAAATTCAAAATTTGTTCCTCCAATTAGATCACGACACACATTCTTGAATTCAATTGCAATTGGTTGTGATCTAATATCTCCATTGGTACTTTTTTTTTTCAGGATCTTCTCCCATTGGTGTTGGCGAGCACCCACTGAGAATGGGGATCAGATTTGGTCTTCCTCTCGGAAGACCAAAACCGTCTTGCCTATTATGTTCAACACCCGACTTGTGGCGATAAAAAGGGGAAAAGTCATTTCATTTTCTCCCCTGATTTTTTACTTCTCTCAATTTGATATTTTTCCTTTTTATCGTCACATGTCGAAAGCCAACCAAGAGCAAGATGGTTTTGGTCTTGCTCTCGCGAGAGCAAGACCAAATCCGATCACGTGAAGGTGTAACATAAGCTTGTGCACACTTACCAAGTGTGACAATTTTTTCTTTTTATCGCCACATGTTGAAAGCCAACGAAGAGCAAGACGGTTTTGGTCTTGCTCTTGCGAGAGCAAGACCAAATCCGATCCCGTGAGAAGGCGCAACATAAGCTTGTGCACACTTACCAAGTGCGACAGGCCTATGTGGTGCTTTTCCACTAGTTGCTGGCAAGTCAACTAGAGAAGATCTCAGGTCTTTTTTTCTTATCTATGTGACGGCATGGGAGTGAGTGTTGGCTTTCTCCTCGCTAGCACCAACTTGAGATGATCTTGTGTCTTCTCTTTTGTGTGAGCTAAGAAGTTTTGTTGGTTCTCTAGTCTTTGGGTTTAAATTCGATTAAAATTCAGCTGCAACGAAACTATAGTCTCTTGGCAGAAGCTAGAGAGAACAGATGTAAAGGATAACACATTATTTTATTTTAAAAAAATTAATGTTAGAAGCTTTGATCCCAAGATTAAAATGTCTTAACCAAAGTTAGAAAGACACTCATCCAATTGTATTGTATAAAAGAGTGCTAGGAATGACCCTGCGTGATACCGTAAGTCTAGTCACTTTTTCAAGCCACACATTAGGAGGTCGATGTTGATGTATCAGAGTGGGAGAGTTAATTTAAGATTAGGCTTGGAATTCGGGCCCTAGGGATCTAATGCTGATGTTAGAGTGGGAGAATTATTTTAAGGTTAGTTTTAGGATTTTTATTTTAGTGTTTTGAAAGTAACCCCAATCTTTATCTTAAACCACTGGCACTTAGATTTTTAGATTTTTGCTTAGGCCTACACTCCAGCTGAACTAGCTAGGGTTATCGTTTGAGCCAAGCTCAATCTGACATTTCAGGCTTGAAGGAATTAAGTCAAGCCTTTATTTGAGATCGGATGTTTAAACAAAACAAGCTCAACTCGTTTAGAGCCCAATTCGTCTTGAGCTTGATTCAGCTCAAAAAAAAAAAAATATATATATATATATATATATACTTTAATTTTTGTCAATGTTATTTATAATAATACAAAATAATATCTTTAACTTTTTAAGTATAGGTTGTAATAATTTTTAATAAATAAGTTTAAGAGATAATAATAATAACAAAAAAAATTAAGAAGTTCACTTCAAAAAAAAAGTTAAGTTAAAGTAGAATCTCTAATCTAACTTCCTACTCTTTGGAGCAAATGACTATTACTGAATCTTATTTTTATATATGAATGCATTAGTTTTCTGTAATTTTTAATATTATAATTTATTAATAAACACTCTTAGTAAAATCGTATAAAAATTAATCAAATAATTGCATAAATCAAGCTTGAGCAAACCCAAGCTCAACTTGGTTCGGCTTGAATAAAGTTAAAGTTTGAATTGAGCTTGAACTCGATCAAACTTCTTACAAAAAAAAAAAAACTCGATCAAATTTGTTCAAGTCCAGCTCAAGTCCAAAAATTTGAGCTCAAATCAAGCGGCTTGAGCTTGAGGATGTTTAAGCAAAGCTCAAACTTGGCCAAGCTCGGCTCGAATACACCCTTAAACTCGTTCCTCGAGTAAGGAGCGAACTATTACTCATTGCCCTCACAAAGCCCTTTCAACTGCCCATGAATTCTGGTTAAATTTTTTTAACCCTTGTAGTTAACTTTTTTTTCTTCTAAAAACAAAGGGTATTGGGGGAACCTTAAGGGTAAGTGAATCTTAACCACAGTTAAAAGAAGTTAATAAGGAACATGTGGCAGAAAAGGCCCCCGAGACACCTCCCTTCGCTCCTCACTCAAGGAGGTGATTATTCTCCTTAGAAAAAAACGTTGATATGCTGTAAAAAAGTGATTAGAATAAAGGTTTTGTCCTTTTTGCAATATTTACATGCCAGCTGATTATTACTCTCCAAGTATACTGTGGCACTAGATGTATAAAAAATATGTGCTTTGACCCTTCATTTGGCTTTATTGCTTTGGATCTTGAGATTTCCGTCCATTCATGATTTTCATCCTTCAATGATGCATCCTTGTATTATTATATTACATCATGAACAGACCAGGATACTCCTCTTGTGGGACCCGTGAAAGTTTGTTTCCGGGGCCCATCTTTAACCCTGGTCCAGGAATTAGGGCTCTGGACCCTAATGGGGGGTATCCAAGGGATCCTTGGCTTGCTTTCATTAGGGAATACGATGGATATCCATTGGGGTCACCCTTTTTATGAGACTATCACGTTACATGTTCGAAAGGGAATTTTTTGTCACTTTTATTTTCTCTCTTTTTTACTTTGGCAAAGCTATAAAGGAACTTGACATTGAATTGAAATATGATTGAGAAATGTGATTTTAGAAAAGCTGAAGTTAGCCTTTGAAAGGTAAGTAGCTATCAGTGATTACCCTGAATTGAATGGAGTGGAATGGAATGATGGAGAAAGCTAAAGCCCCTTTTTTTTAACTTGCTAGGTGTGTGGTATGATGCTTCATTCCATCATTTTGAACCCTAATGTAGGTGTGTCCTGTCATTAGGAGATGATTATGGAATTGATTTCCAAGAACGAACTCAGCAGTGGATCGGTGAATGTTTCTTTTCAGAGACGTGATTGAAATACCACTCATCTACTCACTGACATTAACAATTAATAATATATAATGCCCTCGGATTTGAAGCAGCGATATATTAAATTTGTATCAGCTATATGTTTGATGAGCAATAGTCCCCTCGTCAGCCGAAGAGGGGACTATTCCTCCTCGCTCTCACATAGCCAACCCTTCAACTCCCATTAACTCGGGTTAATTTTATTTAACCTATTAGTGAATTTTATTTTTTTTTATTTTTCTAAAAACCAAGGGTAGATGGGTGAACCCTAAGGATGGATGAATCTTAACCATCATTAAATGGGGTTAGAAGGGGGACACACAGTAAGAAAATGAGAGTCGAGATGCCCCTCCTCACGTCACCGACCGAGGAAGTGACTATTTTCCATATTTGATTATCTAAATTTGAATAAATATCCGATAGATAGTGGAATTGGGTATTTGTATCCGATTCCGATTAAAATATTCGAATTTGGAGTATATTCTAATTATCCGATTACGTTTTAAAAAATTAAAAGAAAAAATATTAATTTTACTTTAAAAATAATAAATTAATATTTTATCTTTATTTATATTAAAAACAACAATTTAGTGTCTCAAATTATGTAAAAAGTATATAAGGTTATTTTAAGTTTTAATCGTATACATGTATAATATATTATTTATATATTGTAATATCTTTTATAAACGGCCGATTAGTTGTTGAATTAGATATATGACTATCTAAATTCGTATATGATTATAAACGTATAGTAAAATTATTAGTTGAATTCTCTTGTCAGATTCCAAATAAACAAATTTGAATTTGAATCAAATACAGATAATATATTATGTATCCATTGACACCTCTATCTATAAAGGGCCTCCAAAATAGAAAAGTGTCCCAATTTGATGACAGAGCGTGAAACTTTTTTTCTCTTAGGATGGGACGTGGGAGGCCCTCTTCTAGCTACCCATGTCTCTGTTTAAGATGTGCAATGATATCAGGATATTAAAAAAATGCACTTAGAATTCCCCACTTTATTTATAGATTGTATGTCATGTCAGCATGTGTCCTTTTAACTGTGGTTAAGAGGCATTGATCCTATATTAAAGCTAAAGTTTCTCGGATAAAAAAGAAGATGCTCAGTACAGATGATATATAAGATGAATTCAAAGATAAGGTTTGGAGTCTAAAAAAATGTGATTGAGGAGAAAAGGACTGACCAAAGATAGATGAATGCAGCCGAAAGGAATTCAAGTTGACTCTTCCTGTGTTAGAAAGTGACATTCAACGTACATAATTTTAAGTTTGGCAAGCTGTCATCTTAACTGCAAGCTTAAAATTGACTCTAGTGCGGTGGTTAAACTTGATACTAAGGATCTGGTTAATTTTAACCCCCCATGGTTCCCTCATCAGAGCTTGTAGAGCGTTCCTAGGAAAATCTTGTTTAAGAGAAAAATCGAGCTACAGATTGACTTGCTAAATATAGTCATTCTGGGCCTCTTGGTGTTACCTTTTTTTGCTCCCCACCTGCTGGTGTTTTACCATTTCTCAAAAATGATGTAATGGAGATTTCTACCCCTCGGCTTTCTATTTAGTTTGTGGGTCTTCCCACCCATTAAACCAAAAAAAAAAGCTTAGCATGGGCTATTTATTCCTTTTTGATTAAATGACCACTTCAGAAATCATGCTTCATAAGACAAGTTCTCTTGTGGCCCTTTCGGATGACAGGAATTGAGAGTTAGGGAATTAGAATTTTAATTTGGTGTATGGACGCACTAAATTCCTATGAATTTTAATTCCTGTGTGAATTGAAACAATATCAATTCCAACATTATGGGTGTGTTCGTTTGGCGAGAAAATGAGGGAAAGTAGAAGAAAAGTACGTTTTATTGCACTTTTCTTGCATTTGGTTTGCAAGAAACAAACTTTCATTTTTTTGCACTTTCTCTATAATGACAAACTTTCTCTAAAAAATTTCATCCATCTTTTTATGATTATTTTGCGAGAAAATTTAAATCTCTATTTTTTTTCCTTTCATTTCATTTCTTTCACCCATTTTTTCGCTAATCGAACGCCCCCTATGAGAATGGTAATGTTCACTTAAGAAGTGAATATTGCAACTCACTTGTACATGAGAATTAACTTAAAAACCCCAAATTCTCAAATATTCATGCTTATACATTTTGTAATGCTATAAGCTTGCCGACTCCCACTCATAAACATTGACAATCATAGCAATTACTCGTGAACATGAACACATTCTCTTCGAGAGCCACCGCATGTCTATTTGATAACCAGTGCTCTTCTTTTTTAGAAGCCAATGTTTTGAAAATCGGACCCACTGATTGAACTAGTAAAATTAGAAATAGGTCAGTCAATTAGTCCTTAAAACCACTAAAATTGAGTTCTTTTAAAAAATCGCTCTTAAAGCAAGAAACCGGAAGAACTGGCCGATTAAACCGAAAAACAGGTTATATCACTAGAAAAAATTGGGAAATGTAAGAATTGACAAATGCATATATACTAGTGGAAGGCAAGTGCGTTGCACGTGTGTGTGCAGTCCGATGCACGTGAGAGAGAGGGTTGGGGGAGAGCGACTGGGGAACCCTAGAGGTGAGTGAATTTTAACCACAGTTAAGGAGTGTCAAAAGGGACACGTGCTAACCTGTGGGTGCAATTAATTAGAAAGGGGTAGTTTGAGGTGAGTGAATTTTAACTAGTTAAGGAGTGTCAAAAAGTGTAGATGAGAAAATGGTAGTTTGGGAATGAAGTAAAACATTAAATCAAGGTTTTGTCTTAAGGGTAGTGTGAGGGGAAAAATACCGGAAGGACACGCGTCAGCAGCAGCTTCTTCCACGTTCTGGTTTACTGGTAGAAGGTTGGAGCGGAGGGTGTGGCACCCTGACCTGTACTCCGATGGTAAAGTCAGTAAGTGTAGAAGATGATGAACAGTAAACGCTAGAACAGTCACTGAAAAATACGCAAGACACTGGATGCACTGAACACTTATTCTCGGATCTGGGTTGATGAACAAGTGTCCTGTGCACTAAAAATCACGGGGTTTTTATAGGGCAAGGGTTGGTATGGCCATCGATGACCATGGATGGCCATAGGTGTCCATGCCACGTGTCTTTGCACTCATTGCCAAATATCTTACACATATCTGCCGCCGGTTGCATTACACGTGAGAGCCTCCTATAAGTCCAATCGGACGGGATCGGACGGTACGCAGAAGTGACCAGCATTAAATGCCAAGACAATGCTTTCGGCACGAAACGGCGCGTTCGGCACGCCTGTCGGAATTATGGATCGCCTCCTGATCACTTCCTCCTACGAGTCGGTCTCGTTGTTGACTCAAGCTCGGTTACGGCGTAGATGCCTTAAAATACAGCACGATATCGTTGTTGGTGAGACAACGGACTCGTTGTTCGCGTAACGACAACGACGTTGTCAAGAGCACAACGTTCACGTTGTGCTTTAGACAACGAGCACGTTGTCAAAGCCACAACGGAAACGTTGTTCTGCATGAGAACAAAGACGTCGTAATGCGCACAACGGGATCGTTGTGCATCAGGCAACGTGTGACCCCTATATTTTAAGCACGTGACCCCAACTCGTGTCCACGTGTCACTTTCGTGAACAAAACGACAAAAACGAGCTCGTCCCTCAACGTTGAGTTGGTTTTACGAATTTTATCCGTTACAATTTGCCCCTTTATGATGCTTGGAACGCAGTTCGAAGCGTCATAAACGGACAAAAAGATTATACCTGGCACCGCTCCGTAAGACGAAACGTTGCGTGCTTTAAACGATTGCTGGGAAGGTCGACCGTTCACGCCAGCTAGTTACGCGTGCGAACCGTCACGTCTCTTTAATGCGAACAGGCTGTCATCATCGTCGATTTGAATTTCAAACGCTTTAATGACCCTGACGGTTACTCTATTTGGTGAAAAGACGATCTTGCCACTATTTTCATTTCCGCTGATACAGGTGTACGGCTCAGATGAAAGGCAGTGGCGTACTTTCACAAACCTGAGATGCTTATAAAATCCCACCGAATCCTCCTTCTCTTTCACCCTGTTTCTTCAAGCACTGTTACTCTGCCGAATTCTCTTCTCAACCGAAAGTTCATCTTCCTCAAGCTCTTCAACAATCTCTCTGAGTTCTTTGGTTCGGTACGCCCTTCACCCCTATCTCTTATTATTTCTTACTGTTTCTCCCTTTCTCTCTTCCCTGGTTCTCAGAGTGATTCTGCTCTGTGCATACTCTGTTGCTCTGTTTACTGTTCTTGCCCCTCTTCGCTATTCTTCCAATCACCATGGCTGTCATCGTTCCCGTAGAACCCGCTAGGCTAGAAGAAGTTAGAGGCCCTACCGATGATGAGGCCAGTTGCACAGGTAGCGCACCTCATGGTGCCTACATTGAAAAATCCTCAGCTCTGCGCCAGCACCAGTTGGCACATCTGAACCGTTACAGGGAACGTTTCGACTTCCCTTCCAACGTCAATCTCCATTTCATGCGAGATGATGCTATTATAGATAGGCGCTCTGCCTGTACCGTTGTCTATCTCTCCCAGCTTGAGGCTGGCCTCCGCTTCCCCCTTCATCCTGTCTTGGTAGAAGTTCTGTCCACCCTGCAACTCGCACCGGGACAAGCACCCGGGCTTCCACAAATACATGTTCATGATGATCAAATTCATCAAGGACGGATACCCAATAGAGGCTAGGCACCTATTCCACTTCTGCCATGCCGTCAGATGCCGAGGCAATGACGATGGTTTGTACTCCTATTATTCGTGGAACAAGAAACCCCTATATCCAGAGCTCGTCTCAGGCATTCTCGATAGAGAAAGAAAATGGAAAGCCACTCCTTTCGTTGTCTCTGGCGGCTGGAAGGCAGAGAGTTCCACGGTCCCCAACGTCTTCCGAGTGGAAGCAGGTATACCACTATAGTCACCCGTTGTCCGTTGTGCACCATTGTCCTGACTCTGTTCTCGTTGTACGTTGTATGCTCTCGTCCTGCTAATTCTCTCGTTGTACTCACTTTGCTTTCCTGTGTGCAGTTGACCCAAAGAAGTTCCCGTACAAGAAGTTGGCCCCAGAAGAAGAAGGCCTCCTTACTGGTATCCGTCGTGCTCGAGGTGGGGAATACATCAGGTGGAAACCACTCCAGCCTGACACGCGTGTCTCCTCCAGCACTCTAGCAACTACTCAACAACAGCAACAGCGATAGCAACAAGGCGCCTCCACTTCCGCACCTTCACCAGCTCTTAATCTAGCCGAAGGAGAAGAAGAAGAAGAAGATATGACTGACACAAATCCACCCCCACTAATCAGGAAGCCGAGGTATGCTCGCCCTGTGGTTCAGCCGCCACCACTGCCACCACCGCCGAAGAAGAAGAGGAGCCACTCTTCCAAGGGTACAGCGACTGCTGACCCGAAGAGAAAGATGCCCACCCAGGCCGAGTACGAGGCCAGAAAGAAGGCTAAGGCGGACAAACGCCTGGAGAAAGAGAGCGTAGTCGTTGCTGCTCCCCCCTCCACCTCTGCCGCTCCTCCAACAAGCCCAGGAGCAGAGGTGACAACGGCAGTGCCCGAGGCCAGCTCGGCGCCTGGCCCTTCTCGAGCTGCCACTGCCCTCGCCAGCACGAGCTCCGCTGTCATTGCCTTGGCCGCAACGGAAGCCGGCACAACGAGTCTCCCGGATCGTATGCTGCCGTCCTTCGTTCAGCACTGGTCACCCGACTTTTCTCAGTTCGGTTCACCGACCGTGAACGAATCGGTGAAGAGCTCGGAGAAGGCCGCCCGAGCTCTAACTTACGCGATGAGGTTGCCTCGGGACATCGCTGAGGTCGGCAAACTCCAACTGTCCGAATTGTCCTACGCCGCCTACCAGTCGGTGGCGACAGTAAGCTTCTCCCTCTCTCGTCCTCTTCCTCAACTGTTTGAAATATTACTTCTCGTTGTGCTAACACCCAGACACTTCCTTGCAGATGAACACACTCGTGCAAGAGCTCTGTGATCGCAACCAAAATAAGTACACTCAACTGCGAGACGGGATTAATTACTGGAAAGATAGGACGGAGACGTTGGAGCAGACTCTCGTTGAAGAGAGACTCAAGGCAGACTTTGATCTGTCTCAAGCCAAGGCCGACACTGTTTGTGCTGAGGTAAGGCTAAACACTGCCACCAAGGTACGGGAGAAGGCTGAGGCTGAGGCACGATCAGCAAAGGAGGCCGAAAAGAAGGCCAAGCAGGAGGTAGAGAACGCTGTTGTACGCATCAGCGAGCTGGAGCATGTCTCCCAAGTCTTGGGCAGACAGCTGGAGGAGACTGAGGCAGCCAGGACAGCACTGGCGGAGGAGCTCGAGGAGGCCAAGAAAGCTCAAGAGGACACCGAGAGGTCCGTGACCCTGAGACTGCAACAGCACTATCAGTCTCAGCTAGACACACTCTTGGATGAAGATCGTGCTGAGACCGAGAAGGAGGTTCTCGAATCACTCCGCCAACAAGGACGCCTGAAAGAAGACAATGAAGAGGACGCAACCACGTTCTCCGAGCTTCAGAGCAAAGAACTGATCGAGCTCGACAACGAGCCCGAGGTGCAAGGCGTCGAGCTGCCTCACTTTCTTGAAGGTCCTGCACCCCTCCCTGCTGAGCCATCCTCCGAGCCAGCTGCTACAGAACTCCCTGCTGCTGCCGATGAAGTCACTCCGGTGGAAGCCCCAACTGCTGAAGCCTCTACTTCTGCCCCTGCTGCAACGATAATAGATGCTGATCTTGAGCTCGTCTGAACTGCTGCCCCTCTGATCCCCTGCTCTTCTTTATGTTTCTGCTTCTCTTTTTGACGATGTAAATTCTTCTTTTTTTTCTTTTATGGGAGGTTATCACTGTAATTGCCCAGAAATGGGCCTTTGATATGAATGGATCGCTCCTCTTTCTTATGTTTGCACTTCTTTTCACCTCGTAGTATAGTACAACGCATGCACACAGAATAAGAAAGAACACAACATGAGTAGTTGAATGATTTTTCACAGTCCACTGTACTGATGTTAATGCGGTACTTCGCTATGTGAATATTTGAATGTTCATGAAATTATAACTGTTGTACACTAAATAAACTATTTTGATCAAAATACTACGAGCAGAACACTATGAGTAGAACGCTATGATCAAAGCACAACGAACAAGCACTACAAGTAGATTACTACGAATAGAGCACTACGATCAAAGCACTACGATCAAAGCTCTACGATCAAAGCACTACGAGCAAGCACCACGAGCAAACACTACGTGTAAAGCACTACGAGCGTTCGCTATGAGCGTTCACCAAGAGCAAAGCACTACGATCAAAGCACTACGAGCTAACACTACGAGCAAGCACCACGATCAATCACTATGAGCAAAGCACTACGAGCAATCGCTTATGAACAAGCACTACGAGCAAGCACTGATCCAGATGCATCATTCACGTAGTTCACTGTGAATGCAATCTGACAAATAAAATTAATAGGACGAACGCAATGTAACTCAGTTCCGAAGCACATGCTCAGAGGATGTCATTAGGATAAGCCACTAGATTTGCTCAGATGACATCCTTATATAAGCCACTCGTGTTCGTTGTGAGTACGTTGTTCAGTCAAAACTTTATTTGAATTACTTGCAAAACATTCACAATATTACACTGATGAACCAGACAGAGAATAGCGTAGACAACGAGCAGGGCACATAATATTGCAAATCACATGTTGAAATATGAACACTATGATTATGTAAAATCACTGAAAACTTGTAAGCACAACGATGCATGTAAATAGCATATCACAGATTCTATTGAAAGAATTACCTCAGATTCATGATGTTCCAAGATTTCGAGATGAGGTTACCTTGCAAGTCTTTCAAGTAGCAGACTCCAGGACTTCCCAACCGTTCTACGATATAAGGCCCTTCCCAGTTTGGTCCCAACTTGCCACTGTTAAGCTCTCTTGTGTTCTGGAACACTCTTCGGAGGACGAGATCACCGACCTGCAGCACTCTCCGTTGTACTTTCTTGTTGTAGGCTTTCCTCAATCGCTGCTGATACCTCCTCATCTGAATGCTGGCATCTTCTCGCTTCTCTTCTAGCAGATCAAGATGAATAGCCATGAGCTCTGCGTTCTGATCTTTCTCTCCACCCTTCTTCCTGTTGTGCCAAGAACGCACGGTAGGCAAACTGATCTCTGTTGGAATGACAGCCTCCATGCCATACGCTAGAGAGAAAGGAGTTTCATTGGTAGGGCTCCTTGGAGTTGTTCTGTACCCCCATAAAACGTTGTGCAGCTCGGCGGTCCACTTCCCCTTCGAATATTCCAGTCTTCTCTTCAAGGCATTGAGAATATTCTTGTTGGCTGCCTCGGCCAATCCATTCCCCTGGGGATAATATGGGGAAGAGAAGACATGTTTGATCTTCAGCTCGCTGCAAAAGTCGGCAATCAAACGTCCTGAGAACTGCTTCCCGTTGTCAGTAATGATGGACTGCGGTATGCCAAATCTGCAAATGATATGCTCCCACAAGAACTTCTTCACCTCTTGTTCTCTGATACGTGCAAGGGGAACAGCTTCAATCCACCGAGAGAAGTAGTCAGTTGCCACTAGAAGGAAGATCAGATTCCCTGGAGCCCTCGGGAAAGGTCCCACAATATCAAGTCCCCACCGCGCAAACGGCCAAGGCTGAGATACAGTGCTGAGCTCTTGAGCTGGAGCATGAATCAAGCGAGCAAACCGCTGGCACTGGCTGCACCTCTTCACATACTTCTGAGCATCGGCCTGCATATAAGGCCAGAAGTAACCTTGCCCCAGAGCTCGATGGGCAATGGTTCTCCCGCCCGAATGAATGCCACATATACCTTCATGTAGCTCAGCAAGTATTCTCTCCACGTCTACAGGATGAACACACTTCAGCAAGGGACCACCAAAAGATTTCCTGAACAATTCTCCTTGCACCAAGGTATAACGAGATGCCTTGAACTGAATGGGCCTCGACTCCTTCACACTGATAGGGAGAACTCCGTCCTTTAGATAAGCCACCAACCCTGTCATCCAGCTCGGGACTGGATTGACAAAGAACACTTCTCGCTGTGCCTGAAGAGTTATCGAAGGATACTCTTGAAACTCCATCAGAATAGCCTTAGGCTCGTCAGCCTGCACCATAGAAGCTAGATACGCCAAAGCATCAGTGTGCCTGTTCTCATCTCTTCGGGTGTGCCTGATCTCCACAACGGTGAATCTTTCACACAACGAACGAACGAGAGTAGCATACTGCTTCATCCGGTCGTCCTTGCAATCATAAACACCATTCACCTGATTCACCAAGAGCTGTGAATCACAAAACACTCTCAACGTGGAGATCTGCAGCTCTCGTGCACTCTCCAACCCAAGGAGTAAGGCTTCGTACTCAGCCTCGTTGTTGGAGGCAGTGAACCCAAGACGCGACATCTTCTGCACTTTGATGTTGTCCGGACTTATGAGCACAACGCCTAGTCCCGAACCACTGAAATTGGAAGACTCGTCCACGTACAACAGCCAACCGTTCCACTCTGACGACTCGGCCCCCTCCACAACGGCATCTCTGTTGTCAACTTCAATTGGGAGCTCCCGAAGATCAACAACCATGTCCTCTGCCTCCTCCTCCACAGGGAAATCAGAAAGAAAACCCGTCATCGCTTGCTCCTTCTCTGAGTTCCTGGCCCGGTATTGGATATCGAACTCACTCAGAGCTACAGCCCACTTTGACATCCTCCCCGCCAGCTCGGGTCGTCCCAGCACGACTTTCAAAGGATACGTTGTGATGACAACGATAGAATGAGCATGAAAGTACGGACGAAGCTTCTCTGCAGAAAAGACAAGAGCCAGACACACCTTCTCGAGCTTGCTATAATTGCATTCTGCCTTGAGAAAGGTCTTGCTGATGAAGTAGACAGGCTTCTCCACCCCATCACAGCTCCTCACCAGGACGGAACTAAGGGCTTGCTCTGAAACAGACAAATAGAGATATAAGATTTCACCTGGCTCTGGCACCGATAGGATAGGAGCTGAGCCTAAATACTCCTTCAAGGCAAGGAAAGCTCGGGAACACTCCGGAGTCCACGCAAAAATGGAGTCCTTCCTCAGCAGCTCGAACAGAGGTTTGCAACGATTGGACGACTTAGAGATAAACCGATTGAGCGCAGCAATCCGGCCTGTCAGCTTCTGGATCTCCTTCTTCGACTTGGGCTCTGGCATGTCCAGCAAAGCACGGATCTGAGCTGGATTAGCCTCAATTCCCCGCTGGCTCACAAGGTAACCCAAAAATTTTCCTGAGGTAACTCCGAAAGTGCACTTCTCTGGGTTGATCTTTAGATTGAAAGATCGCAGCACAGAGAAAGGTTCAGCAAGGTCCGCCACCAGAGTACCTCGTACTCGACTCTTCACAACGATGTCGTCGATGTACACTTCAACCGTCTTGCCAAGGAGTGACCCGAACATGAGATTCATCAGACGTTGATAGGTGGCACCTGCATTCTTCAAGCCAAAAGGCATCACCCGATAACAGAACAAACCTCGCTCTGTTATGAAGGTGGTCTTCTCTCGATCTGCTTCCGCCAGGAGGATCTGGTTATAGCCCGAATAACCATCCATGAAGGATAACATCTCGTGGCCAGCAGTGGCGTTGATGAGCCTGTCTATCCTTGGCATGGGAAAAAAGTCTTTGGGGCACGCCTTGTTGACACCGGTGAAGTCGATGCAAACTCTCACCTTCCCGTTCTTCTTAGGCACAGCCACAACATTGGCTATCCAATCAGGGTACTGCACCTCCTGAATGAACCCGAACTGGATCAGCTTGTCAATCTCCTCATTCACTGCATCATGGTAAGCTGGGGCAAGCCTCCGAGGTTTCTGCTTCACTGGAGGGATAGCAGGATCAACATTGAGGTGATGACAGATAACACTCGGATCGATACCAGTCATATCTTTGTGAGACCATGCAAAGACATCAAGATTCTGCCTAAGAAAACTCAGCAACTCGAGCTTCTCCTCCGTTGTCAAGCTCGTCCCGACCTGCAACACCTTTGGCTCTTCTTTCGTTCCCAAATTGACAGCTTTCGTGGGCTCAACGGAAGGTCTGCACAACGATGTCTCCGAGCTCTCCTCCACAACGGGAGCGACCTGTAACTGCTATGAGGGCACAACGGAAGTAGAAAAATCGCACTTCTGCGATGCCAACTGATCACCTCGGATCTCCTGAGGCCCGTCCTGCGTTGGATACTTCAACACCTGGTAGTACGAGGACGGAACAGCCTTCATCTCATGGGTCTACCAACGACCCAAGATGGCATTGTACGGTGATGGCGCGTCCAGGACGAAAAACCTGGTCTGGAGGACAACGGGTCCAGCCACAACGGGCAAGACAACGTCGCCTACAGGCTTCATCGAGCTGCCATCAAATCCGTACAGGGGAGTCTGAGCAGGGATGAAGACGGAAGGATCCAGCTTCATCTGAGTGAAAGCATGAAGGTACAAGATGTCTGCTCCACTCCCAGAATCCACGAGCACTCTCTTGATGTCGAAGTCTCCTATTCTCATGGTGAGAACAAGAGCATCATAGTGAGGTCGGATCACTCCTGCCAGATCACGATCAGTGAAGGTGAGTGCCTGCTCAACGCTTCTGCTGGGCACTTGCACCTGGCACACTGCAGCCTCATGAGACAGCTTCCTGGCCTTCGCCCTGAAGTTCCTCTCCACATCAGTTTCCGGCGTTTGCACGCGGCAAATGACATTGATCGTGCCCAAGGAAGCTCCTCCACTGGTACTGGGATTATTGGCGGGTTCTCCTCCACGAGATTGGGAGACCGGCTCCCTGGTGCGCTCCCCACCGCCGTTGTCAGGAGCAAGATACTCTCCCAAGTACCCCTCCTGAACAAGCCTCTCCAAATATTCCCTCAGAATACGACATCTGTTGACCTCATGATGACCACGGCACTTGTGATAGTGACAATACTCATGCACCCGTGGTCCCGATGTAATATCCTGCACCGCCCTCGCCGGTCACTCAAAGTATGGCTGATCCTCCATTGACCTCATGATGGTCGCCGGGCTGACTGTGAAATTGATGCGCGGTGTTTGATCTGCAAAAGATCGCCTCTCATTAGGATGTACGCCTCTCTCGTGCTGTACTTGAGGCTGCACCTGGCATGGCTGATACTGCTGCCTCGCCTGCTGGTCATTAGGACGCCTCTCCGTCCTGCTCTGATGCTGGTTAAAATTTCTTTCCAGCGGGCGTCGATCCGGCTGATCCCGCTGGGTTACATACACAACTCTCTCCCTCTGCTTCCTTGGTGGCGAGCCCTCAGATGATGAAGACTCGTACATCTGCTTCTTCTCCTTCCTCTTCGATGATCGGGGTGTCCTCTCCACGACATCCACCACTCTCGCTCTGGGCTTCGGCACTGACACGACGGATACGTCCTCCTCGTACCTCCCGTACTTGGTGGCACGTACCATCAACTCGTCCATCTTGACAGGATAGTCAAGAGCTAAGGACTTGTAAAGCTCGGAATGCTTAGGGATAACATTCTTGAAAGCAGCGATGCAGCTCGCTTCGTCAACCTTGTCAATGTTGTGGACTTCATCGGTGAAACGCGAAATGAAGTCCTTCAAGGATTCGGCCGGCTTCATCCTCAAAGAGAAGAGAGTATCTGCACCTGCCTTCTTCTTCTTATTGATGATGAAGCGATCAATAAAGGCCGACCTGAGCTCCGAGAAGTTGCTGATGGAACCAGGAGGCAAGTTCTGAAACCACTTCGATGCTGCCCCAGACAGGCTGTTGGGGAAAGCCTTGCAATACAGATCATCATCTGGGTTGCGAACAGCCATCGCGTGCTTGAAGTCAAACAAATGCTCCTCCGGGTCCGTCTTTCCAGTGTACATGGGGAAGATCGGAGTTATGAACTTGGAAGAAGTATAGGACTGGTTGATGGCATCCGTGAAAGGAGAGTTCTCAACGTTGTCCTTTACTGACTGAGCAAAGTGGTCAGGAATCCCTCCCTTCATGCTCTTAACACGAGCACCGATTAAAGCCTCCACCTCCTTGGCTGTTACCCAAGTCTTCTGGGTGTCTGCGCCTCCAGTACCCACTCTCAGGTTTTCTCTTCCTGCTCCTTCTCTGAAATTCACACGATCCGAAGGGATGCTCTGCTCTGCCCGAACCGGAGGTTGCCTTACATCCCCTTCAGTAAGAAGAAGTACAAACCTGGTTTCACGGTTCTCCGGGGCAGAAGGAGAAGAAGAGAAGTCAAACTGACGTCTCAAGGAAGGCCTCTGCAGTGGCACATCATCCACCTCGAGCCTGCTATGCTCGAATGCTTCCAGCCTTGCCTGCATCACTTGCTGCTGCCTGGTGATTTGATCCAGAGCAGACTGCTGCAATTGTAGCATCGCCAAGATGCGATCTGAAACAGAGAGCTCAGCAGGGGGGGCAGGGTCCTCTCTGGTTGCCCAGACGAAGGACTGACTCCAGGAATATGCACGACAGAAGGTATGAAAGAAGTGGCGTGAGGGGTTTGATCCTCATGCCCAAACACTATTGACTGATCAGCCATGATCACAGAGAGCAAAGGGGGGTCCGTTTATTATTTCCCACAGACGGCGCCAATTTTGTGAGGGGAAAAATACCGGAAGGACACGCGTCAGCAGCAGCTTCTTCCACGTTCTGGTTTACTGGTAGAAGGTTGGAGCGGAGGGTGTGGCACCCTGACCTGTACTCCGATGGTAAAGTCAGTAAGTGTAGAAGATGATGAACAGTAAACGCTAGAACAGTCACTGAAAAATACGCAAGGCACTGGATGCACTGAACACGTATTCTCGGATCTGGGTTGATGAACAAGTGTCCTGTGCACTAAAAATCACGGGGTTTTTATAGGGCAAGGGTTGGTATGGCCATCGATGACCATGGATGGCCATAGGTGTCCATGCCACGTGTCTTTGCACTCATTGCCAAATATCTTACACATATCTGCCGCAGGTTGCATTACACGTGAGAGCCTCCTATAAGTCCAATTGGACGGGATCGGACGGTACGCAGAAGTGACCAGCATTAAATGCCAAGACAGTGCTTTCGGCATGAAACGGCGCGTTCGGCACGCCTGTCGGAATTATGGATCGCCTCCTGATCACTTCCTCCTACGAGTCGGTCTCGTTGTTGACTCAAGCTCGGTTACGGCGTAGATGCCTTAAAATACAGCACGACATCGTTGTTTGTGAGACAACGGACTCGTTGTTCGCGTAACGACAACGACGTTGTCAAGAGCACAACGTTCACGTTGTGCTTTAGACAACGAGCACGTTGTCAAAGCCACAACGGAAACGTTGTTCTGCATGAGAACAAAGACGTCGTAATGCGCACAACAGGATCGTTGTGCATCAGACAACGTGTGACCCCTATATTTTAAGCACGTGACCCCAACTCGTGTCCACGTGTCACTTTCGTGAACAAAACGACAAAAACGAGCTCGTCCCTCAACGTTAAGTTGGTTTTACGAATTTTATCCCTTACAGGTAGTTTAGGAATTTGTAACTTTAAATAGATTGTAGATGAGAAAGGAGTAGTTTGGAAATTAAGTAAAACATTAAATGAAAGAAAATTTGTAAGGTTTGTATATAAGGGTAGTTTGGGAATTGACAAAAATCAGGCTACGGGGGTAGTTTGAGAATTTCCATCATTAGGGGGCTTCTCTCATTATAGTACAGATATATGGAGAGGATTGCAAATTGACAAAAATGGGTATCCTACCCATCGGTAGAGAAACCAAAACTGTAGTAGAATGTTATATGGAGAAGACTGCAAATTGGCTTTGAAATGGGGGTTGAAGACAGCCATTGAGGGAGATTCTATGACTATTATCAACGACTATTAGAAGTAATGACCATTGCTCTCTCTCTCTCTCTCTCTCTCTCTCTCTCTCTCTGGTTATTTTGAAGAGGTCATATGAACAGCTCCGGTTGTTGAAGCGATAGTCGGAGGCTCAGAGCATCCTAAAATATGCATTGTCAGTAGCGCTGTCAAAGGGCAGGGCCTAGGTCTTATTGGGCCTAGCCCTCATTTATAGGGGTGAGTCGTTAGCCCTCAAAGGCCCTGGACTTGCTAGGCCCAAGCTCTATCCTCAAGAGCCAGGCCGAGTTAGGATTGGGTCAAGGCCCTCATTTATATTGGGATTTTTTTTCCTACATTGATTGTCAATCCTAGCATGTAACCCTACTCTTTTGTTCGGGCTTGGGGCCATTTGTTATTGTGGGGGATTAGGTTCAATTTATAGTGATAGGGGTTGGTGAAATTAGCACTCCAAATCCCAATTATACCGTTAGATTTTTAGATTAACACAATAAATTAAAAAAATAAAAAATATTACCACTTACTAGAAGATTATGAAAAGATACCACACTTTTATTTCACATACACACAATAGTCTCTCTTAGTTTTTTTTTTACAAAAATAAATGATTACATAATAATGGTAGTCCGTTACACATACAAGTAAGTCTTAGTCTTAATTTATTATATTATATATGTGATATATTATATATGGTATGACATATTAAGTGGAGGGTTCAGCCGGGCAGGTGCTTACTGGGACTCAACTTCAAGTAAGAGGGTCTTTCAAAATTAGGCCTGACATAAAGCTTTATATTTTGCGGGCTTTTGAAGGGTTGAGTAGGGCCAAGCCCCTCATCAAAGGGCCGGATTGACAGCCCTATTTGTTAGGTTCTTTTGGGAACTACAGAAAAAGGATTTAGTTAACAAAAATATCCTTATTTTATATTTACAAATATAAAACTACCCCTACTTCAAGGCCTTTTTTGGGTTGCTCTAAGTACTTCTTCAACAAGAGCTCTTGTTCATAGTTAATCTCTATTTTGAATCATGCCAATAACATTTTGAGTACGTCCCCTAGTTTGCTCTAGTGGTACGACAAATGTCTCATTTGGGGGGAGGACTCAGGTTCAAGTCTAGGCAGTGTGGCGGTTAAAAGGCCCACCATTTGTAGTAACCTAACACCTACTAACCTTAGTAAATGAATTCTCATGTATATTTATTTATATCATTTTGAGAACTATATTATCTTCCTTTAATATATGTGGGCCGAGTTCGGTTGAGCCCGAACTGGGTTCAGGCCCAATCTGGCTCACTAAAACTCAATAAAGAAATAACTGGGCTGGGTTGTTCAGGCCCAATCTGATTCACTCACTCATGTGGTGACTTTTTTTTTTTTTTTTTGTTGAAAACCAGTGTTAGATTATTTAATCCTAGGGGTGAGTGGATCTCAACCATAGTTAATAAGTATCAAAGAGGACATGAGACAAGTTGGGTAGGTGTGCACATACCGCCGAACGAAACGCGCGCATGCATGCTATCATTTCCTTCATAAACACAACACGTCAGAAAAGTGGTGAATCCCAAGTATAATATTTGGTCAAGAAAATCTGTGACATGTGGTCCTCCAATAGAGAAAGTGAGGAATTGAGAAACTGGGGCTAGCATTAGGAAAACTCGTTTTTTGTTAATGTTCAATTTGTTTTGATGTAAAATAGAGGAAAACAAAATAATTGCACAGAAAAATGTCAGTTTTTTGTGTGTATTTCCTATAAGACAATTGACATTTTCTATAAATTTCATTTGTTTTCCCCTATTTTACATCAAAACAAAGGGAGCATAAGTGTTTGGCACGGCCATTGTTTTATTTTGGCGAGATGTGGGTGGCAGCCAAATGCATCATACTCTTCAAGGTGCTGTTGGAACATTGTGCCAACTGCATTTCCGGTAGCATATTACTTTGTTCCTTAGGAAGCATCTGATTTAGATTAGATTAGATTAAAACACTGATACTTTAAAGGCAGTAAGTATTCGTCATTGAAACAAAAAACAAACATCAATCGTTAGAAAGGGTTTTTAATAATCTTGTAGCGTCAGCGTCGGCTTATCCTCATCTCCACTAGATGATTTTTTATTTTATTTTATTTGTCTAACGAGATATATAGTTATGAATTATGATAGTTATGGTCCATGTCAATAAGAAAAGACTTAATAACATACAATTCAATTAAAAAAAATTGGGGAAATGTTTAACCTAATACCACCGCCCTCAATGGTTCATGCCCCCTTTTTCAACTGTGGTTAAGATACACTCACTCTTAAGGTTAAGCAATATAACCTTTTTTAAATTTTTAATATTAACCTTAATTTTTTTAAGCTTAATCATAGTTAAAGGGGTGTTAAACCCTACATGGACAATAACATAGTCAAATATGTGGTAGACTAATCACTTTCCTAAAAATTTCTCTAAAAATTTTGATTCTCGATGTACTAAAATGGCAGTTATGTATTCTTGACCCCAGGTAGTTAAAATAGGGTATTGATGAAGAAGAAGAATACCCTTTAAGATATGAAAGGAAGATTGAACGGGTGGCCACAAAGCAACTAGAACTAGTACTGCTCTTTCTTGTACCTCGACTCTGTTGTATTGATATATAAAGCTTTGCACTCTTGAAGGAGCTGTTTAGCAATGAACATTAGGTTGTGATAAGTTAAATTCGAGAACCATTATTCGAGTTTTTGGATCGGACCTTTTTTTTTTTTGGTTTTTTGGTTGAAATGATATCATGTAACTAACACACCCTCTAAACATACAGACAACCAGACCTAAGGTAGCCGCTAAGGTGTCATAAGGGTAAGTTCAAGGAACCACTCCAATTTCAGATAACATGCGATACTATACGCCTTCCCATGGACACATTGAGCGCTTTTGCGATTGGTGCGTAATCCATTCCATATGATCTCACCATTATATTAGCTTGGTCTTTTTGTCAAGATTGTGTCTTACCTTGGGAATCGTACAATAACCCATAATACGATAACTGAAAGAATAAGAACTGGAAAAAAAAAAAAACAAACAATAATACACAACACATGATTTACGTAATTTGGTTAATGATGTCTACTTCCACAGATTCACACCACTTCATTATGCTAAAAGGCAAAAGCAACCAAGCAATACAAAGTTTTTTCCCTCTCTTAAGGAAAACCTCTCTTGGTAATGAAACCCTAACCCTTAAGAATCTTATATACTAACATTAAAATATGAGAATTTCTGACCTAAAAGATCAAAACCTATGAGATCATTCAAACAGTTCCTGTTCAATCGTTCAAATGGTTCAAAGTAAACTCTCTGGATTTTTTCTCCATACAAAATAACTCAAGGTGGTAAAACCATTGAAATGGTTTGCCTGAAAATGGTCTTCATGCATACTCAACACCTTGTATTTTGGTTGATTATCAGTTTGGATTGTACATTAAGCTCAACTCCGTAGACCGGAGTACAACTATACCCTAAATTTTTAGGGGTTTACCTAATGTCAATTTCATAATTTTACGTTACGTCATTGTACAAGATATATAATTGTGTTATGACTTATGATTACGTTTTCTTCTTTACGCAAAAAAAAAAAAAAAAAACAAGAGAAAATGATAGCGGAAAGAATTGTAACCCTTTTTTCATAGAAAATTCATGAAATGATCTCTCTGCAATCACGGACTTAAGCATATTGCCGAATCACATAAATTTGTGTGTAAATCTCTATTATTTTTATTCCTATTTGTTGTTATTTTCTACACTTTTGGTAGGTAACTTAATATTACTTAACTAAAAGGAATGCTAGTCGATCCCAAACACAGTTTCAAACTCTCGCATGCAATTGAAGTCACACATGTTATTATAACCGGTTACTTTTACAATCAGTTTTTTTTATTTTTGGTTAGAAGACAATTTTCATTTCGGAGAAAGTGATGGAACCGTTAGAGTTCGAGATTCAGATACCAATAGAGGCCGGATCGGGCCCAAGTTCATTACAAAGGATTGAATGTTCTCGTTGAGATCTTTCTGTGTTAAAGTCATGCGCCATAGAGTTAGCAGACAGACTGATGTGCTAAAAAATCACATCACCACAAAATTGTTGAAGCTGAAGAATATCATCTAGGACTGGGTTGAGTAACAAAGGTAACGTTCAGGCAATCAATAATCTCCTTAGCTTTGGATTCGATCACAATCTTTCACCAAGAGTTTTCAACAGCCATTCGCATACCAAATCGGATTGCTATGATCTCGCACACGAGCCTAACCTCCCAGAAGAGGTTTGTTTAACGAGCAAATAACCTACCCACCAAAATTCCTCGCTACTGCACCATTGCCTGCTTCGGCCTGGTCTGGACCCAATTTTCAGAGAAGATAAAATGATCATAGTTGATAGCTGATGAGGGATTTGGTGAAACTCCCCAGAAAAGGACCCCATTACAGTGTAACCATATACTCCAGAGGGTTGTTCTTAGCTTAATTGCTAACGAATAGTCTTCAGCCTTAACTATATCGCCATTCTAGATCTGCCAAATGAAGACCCTGCTAGCTGCAACACTTTCCTCTCTGCAAGGATACTACACCAATCCCAAGAGGACTTGCACCCAAACCCAGCTTCCTGAAAGGAGGATCTAGTATAGTGAAGAGCTTTGCATACCTTAGCCCATAGGGAGTTGAGAATGGAAACTAAACGCCCTTCTTTTTTTAGCTAGCAAACTTAGATGGAATTTTGCTTGCTCTCGGATCCTCAAACCTCATTTCTCTTTTAGAGAGCAAAGGGTATTCTATCGCACCCAATGGATCTTTAATTTTGTCGGAACTACTCCACCAGAAATGGAGAATTGCGCTTTGGACTTCAGCCACCCACCTTTTAGGTAGCTTAAAGCAGTTCATTGCATAGGCAAGGATGACTTGCACGATTGCTCTGATAAGAGTCTCTCTTCCTGCTTGGGATATAAGAGAGTCCCAAACCATCCTTGCATTCTAATAATCTAGGATTCTTTGCTTTAGGGAAATGAAAATCTGGGACTTAAAACGATGTATGGGTATTGCTACTGAAAGCTATCCCATACTTGTTGAAATTAACTTTTTGCCCTGATGCCTTCCCAAACTGATGTATGTCATCCTTAAGGTTAGCGGCCTCCTCATGATTTGTCTTCATAATAAAACAGTCACAAGCGAAGTTAAAATGACAATTTTGTTCTTTTTATAAGATTGTTATTTCAATCAATTGCAAAAATAACCTATAAAAGCAACAACTTGTGTCGTTATTCTTAAGAGTAAAGATAAACTGGTTAACACACCAGGGCTTTGCCCCAATGGTAGTGTATCCCCTGCTTTGGGGGAGGTACCAGGTTCCATTCCCGAGAGGGTGAAAGTTTGTATATAGTCTCCACCCGCCCACTAACTAAACAAATACTAACACCGACCCACCCACTAACTGAACAAATACTAACACCTAACCGGCGTTGCGGCTTAAATGTATATCTCGAACCAAAAATAAAATAAAATAAAATAATAAATTGTTACAATGTCACTTTAGCCATCTGAGTTTGGAACTCTGTATCGGAGCTAGCATTTCTCTCCTTAGAAAGTCCAATAACGTGTGCACACGCCTTTACAAAATAAAATATATAAGAGCAATAGTTTGCTCCTTGCCGGCATAGCCTCCCTTTTTTTTTTTTTTTGCTAAGTGTCTTCTTTAATTATGCTAGTTCTCTTTAACTTTGGTTAGTAATTTTTACTATAATTTTTTTAATAAATAAAAGTTTAAAAAAATATAAATTTGGAGGTGAAGGGGAAAATACCAGGAAGGACACGCGTCAGCAACTGCTACACAAACTCTGGTTTACTGGTAAAAGGTAGAAGTTGAAGGGTGTGATACCCTGACCTGTACTCCAATGCCAAAGTAAGTAGATGTAGAAGATGATGAACAGTAACAAGCACAAAAGCAGATGAGAGAGAAAGAGTAGAGATTTTTTTTTATCCTTATGCACTGAATTTCTCGGGGTATTTAACTATTTATAGATTTAGCTTGGTATGCCCATAGATGTTCATGGATAGTCATAGATGCCCATACCACGTGGTCTACACTGATTACTAAATATGTCAGACAGATTTGCCATCTAACGTGTCACACATGGGCGTCTACTATTAGTTCAGTTGATTTGTTTCTGACAGCACACAAAAGTAACCTGCATTAAATATCAAGACAATACTTTTCACCTACTTGTCAAAATAAAACGATCGTCTCCTGATCACTTCCTCCTGCGAGTCGGTCTCGTTGTTGACTCGAGCTCGGGTCCATTGTATATGCCTTAAAATGAGGTTTCAACATAGTTATCCAGAAGACAACGAGTTCGTTGTGTATAGGACAACGGAATCGTTGTCGAGATCACAACGGATACGTTGTGTAAAAGACAACGGAAACGTTGTTGAGAACACACCGGAAATGTTGTTCACAAGACTACGGGTACGTTTGCGAAATACACGACGGATATGTTGTGCATCGGGCAACTGGCCATTTTTCTATTTTAATCACGTGATTCACCTGTCACCCTTTTGTGAACATAACAACAAAAGCTAGCTCGTTCTCCAACACTTAATCATTTTTACAAATTTTATCCCTTACAGGAGAGTTAGTTAATTTTAACCACAATTAAATGAAATCAAAAAAGAGACATGTGATGAAAAAAAGGGGGACTCGACACCCTCCTTGCATGTGCCGCATAGGGAGGATTATTTTCCATATAATAAAGGATAACGAATTTCCTCTGACAAATGCCCGAGTAGTCCCCTCACACATAGCATCTTCCCTCTACACGTGCAAAGGTGCTTCACTAAGGAGATGATAGCATGCATCTTAGATGTTCTATTGGGTGGTATGTGCACATCTCTTCAACTTGCCAAGTGTTCTCTTTAGCAGTCATTAACTATGATTAAGATTCAATAACTTATAAAGTTAAATAATCTAACCTTAGTTTTTTTTAAAAAAAATTAGACCTCAGTTATGATTCACTAGTTCATGTGATTAATTTTTAAGAAAATATTTTTTTCTAAACTCCAAAGTTAAATTATTTAACTTTAAGGTTGACTGAATCGTAACAAGTTAATGGGTGTCAAAGATAACACATGGTGAGCTGGGATATGTGCATGTACCGCCATGTAAGATGCATGCTATCACCTCCTTACTAAAGTATATTTACCCTCGTCGTCTATAAGCTATGCCCATCTGCTGGAGGAAATCCTTTGCCAAATAAAAACCTGCCTAATTCATACGCAGACTTTTGGCACCAAGCAAACTCCCAATGTCGTGGCCACTACAACTAGGTTTGTCCTAGCCAATTAAGGATAAGGAACACAACAGCCCCTCATTTGAAATGAGAGAGGTTCAAGAATCTCCCAATTTGTTGTAATAAATTCTCGTTTAAGCACTTTATTGGTTAGTTGGGGTGGGTTAGTTTTGGTTAGTTGGGGTTAGTTTCTGTTACAGGTGAGAAAACACGACGCTCACCTCTCTCCCAAACAGTGTTGAACCCGAGACCTCCTTCCTAGTGAGAGGGGATACATCCCACTGGGATATTCCCAATTTGTGTTTGAAATAATTTCTCTTACTGGTCTGAAAAATGTATCAAATGGCTGTGACCATCCTATTTTATCAATTTTTCTTCTGCCAGCACGAGGCAGGTGACTTGACCAATTTGGTATATTTTGAATTTTATACCAAATTTACTCTTAAAAAGTAAATTTTCATTTTTATTATTTTTAGTATGGTAAAAGAGGCATCTATATGATTTAATGTAGATTTTTACTCTACCAGGAATACCCTCCAATTCCAAACTAAATTTAAAAAAAAAAAAATGGCCACCATAGAATTTAACAACCAATCAAACCATTGTCAGTTGAATGGTAGTTAAAGTCTCTACCAGACAAATCCCTTGTAACTTACCGAATAATTTTAATAGGCCGCTTCACCTAAAAACAGGCATGGCTTATATTTTTATTACTTAAAAGGATATGTTTGTGACAAATTTATCAAATAGGACACCTTTACTTTTTTATTACTAAAAATGGCATGCTTTTGACATAGTTGCCCTTCATCTATGGATATAAAAGCCAAACACTCTTTCATAAAATATTTCAAATCATACCTGAAACACAGTGATATTTTAAGTTCCAGTTTAAATATCATGCGGAGCTCAGCATGAAAATTAATCTCTTTAAGTTTAGGGCGGCAAAACGGTACTTAACTCATTTTGTAAAAAGAGAGAGATGATGATACTGTGCAATTTCCCCTCCCAATTATATGATTCATCGAATATCAACCATTGGTGTAAACAATAGTCAGACAGATCGGGTGGTTGAGAATCTTGAGATCATCCAATCAGTTAGTTAGTAGTTAGAAGTATCATATCATCCCTCACCACCAAATGCTTAGATACAAGGTAATCTCTGAGACGATGCTGCACTGTATCATGGAAGAGATTGATTTGATGGATCCACCCCGTTTAGAAATAATAATTCAACATACTACAATAGGAGTTACCATCAGGTCCATCACCCGTGATGTGTCGCATTACATGCTTCGATTTCCTCCCAATAATAGAAAATATTTAAATTTTAAAAAAAATGGCTTTTCTGCCATATCTCCACATGACTTCAAATTCTCTTAACTTGGATTCTGGTTATGCCCACCCTTGGTTGACCCACCTATCCTTAGTTTTTTTTTTAAAATATTAATTTTTTCAACCCTGGTTAAAATATACTAACTTCCAGGGTTAAAAAAATTTTGGTATTGTATTTTAAATAACAAGGATAGGTGGGTGAACATTATGAGTGGATGAGTCTTAACTACAGTTAAGGAGTGTCAAAAGAGACACGTGGCGACCTCAGGAGCATAACCGGATTTGAAGGAGTCCGGTTACAACTAGAGAGAATTTCGAGTTCTCAGACAATTTAGGCTATAATTACCCAGAGAACCAAAGCTGTGACGTTAACTTCAAAAAAGCAAAGTAACAGTTAGACAGCACCCTCCCCACGCAACCAACAACAACTACCCTTCCCCTCTCCTCCAAGCAACTTCTCTCTTTCTCTCTCTAGAGTCTAGACTAAACTCTCTCATCTCTCTTATATGTCAGAGAGGAGTTTCAGGCGACGAAACTCGGCGAGTGGCCGGAAAACTAGACCCCCACAACCCAGTCCATCGCCTCACAGAAGAACTCCAACACCTCGCCGATCAAAACCCTCAAAACCCATAAAAATTCTTCAAAGATGCTACTCAGAGCCGATCCTTTGGAGCATGGGTCTAGTCCTGGGCGATGATCGGCATAATTCGAAACCAGAGGTTCTTCTCTTTCGTCCCCAGACTTGTACAGATGTCTTTGAATCTCCCCTTTTCTCTCCCTCTCAATCTCCACATAATTACGAGGTACTATAACACCAACGATTTGATTTGATTTGATTTCATATTGATTAAATGGGTCGATCTCTGAAATTTTGTGGGAATTTGGAGTGTAGAAATACAAGAAGGATGACAAGGTGGTGGTGAATGTGACGGTGGAGGGAAGTCCGGGTCCGGTCCGGACCATGGTTAGGTTGGGAACGAGCGTTGAGGAGACGATAAGGCTTGTCGTCGATAAGTATAGCGAAGAAGGACGGAGTCCTCATCTTCATCGTCACGCTGCTTCGTCCTTCGAATTGCATCATTCCTACTTCAGCCTTGAAAGTATGTCTTCAAGCTTCTTCATTTTTCTTTTTCTTTTTTACTCTGGTTAAATTTTATTTCCAAAATTCAAGGGTCAAATGGGTGAATTTTAACCACAGTTAAAGGGGTCAATAAGGGAACACGTGGCACCATCCTCCAACCTCCTTTTCCCAACCCCCTTTTCTCAACCCCCTTTTCTCCTCGTATCACCGACCAAACGTTGATTTTTTGCTTTTACCCTTTTTTAACTCTACCTACCCAAGGTAACTTGACCGACCATTGTTTCACAGAACTCGGCCGAGTCGGTCACTGACTCGGTGCTCTTCTGGAAACCAGATTAACTGTCTGAATGGGGAAAATGTCAGTCTCGGTAAAATCCTATCCTATCATGCAAATGGTTTGGAAATCATTTACTTCTAAAAATAGCAACCGTTTGATAGTGGCCCACATATGTACCAATCTGAACCGTTCAATTGATTTGCTATCAATAAGAGCTCAAACAATTCCTGTGGATTGGTTACCAAAAAATAACAATTCCTATGGATGAGCTGCTGGGTGCTGGCCACAACCAACTTTCCTTTTTTTTTTTTAACGATTTTTTTTGTCAGAGTTGAATTTTTGAATCCCCAATAATATAAATAATTTTAATATTTATTTATTGGAGAGTGCTTAGATGTACACGCAGGCTGAGCAGTCTCCAGTAAAAAATAATATTAAAATAATTTCTATTATTGAGAATTCAAAAGGATATCTTTCTAGAGCAATAGTCACCTCCTCGTGCCGAGGAGGGGACTATTCCTCCTCACTCTCATAAACCCTTTGAACTATGGTTAAAAAATTAACCACAGGATATGGTTACTTTTTTTAAAATATTTTTTTCTGAAAACCAAGGATAGATGTGTGAACCTAGGGTGAGTGAATCTTAACCACAGTTAATGGGAGTAAAGAGGGGACAAGTGGCCCCAAAAAGGGGGGACGAGACAGTAAGTCACCTCCTTGGCCCGAGGAGGTGACTATTTTCCATCTTTCTATTGGCAATTTAAGTATTGGTGGATTGGATTGAGTTTATTGGTCTCCCCTGGAGATGGTAAAAGGCAACTATATGTATATATATATATTTTTTTTTGGTCACTAAAGGCAACTATATATTAGCTCACATGACTTGTGAGAAATGCAAAAAAAAAAAAAAAATATATATATATATATATATGCATCGATGAAGTGCCATGGTGCTGTTTGGCACTGTAGGGTATCCAATACTCTAGTGAAGTGCCGCATCACCCCCAGCCATGGGTTTGATTAGACTTGCATTCGAGTTAACCTTAGCTTCAACATGCTCCAGCTTAAATTCTATAGGTTTGTGCATGTCTAGAACAAGCTTGACCGAGCTCGAGGTGAGCCGATTTTGTGGTGTTGATGAAGCTTATTCAGATTTCAAGATTGTTTTGGTCAATTTTACATCATTTTATTATACTACAATATAAGAAAATACATAAATTTAATCATTCATACACAAAAATAACATTTGAGGATAGTCAATGATTCTAGAGAGTTAGGATTATGGCTTTTGTTTCTTTACTTTCTTTTGTTATTGCTTTTGTCATTGTTATCTTCTAAACTATTTTATTGGAAGTTAAAGAACTATTATAGGTTATGATAAAGTAAGTTAAAAGTATTATTATATGGTGACGTTATAATGGGCGTCACTTACTATAAGTAATAGTCAGCGGCGCTAAAAAAAAACAAGTAATATATAGGTTGTTTTTTAATCCAACTATTTGGATATTAGGGTGTAATCTTTGGTAGACAAATGACAAAAAATTTGGTCAATGGAATGTTTTCTGATTATCTAGTTTTTTTTTTTTTTTGTTATTTTGGTTAACTCAACTACACCACAAGATTATCTAGTTGAAACTTAGAAAATCAAAGATTTCTATAACCTAGGTAAGGAGAGTTCTAATTGAAAGTTAGAAGGAGAGTGTAATGAACTGTAATGATTAATGCTGACAAACTAGGGTCTAATGGAATGAGCTAAAATCGTTCGATTAACCTTTTTTTTTTGCCATGTGTGTCTCATAAGACTCACCTTGACATCTAACTGACAATCCCAAAACAACCTACTATGTGTTGAGATTCTTAGAGGGACCGCTAACTGATGCTAATGGGAACTATATCCTTCTCATAGGAATAGTATTATCAATAAATATATACATATATGAAATATGTCAAGCCGAATCGAGTCGAGCTTCAATCTAAGTCAAACAGGGTCTAGCTCGAGCTAGGCTTGTTTAAACATTTGAGTATAAATAAAAACTCCATTTGTCTGAGCCTGAAATGCAACTTGAACTTGGCTTACACAAGCCATCATGGCTTGAGTGCAGCCCTAAATCTGATTTTGTCTCTTGGATGGGCCATTTAACCCAAAGTTAAAACCAATTAGCTAGGACTTAGGAGACCCTAGTAGTAATAGTTTGACCAAAGATCAGACAATGGGTAACATGAAATTTTGTGCTTTCTTTAACAGGGCTGAATAAAACAGACATGATCGGAGACGTTGGGAGCAGAAACTTGTATCTAAGAAAGAGCAGTAGTGGTCGTAGTAGTAATGCTGATGAAACAATAGAAGCAGTTTCTTCTTCTTCTTTCACTTCGGAGTTTGTTTCTGTAAGAGCAAGTGCTCCTCCAGTCATTTCGCCTTTAGATATTTTCTTCCCGGCCTTCATTGCCCGAAAGATCAGTAAGATTGGAAGAAGAACGCGTAAGCTCTGGAAGGTCATGGGTTGTATGCAATGTGAATAAACCCACCATTTTCATATCCAATTTGTGTTTTATAGATAATTTAAATTATATTTCACCTCTCTCTCTCTCTCTCTCCCTCCCTCCTGTCAAAAAGTAAAACTAAAGACATGGAATTTTCTACGGTTATAACCAGACTCCATGACATGTCAACAATTACCATTTCAATATCACTTAACTATGGTTAAGATTTATTATCCCTTAGGGTTCAACCATCTAACCTTAGTTTTTTTAAATATATATATATATATATATATATAAATGTTAAAATTGTTAACCAGAATTAAAAGAGCAATTGAAGAGGCTTTTATGTTGTAACCAACTCAAGGAGTCCCGTTACAACTTGAGAGAATCACGATCTGTTCTCGGGTTAATAAGACAAGCTAACTTTATGCCTTATATCCAACCAATGTTTTTATAACCGGATCATTGGTCAAACCTGCTAGGTGGCCCTTTCCTAGTTCAATCGGTCCAATTCAACCATGTCCTCCTTTATTAAAAAAAAAATTCCCTTTTTCCCCATTTTTCTAGTGTCAGTTTTTTCCCCTTTTTATCACCGATTCTCCAGTTGAACCAATTGAGTCGATTGGTTCCCGGTTTTACATATTCAACCCGCGGATTAGGTATGGTTTTCAAAACAGCGGGTCCAAGTAAATGATTTGTCCTATAAACTATAAAGTGAGGCGATTAAGAATGGGGGAGTTTTTTTTTTTTTTTTTTTGATTGATGAGAAATGGGGCAGTTAAAGGCTAGCATTCCCCTGTTCGGAGGTTTGTATGATTTGAAAAATCAAACTCTACAAGATAATAATACCAAACTTTTCTCACCTACGGAAGGTGATCACCCCCCTAGCTACCACAGGATCGTAAAACGTGTGTAAGTATGAGAGAGAGAGAGAGAGAGAGGGATCCTTTTTCTTTTTTCCCTTTTTTAAAAAACTTTTCCTGCATCTTTTTTCTAAGGTTAGTAAATTGGCGAGCATAACATGGTTGCTTAGTTATGTAAGTAACCAAATTGGTGTGGGCGATTGGAAGAAAGTCAAAATATGGATCAGAGAGGAGGCACCGACGTCGGCGCGGAAACCACTTAGGTTCTTTATTAGGGGCATGTTTCATTGGACGCCGACTTCCCTGAAAGAAGGAAGGAAGAAGAAAAAAATGAAAATGTTCAATTTACGTCTCTGTCTTATTACACTCCAAAGAACTTTCAGTTCTTATCGCTCTCCTCTTCCAAAAAAAAAATACGTGGGGCAAGCTCAAATGGACAGTTGAGAACTCACCCGGTGACTGATTCAAGAGGTTGAATGGTTGGGATTGACGACAGACGGACAGGGTTTACCCCACGATAGGATAGGAAATCAACAGAACAAAACCCAGAATGTTGGTGTAGAAATCAAATCTTCAAAGTTATATACAAGGGAAAGTAGGTGGTAGTCATTTTCGTGTGCAAATGCTGCTATTACCTTGAATACCGAAAATATCCAAAGGAAAACAGCGAACGTGAGCGACAGGGATTTATAATTACGAAAGTAGGTGGAAAGAAGTTAGGCGCCCGGTCAGTCGAACGGATATAATACTCTACAAACTGATGTTTGATGATAAAACAATGAGATGCTCAAAGAAAATTCAGGTGATACGAAAAAGGTAATCCTCTGACCTCTATCAAGTCCCCTATTAGAGTAAATTCTAGAATACAAAGGATGGAAGATAGATAAAGACCCATAAAGAGGACCACCCTAAGTAACCAGAGCTTAGAGCGGGTACGGGTACGGGAGCGGGAGCGCAAGATCCTCAAATTTCAATTGAGGATAGGGTTGGGAGTGCCAATATATATACATAAAATATATATTGATGTTTTTGAAAATTACTTGTAGATGTAAATATATTTTTTTTAGTTTTCTAAACTCTAACAGAAAATTGATAAAATCATTCATAATTCAAAATTTTCATCATAATAAAACAAGATGACTATTGAATTATTAAATGTATCATTCTAAATTCAATTACAAGATCACTAATAATTAACAAATCTTATATGAATATTATAACCTACAAAGAAAAAAAACAAAATACACTTCATTTCATATGAAAAATTAGGATAAAAATAAAACTTCACACAAAAATCGCATCTTTAGGTGAGAGCAAGGTTCACAAAAGTTGAAATCGAGCTCCCGAGGTGAAAACGAGGTTTGAGAGCAGGAGCAAGGTTTGAGAGTGGGAGCGGGTAGCAAGTTAGGAGGTTTGGGTTACTAAGGGACCACCAGAACTCTCCAATGCAATTGAAACTCCACAAAATGACAGGTTGCACTAATGAATTCAAACAGATACACAGAGATCATGCACCATAGAAACCCTCAGTCATCCTGAGAAAAGATCATATTCCTGGTTTAGGAAATGCATTGCCAGGCAGGCATATAGGACTAAAATTCTGTGATAGTACTGAGCACTTTCTAGGCCTGATCTGTATTACTTTAGCACTGAGACCTCCATATATTTCCTATTGGTTGGCGCACAACACCTACATGATTTGTCAATTTTTCAACAGCAAATCTAAAAAAATTACCAATATTAGCCTGCCCAGATCATACAAACCTAAAGGAATGGACTCAAAAAGTTGATGCTCTTAAATATTATTTACCTAACTCAATCTGGAAGAACATCAAATGACTATATAATTCCTGAGACTTTGTACAACATGATCCTGACTTTGTACAACATGATCCGGAGCTGATTTTGTAGATATATGTGATCAATTTAGTTTCAACTTTCAATAGAACAACAACTTCAGCATCGACCAATGTAGTCAGAATTGGTCCAATTCTCCTTAATGTGAATCTTACAAGTTACTGGCAACGTAAGACTCAGCCGATTTTTACCCATTTCTAATATTTTTTCCAAAAAAAATGAAAACGTTTCACAACGTAAGACTCGGTTTTAGCATTATGTTCGTGGAACCATTATGTAAGCCAAAACCGTTATTTTAATCATTGCCCAACATATAAAAACTCCTTGTGTTTCCTTTTTTGATAAGAAACCAAAGACAGGTGCCAAAATTTCAATACTTTGGCTAAAAGCTGCTATGACCCCACAATTTAGGTTCCGACATCCAAATTAAACCTTGGGAATTCAGCCCAAACTTAGAGAACCCTTACCATCTAAAACTCGTCTTTGTTTAGCAAAACTAGAAAAGATGAAAACTTGAGTTTTTCCCAGATCGTGACAAAATTAGGAGGGGAGGTGTTTGCTAGCTCTTCAGAAAGCCATTAGATTAGCCACAAAAGATTCAAGAGGAGAATGATCACAAAAAATGTACTGACTTCCTTTACTATATCAGGGAACACAGAATATCCCTATCCTCCCCATCCTCTCCACTTCGGTTCTCTCTAAATCAATCGACAACCAAACTCTTACTAATATGTCTATGGATCACTCTTTCTCACCAAGGTTCTCACCCCTTTTATTTTTTTTCAATCTATCCTTTTACATTAATCATGATTCTTTTCCAATTTTCCATTGACTTGGCTTAGTATTGTGTATTTTATTGTCTTGGACAGTTCAAAGTGGAAATCCAAAGATTGACTTCCAAATAGATTATTTTTTCTACGCTGCCAAGTGTCTACAGCATATTACAATACGTTAATCATTATAAAAACTCCTATCTAGCATATAAGATGTGTTTATTTAAATTAGAAGTTTCAAATGCTTTATTGGGTATCAACAAGAATTAATGGTGATACTATGAAACCAGCATAAGCATGTCTTCCTATCTATTTTTTGAATAGGCTAGGAATGCCTTTGATTACACGCAAACAACATCTCAGTCATTTCAACATGAAACAAAAAAATGCATTGGAATTAGCATCCTTCCTATAGAAATAGAAGAAAATAAAATTAGCGTTAACTGCAATGAGCTGGTATTCTTTCGTACTTGAAACTCATAATATGGAGAAAATATAGTAGAATTACTGTAAAATAGCATCAGGTTGTCTTTCTGGCAAAGAAGCTTGGTATTCCGGTAAAACCTTATATGCTTCATAGATCCTACTTAAAGTAGGGAACTTGGACTGCATAAAAAGAACAAAGAAAAAAACATGTTTTTTATGCAAGGTCAAGAAACTAGTAGAGCTAATAAATCAAGTATTTTCAACACTATGGAGAAGTACAAACACAGGATTATTGCAATAACATTAAGTGATTCAATTCCAACAAGCCATCATTGGGTGAATAACCCCAAAATATAATGTTTCAGATGCATCAAAACAATCCTATGACAGTGACCCACAAGACGTTACAGAAATCACACTGGACTGTAACTGCTCCTGTTTTCAGTTTTTCCATGGAGCTCCAGAGAAAGAAGCCTTTGCCCTCACGAGCTTTATAACATTTCAGCAGTACCATGTTTCTAAAACAAAATCTCATTGTAACATAACTTCTCAAGCTCTAGCTTCAATATGGTTCCAACATCGTGAAAGTAACCATAAGTTAGCTGATCTTCGTTTGTTTATCTCATTTCTACTGAAGAAAAGTAAATAGGTAGAGGATTATGTTCCATGTGCTTTCTCTGTTAAGCAGATGAGAAGAACATTAATCACCTTATTCTCCATTATGAATTTAGGAGAAATATTTGGTACAGTGGCTGATACTACAGTCTACATATTTGTAACAACTGCCGAATGAAAATATGATATATCTAGCTTTTCCTTGGATGGCAATGTTCACGCATTATGTAGTTTCAAGGACATTCCATTAGTTGTACTTGCATTATTGGATGATTTCCACAAAATTATGGTGGAAACGGAATATGCTTCCATTTTTTATGTTTCTTTATGGACATGCTGCAATCAATTATCAAAGGAAAGAAAATTAGGTCAAAAGAATGATGAAAAATGCCTAAGAATGAAGACACACTCAAAATAAGGAAAAATATCTTGTAGCATTTACAAGAATGCAGTTTCTCTCCACAAGATGGCAAACGCAATAAATAGGGCTAATCTTATTACCAGATTGAGAGTAGGGGATACAGTGGTGGAGAATGAGGACATCACGAACGAGATTGTTTGGTACTAAAAAAAACTATTCGAGACGAACAGCCTTGTTAGGCCCAAACTCGATGGTTTGCCATTTGATAGCATTTCTACGAGTATAGAGCAGAGTAGCAGACCTAGAGAGATCCTTTTCAGAGGATGAAATTGTGAGACCAATCAGGGAGAGGAGGGAGACAAAGCACCGGGACCTCATGGCTTCACATTATTGTTTTACATAAGATGTTGGCCCATAATAGGACCTGATTTCATGAAGGTGGTTGACAAAATTATGTAACATAGACTTTCTAGATCAGGTCTTGAATAGCACTGTCATCTCACTCATCCCCAAGGGACAAACAACCTAAAAGACTTCCGTCCAATCAGTTTAGTAGGCAGCGTTTATAAGATCTTATCTAAAGCGTTGGCAACTCATCTAAAGATGGTGATGAGCTCAGTCATATCTCAGCATTAGGGAGCATTTGTTCAAGGGAAACAATCTTAGATGGTGTTCGCATTGCTAATGAATGCTTGGATACAAGACTAAGAAGTGGGAAGGAGGGGATCCTTATAAAGGCCATACAAAACTAAAATTTTCCACAAGTAGCAGGCTGGAGAGGATACCACCTTCTCAAAGGAGGGAAAACCATGCTCATAAAGAGCTATATGTCAAAACCATAATTACCAGAGCGAGAAGCGAAGCGAAAACAAGAAGCGGGAAGCGAAGCTCCTAAATCCTTTGCAAACGATAAGCAAAAAACGATTAATTGACCAAAGAAGCGTGAAAGAATCGATTGATGAAGCGAGCAAGAAGCGTTTGGGAATACGAGTAGAAATGTGTTTAAAAAAATAAGCTAGAAGCGATTGAAAAATTAGAAAGCAAGTTAGAAGCAATTCAAAGCTATTGGGAAAAAATTATGACAACAAAATGAAATGAGCATCATAGGTTAATAAGTGATTATTAATATGAAGTAAATGACTATAAGTTTACAACTTAAAGGTACAACTACAATTTAAAAAAATAACCTAAAAATAATAATATGCAAGTAACCAAGAATCATGACATAAATCGTAACCCAAATGTTCCTTGGTCGTTTTCAGTCGCTTCCCATTTGTTTTCCAAGCGCTTCCCAATCGTTTCCCGAAAAATGGAAAATCAAATCGAACTCGCTTCCCAAATGCGCTTCCTAGGAAGCAAGCTTCTCACCTTGGACATGATTTCCATACTACTATGATCAAGCCTACCTCATGCCTTTATTCCCTATTTTTACATCATTGGATGCTATAGTTTGGAAGATTCAAAGAGAATTATAGTGGAATGAAAAAGAAGGCAATAGGAAGTACCATTTAGTAAAATGGGAAGAGGTTTCTCGTCCAACCAGGGAGGGAGGCTTAAAATTTTAGATACCCGATTGTGGCAAATTGTGCCCTTCTTGCAAAATGATTGTGGAGATTTGGTTGAGCTTCTTGCAAAATGATTGTAGAAAGTTATCATTGCAGGTTTAGTTGAGTTTCGTAAATACATATCATTTGTCCTAGGGGCAGGCGAAGAGGTTAGATTTTGGGAGGACCAATGTTGTGGGTAGTGTTGTCTCAAGTCTCAGTTTCTTAATATATATCCATTGGCAGTTATTAAACAGTGTTCAACTACGTCGTGTTTCGAATATTGTAATGGTGTTACCACGTGGCTTCCACGACTGAGGAGAGAGTTGTATGATCGGAACAATCTTCTTAGGCTCCTGAGTTTGCTCATTTGTCTCCTCCACGTTCGAGGTTTAGAGATAGGCAATTATGGTCTAGAGATAAAAGATGCGTTCAGTGTGTAAGATCACATTGTAGAGTGATTGTGAGTGGTCAGGTTTCTGCTTTTTCGTATCGATTAGTGGAATACTGGAATTCCATCCAAGATTGGTTTCTTCCCCTATGGACCACCTTAAGAGTAGGGGATGGAGTCTTGCCAATAGATGCTATCTTGTATGGCCACAGAGGAGTCTGTCAATCAATTGCTCCTACGTCGTCATCTGGTAAGCACACTCTAGTGGCATTCCCTAACTCGCATTGAGGTGAACTGGAGCTCTCCTTCTAGGTTGGGTGGTATGCTCTCTAGGTGGTGCCTAATGGATGTGTTGGATACTAAAGCTATATTTTGGGACCTAATTCCAGATGCAATTTGCTGGGGGTATGGAAGGAGAGAAACATACGAACTTTTAATGATGCATCTCACCCTACCGATCGCATCCCTCTTATCATATTAGACTGGTTACATGATTGGTGTTCGATCAGCTGAGATTGACTTCTCGCCATTTCTATTGCCTTGGTAGTTGTATCAGTTTTTTGTGTTTCTTTTTCATCCTTCTTTCCTTTTTGTTGTTAAATTATCCGTAAACATTGTTGTACTTATGTTGTATTATCATTACATATTATTTATCGATTAAAAAAAAGCAGTTTCTCTCCCACTCTAAAAATGGAATGAAACTAATGGTAGTCTGATACATAAAACAATATACAAAAAGAAAGAAAGGAACTTCACCATATCAAGATTGAACCTCATGATGGCTACACAGATCTGTGGTGCCAAAAAAACGTCAGCCTGCACATAAAGACCTTCGGTTAGTTTTGAGTTTGAGGTCTACAGTAGTCTAAAATTTAAATAAGTCACCACCGAGATTTTCTTTTCTCGAAACCTTGCATGAAATATACCATACCATCTCATCATGCCATAAGACTAGTATCAACCAAGAATTATCAATTAAAAAAAAAAGTATCAACCAAGCATCAGAATAAGAATAAACAACAGCTATGGGACTTCTCAGGTCATGCTTAAGCTTAGGATATTTTTAAGTCAAGAAGATCTATGCTTGAACAAGGGATATAAACTTTGTCAATCGTCACTCCTTTGGGAGAAAGTTTACAAGATAAAGGGATGGATAGGTTCAAGAAGAGAGAAAGAGAGAGGGGAAGAAAGAGAAAGCAATGACAAGGAAGGTTAAGGATGCACTTTGAGCTTAGAGAAGTTAGCAACGACACTAATAACCTCACCTTTGGCGATTCTTAGAAACAAGCAAACAAACAAGAGAGTTCAGAACTATAAGTGTGCTACTATGGTGGAAAAAAAAATGACCAACGATAAAGAACTCTGTGTTGATTGGAAAATAAGTAATTTCCCTGCAGGATTGCCATCTGATTCTCTGAGGGATAAAAACAAAAAGAAACACCTAACATCCTTGAAAAGGGTATTTTGGTAAAATAGCTAAGAAGTTACAAATGACTATAAAAGACAAGAACATAAATGAGTGCAATCAAGAGAATCTGGGAGTAGGTCCGATAGGTGATAACATAAGGGAGAGCCGGAGAGTTGATTGAGATGATATGGAAATGCTCAGAAATGACAATGACAACACTGGTGAGGAGTGAGTTGGTGTAAGTCAAGACTAAAGGGGAAATATGTTTTCCACTGGAGCAAACGCAATTAGCGAGATTATATTTGATACCACATATTTCAACCAAATATATGGCTCTTGATAGACTAGAATAGCATAAGAGGATATGGTTCCCAATCCCAAATAGTTGGGATAAGGCATGATAAAGAAGAACAAGAAAAAGACCTAGGAAATTAAGTTCTCGTTTGAAACTACTCACTACCAATGCCTGGTTTAGAGAATAGCACAAAAGTCAAAAGTTATACTAGATTCGCAAGAATGATAATAAATTAGATTAGTCAGAAAGAGACCATGTATACTTCATCTCCTGTAGCATATCTGCCAGCAAAATCTTTCAACAACTTCTCAAGAGCTGTACAAAAATGAGGAGACAATTCAGATTAGCACCAGCAAAAGAGAAGCTCTTCATAACGCATCTTAGAAACATAGACATTCTTTAATAGAAATGTCAAAAACAAGGTTCAAATTCGCAATAGGACAGAATTTTTTTTTTAATGTGGATAACAAAAGCATTCCATTTGTAAAAGAACTCGAAATGTTCAGCAGTTACATATATTTTGTGGAAACTACATCACTTTCATAGTTTTCATGATTTAGAATGCTGATTACATTTTACTTCATCGAATCAAGACTTGCTGTTTGTTTTTTTGAGATAGATTGCTTAAATGTGTAGATTAACTATCAGCCGTATTCCCCATGGTTAAGGGGAAGGGAACTCTATGGATGATAAGCTTGCAAATGGAGGTTTTGCTTGGAACTCGCAATTTTGGATAACATGCTTATTTTGCACTATCCCCCTTGAATGGCCCTGTTCGTATCATTTTTTTTCCTATTAATTCAGTTTCACCTTTTCAAAATAAAGAAAGTTAAATTAAGTTTCAAGTGCAACACTACACAGTTTACATCTATTAACTCCCCACACTGTGGAATGATCATTGAAAGCAAGACATACAAACATGAAACAAGAAAACCTGTCCTTGAAAATTGCTTGTGATCATTTTTTATAATTATTACTCTCAAGAAGGCAAGTTTGGCTTAAATTTTCCATCCACTAATTTTTTTTTTAACATGATGATAGGCAGTCTGAATGTAGTTCTTCAGTGAATAGAAGCTCAGGTAGTAAGTGGGCATAGCATAACAGTTTGAATATGGCCGTGCAAATAACTTTTGAGATATGTGAGAACCATTGCTGTTCCAAGAAAATTTCCAGCTCCAAGTCTGCCATAGATCTGTATTTAACATCAACGATGGATATGGCTATTGTCCTTGGCTTTTTAATACTCCATCAAACAAGAGTTGAAAGTCTCCACTCTCCAATAGGTTAGAGACAAGCAGCATGAAACTTTTTCATGCTTAGGAGAAATATCATAATTTAAGGATCTCTCATATGTTAATGACTTTAAGGAAGGAACAAGAAGGTTACGCAAAGAGCTCTCCAAATGTAAAGCCTTCTAGGAGTCCAAACAGCTTCTCTTGAATCTCTCAATAGCCTCAAGGTAGAAGGATGGCCTCTACCAAGCTTCAACAATTGAAGGTTTCAAAACCCTCACTAATCAATATTGGTTAGAGGAGTTCTCTCAAGCTTTTCATAAAAACTAGAATGAATTCCTTACAAGAATTCTCTACACCTACACCAAATTTATAGGCTTATCCCATGTGTTTACACATGACACATATCAAGATAAAGACATATGTCACAGTGTCACGCTATAGTGGCATGACTCGTCACAAGTAGGTGAGTCACTGGTAGGTGTGTCAGCACATGACACATGTCTCACCATAGTATTATGACTCATCACAAGTAGGTGAGTCACCACAAGTAAAACAATAATATGACACATGTCTCACCATAGTGTTATGACTCATCACAAGTAGGTGAGTCACCACAAGTACGTGTGTCATCACATGACACATGTCTCACCATAGTGTTATGATTGATCACACAAGTAGGTGAGTTACACAACTAGGTGTGTGCTATATACACATGTCAAGAGAGAGAGAGAGAGCTTAATGTTTGGGACCAATTAGGGTTCCTTAAGTGTTAGATGTAGTTAGGTAATTGTAATCCAATTACGATCCCTTAAGAAAACCATTTTTCTTTTCAGGTCCAAAGACTTTCTAATTTTATAAAAAAAGTCCCTAGACTATTACATATCACAATAGCATCCATCTGTATATTATGAAGTAGCCCAACACTTAGGTAAATTACAAAGTAACCCTTTCTTACAACTTAATATGTAGTCTAGTCCTTCCACTTGGCACTATAGTCCACATAAACCACTAGGGATAGGTTTAGGTATTACTGTCAAACCCCTGACTTATGTTAGCATGACCATGATCACTATATTGAACACCAAAATAGATTTCTAATACCTTTAGAAAATAGATATTATTTTTATAATAATAATTTAAAACAATAAGCTAAAACCATTTTATCAAAATGCTGAGCTCAGACTTATTGGTTCAACTTTGTGATCATGTCTATGGAAATGGAATATCTTAACTCAAATAAGAGTAGTGGAATCCTTGTTGAGCATCCTACTCCCTCAATGCACTATGTGCATGACCTAATGTACTCTTATATAACTTCTTTATTGGACATCAATGATTGGTATCATCAAAGTCATACAAACAGTTTATCAAGAGATATAGATCTCTCAAGTCTAAGGACTGTGTGCAGACATCAAACTAATTTGTGTCTTGCACTGAGAATTACTCATTTTAATTATGACAGTAATCAAACCATTGAGTATTCGCATTATGTCCCTCAGTGTCATGTACATGTTACATGCACCTACATGTGTGCCTCAGAGTCTATACTCTACATGATTGAGACTCATCATATCATCCATATGACAGCACCACATGTATGTACTTATAAGAGCAAGATGACCAATCATCACTCTAAGTCCAGAGATGTTTTAGGTTTACAAGGTCAATAAAGATCCTCATCTCATGCCCATGGTTCCCTAATCATGATGCGATTCTTCTACAATGTTGGCTAAGGAACCATCACTATCTCAGCAAATTAGATATGATTACGGTATACCCAATTATTATGCATGATAGGGAAACAAGGAATATAAACAAAAGGCATCAATCTTGATTAATCTAGTGTGATATGGCTATCGAGGGCATACATAACTAACAAGAATCACCCAAAATAATATGTAATATCCACACAGGGCCTTCAACTAATGGGAGTGCCAACTGGGACCAATGCTTGGTGTTTCAAAGGCCAAGCAGCAAGTAAAAACAGGATAATTTTAAGTGGATTGAGGAATTTGGTGGAAGTAGATTACATATTTGGTTGAATTGCTTAAAAAAGAATGCTTTACTCTAGTAAACCTTGGTCCACAGTTGGTGGTCTTGGCATTTTTAGGTAATTAGGGAAGAAAGTACAGGTATTAATAGATTCGAGTGGGTCGGTGCGGATACCCAAAGGGACTAGTCCTTGGCTCGAAGGCTTTGGGACAACCTCCATTGCCA